>OU343065.1:39121732-39721732 GCA_910593695.2 Ocypus olens | reverse complement strand
TGGTGTCCTTGACCGCGCAGAACACGAGCTTTATGTTCTCGGTGTCTGCGCGCGCGTGAGTGTAATGAATCCGTTCCGCATGCAATAAAGTTTACAAACGTTAAATCACAGGTGAATGAAGAGATGGGGTGGTGGTGGTGGCGGTGATGGAAGCAAGCACGTGCGGGTTAAAGAAAAAATACAAACACCGAGTAGACACGTTTGATTGGAAAAAAGTACCTGTAGCGCACGTGAAGTGTGAGTATATTATCTTTTCACTGTCGGGGTTCAAGTCTACAAACATCCTTAGGATAAACTCTCTAGCAGCGATGGCGTCTCTTTGTGGACCTAAATTTACACAAAGATATTAAAGCACTAGCTCCACTACGGGGGTTCGTAAGTTCGTCGGCGTGCGGCTTACGGACATTTGTTTATATAAGCGATTGTGCAGGCTTTCACTTCGTGAAGCATGTTTCCTTTAGTGTGAAGCCCGGAGAGTCCTCAACATCTCTCTCCACTACAAATTATGAAAATGTTTCCGGACGTGTGTCTAAATGCCGGAACCTCGTCCACAGTCATTGTTATAATCTTTGATTGATTGATTCTTTATGTATTTACGTTGTTACTTTAATTTTGATTAATATTTACTTATTGACATTGACAGATTGTAATTTTTTTTTTAAATAATAGATGGCGCTGACAATGGTCTAGATACCTTTATAATACATTAATATAGAAAAATGATAGATGGCGCTGACGATATTCTAATATTCTAGATACGATTTTAAAAGGAACTTTTATATAGAACTTTAGATATATCTAGGTATTGCAATAAAAAAATGATAGATGGCGCTGACGATATTATAGATATTCTGTCAAATGTCGATGAATACTCACTAAACGTACTTATTGCAGTAGAAAAATGATAGATGGCGCCGACGATATTCTAGATATAACTTTAAGGTTATTTTTTGCTTCATGTCAAATGTCAATGAATAATCACCGATTTAAAAAAAATGATAGATGGCGCTGACGATATTCCAGATATGATTTTAAGAGGAACTTTAAAATATTTTAATATAAAACTTTGGGCACATCCAGATATTGGAATGAAACAAAAATGATAGATGGCGCTAACGAAATTCTAGACACAATTTTAAGAGGAATTTCAAAATAATTCAATATAGAACTTTAGGCAAATCTGAGTATTGGAATTTAAAAGAAATGATAGATGGCGCTGACGATATTCTAATATTCTAGATACGATTTTAAAAGGAACTTTAATATAGAACTTTAGATATATCTGGGTATTGCAATAAAAAAATGATAGATGGCGCTGACGATATTATAGATATTCTGTCAAATGTCGATGAATACTCACTAAACGTACTTATTGCAGTAGAAAAATGATAGATGGCGCCGACGATATTCCAGATATAATTTTAAGGTTATTTTTTGCTTCATGTCAAATGTCAATGAATAATCACCGATTTAAAAAAATGATAGATGGCGCTGACGATATTCCAGATATGATTTTAAGAGGAACTTTAAAATATTTTAATATAAAACTTTGTGCACATCCAGATATTGGAATGAAACAAAAATGATAGATGGCGCTAACGAAATTCTAGACACAATTTTAAGAGGAATTTCAAAATAATTCAATATAGAACTTTAGGCAAATCTGAGTATTGGAATTTAAAAGAAATGATAGATGGCGCTGACGATATTCTAATATTCTAGATACGATTTTAAAAGGAACTTTAATATACAACTTTGGATATATCTGGGTATTGCAATAAAAAAATGATAGATGGCGCTGACGATATTATAGATATTCTGTCAAATGTCGATGAATACTCACTAAACGTACTTATTGCAGTAGAAAAATGATAGATGGCGCCGACGATATTCTAGATATAACTTTAAGGTTATTTTTTGCTTCATGTCAAATGTCAATGAATAATCACCGATTTAAAAAAAATGATAGATGGCGCTGACGATATTCCAGATATGATTTTAAGAGGAACTTTAAAATATTTTAATATAAAACTTTGGGCACATCCAGATATTGGAATGAAACAAAAATGATAGATGGCGCTAACGAAATTCTAGACACAATTTTAAGAGGAATTTCAAAATAATTCAATATAGAACTTTAGGCAAATCTGAGTATTGGAATTTAAAAGAAATGATAGATGGCGCTGACGATATTCTAATATTCTAGATACGATTTTAAAAGGAACTTTAATATAGAACTTTAGATATATCTGGGTATTGCAATAAAAAAATGATAGATGGCGCTGACGATATTATAGATATTCTGTCAAATGTCGATGAATACTCACTAAACGTACTTATTGCAGTAGAAAAATGATAGATGGCGCCGACGATATTCCAGATATAATTTTAAGGTTATTTTTTGCTTCATGTCAAATGTCAATGAATAATCACCGATTTAAAAAAATGATAGATGGCGCTGACGATATTCCAGATATGATTTTAAGAGGAACTTTAAAATATTTTAATATAAAACTTTGTGCACATCCAGATATTGGAATGAAACAAAAATGATAGATGGCGCTAACGAAATTCTAGACACAATTTTAAGAGGAATTTCAAAATAATTCAATATAGAACTTTAGGCAAATCTGAGTATTGGAATTTAAAAGAAATGATAGATGGCGCTGACGATATTCTAATATTCTAGATACGATTTTAAAAGGAACTTTAATATACAACTTTGGATATATCTGGGTATTGCAATAAAAAAATGATAGATGGCGCTGACGATATTATAGATATTCTGTCAAATGTCGATGAATACTCACTAAACGTACTTATTGCAGTAGAAAAATGATAGATGGCGCCGACGATATTCTAGATATAATTTTAAGGTTATTTTTTGCTTCATGTCAAATGTCAATGAATAATCACCGATTTAAAAAAATGATAGATGGCGCTGACGATATTCCAGATATGATTTTAAGAGGAACTTTAAAATATTTTAATATAAAACTTTGGGCACATCCAGATATTGGAATGAAACAAAAATGATAGATGGCGCTAACGAAATTCTAGACAGAATTTTAAGAGGAATTTCAAAATAATTCAATATAGAACTTTAGGCAAATCTGAGTATTGGAATTTAAAAAAAATGATAGATGGCGCTGACGATATTCTAATATTCTAGATACGATTTTAAAAGGAACTTTAATATAGAACTTTAGATATATCTGGGTATTGCAATAAAAAAAATGATAGATGGCGCTGACGATATTATAGATATTCTGTCATATGTCGATGAATACTCACTAAACGTACTTATTGCAGTAGAAAAATGATAGATGGCGCCGACGATATTCTAGATATAATTTTAAGGTTATTTTTTGCTTCATGTCAAATGTCAATGAATAATCACCGATTTAAAAAAAATGATAGATGGCGCTGACGATATTCCACATATGATTTTAAGAGGAACTTTAAAATATTTTAATATAAAACTTTGGGCACATCCAGATATTGGAATGAAACAAAAATGATAGATGGCGCTAACGAAATTCTAGACACAATTTTAAGAGGAATTTCAAAATAATTCAATATAGAACTTTAGGCAAATCTGAGTATTGGAATTTAAAAGAAATGATAGATGGCGCTGACGATATTCCAGATGTGATTTTAAAAGGAACTTTAAAATATTTTAATAAAGAACTTTAGGCATATCCAGATATTGGAACGAAACAAAAATGATAGATGGCGCTGACGACATTCCAGATATGATTTTAAGAAGAACTTTAAAATATTTTAATAAAGAACTTTAGGCATATCCAGATATTGGAATGAAACAAAAATGATAGATGGCGCTGACGATATTCCAGATATGATTTTAAGAGGAACTTTAAAATATTTTAATATTGAACTCTGGGCGTATCCAGATATTGGAACGAAACAAAAATGATAGATGGCGCTGACGATATTCTAGATGTGATTTTAAGAGGAACTTTAAAATATTTTAATATTGAACTTTGGGCGTATCCAGATATTGGAACGAAACAAAAATGATAGATGGCGCTGACGATATTCCAGATATGATTTTAAGAGGAACTTTAAAATATTTTAATACAGAACTTTAGGAGTATCCAGATATTGTAATGAAACAAAAATGATAGATGGCGCTGACGATATTCCAGATATGATTTTAAAAGTAACTTTAAAATATTTTAATATTGAACTCTGGGCGTATCCAGATATTGAAACGAAACAAAAATGATAGATGGCGCTGACGATATTCCAGATACGATTTTAAGAGGAACTTTAAAATATATTAATATTGGACTTTGGGCGTATCCAGATATTGGAACGAAACAAAAATGATAGATGGCGCTGACGATATTCCAGATATGATTTTAAGAGGAACTTTAAAATATTTTAATACAGAACTTTAGGAGTATCCAGATATTGTAATGAAACAAAAATGATAGATGGCGCTGACGATATTCCAGATATGATTTTAAGAGGAACTTTAAAATATTTTAATATTGAACTTTGGGCACATCCAGATATTGGAATGAAACAAAAATGATAGATGGCGCTGACGATATTCCAGATATGATTTTAAGAGGAACTTTAAAATATTTTAATATTGAACTCTGGGCGTATCCAGATATTGAAACGAAACAAAAATGATAGATGGCGCCGACAATATTCCAGATATGATTTTAAAAGGAACTTTAAAATATTTTAATATTGAACTTCGGGCGTATCCATATATTGGAACGAAACAAAAATGATAGATGGCGCTGACGATATTTCAGATATGATTTTAAGACGAACTTTAAAATATTTTAATATTGAACTTTGGGCGTATCCAGATATTGGAATGAAACAAAAATGATAGATGGCGCTGCGGATATTCCAGATATGATTTTAAGACGAACTTCAAAATATTTTAATATACAACTTTAGGCATATCTGGATATTGAAATGAAAAGAAAAATGATAGATGGCGCTGACGACATTCTAAACCTAATTTTAAGACGAACTTTAAAATACTTTAATATAGAACTTTAGGCACATCCGGGTATTGGAATAAAAAAAAGATAGATGGCGCTAACGAAATTCTAGACACAATTTTAAGAGGAACTTCAAAATAATTCAATACAGAACTTTGGGCAAATCCGGGTATTGAAATTTAAAAAAAATTATAGATGGCGCTGACGATATTTTAGAGTATATAACGGGTTGAGGTACAAATTACCCCTACACTAACGGGGGGGATCTAGCGATCTAACCAAGAGCTAAAGTTAACCTGTGGCCGTTGTGAAATGCGAGTAGCAACTCCTCTCCGGGTCCGGGTTCTCCCTCAGGTAATTTTTGCAGATGTACTCGCGCGCCTGCACGTGGTCCTGTTTCGGCCCTTTACACGCTCGACTTATTAAAGAGGTTCGCGAGAGAGCGATTCGCGACGGGTTGCAGGTGGCACTTACCGTCGTATTCCGGAAAGTAGTCGACGAGGTGGGAGTACATGATCTTCTCCTCCAGCAGGTCCTTCTTGTTCAGGAAGAGGATGACCGACGAGTGCTGGAACCACGGGTACGTGATGATGGTCTTGAAGAGGGCCTTCGATTCTTCCATGCGGTTCTGCAACAAGTTTTATCGGTCAGAACGAGGACTTGGAAATTATTACAACTTTATGTTGTCGTATAAAATTTTTGTTTTATTTTATTTAATTCCTGTACTGGGTTTTCTTTTTATTGACCAACCAGATCTGGTGATTTTTTTTTATAATGTTGGATACTCTGGTTGTAATTCTGAGGTTCGCCTTCAAAATCAATTTGAGGTTATGTTTTCCAAATGGTTGCCATTACAAAAGAAAACAAATATTAAACAAAAAAATACCCCTTTAGTAGCGCCATCTATGGAATAATATTTTGTGGAAAAAAGTAATTTTTCAGTTGCTTTGATTGGGCTATAGCATAATCCAAGGTTTACTAAAAATTTACAACAAAAAAGTAATTTTTCAGATGCTTTGATTGGGCCATGGCATAATCCCAGGTTTACAAAAAAATTACTTTTTTGTTGCGATTACTTTTTTCTAAGAAATATTATACCTTACTCATTTTTGCAAAAAAATATAAAAAAAATATTTGATAGATGGCGCTAATAAAGCAATTCGTTTTTTGTAAAATGGTTTTGTTTGTCGCGTGAAGTAAAAATATTCCATAGATGGCGCTAATAAACCAATTTTTTCTTTTGTAAAATATTTTTGTTTGTCGCTTGAAGTAAAAATATTCCACAGATGGCGCTAGTAAAGCAATTTTTTTTGTAAGATATTTTTGTTTGTCGCGTGAAGTAAAATAATCCATAGATGGCGCCAAAGTAATTTCTCTTTTCTTTTTCTTGTTCGTCACGCGAAGTGATTAACGGCCGCCAACATTACCCTATGCTGATTCTGCACCTCGTGTCGCCACTCGGTGGACTCACCTCGTTTTCGGATTCAAATAAAATTTGGTCGTATTCACTTAAAGCCACGAGAAATATGATGGATGTGACGTTTTCGAAGCAGTGGATCCATTTTCTTCTCTCGGACCTTTGGCCTCCAACATCTACCATTCTGCAATCAAAAGAAATCATGATACAAGCCGAATACACAGTAAAAAAAAAACAGTCGTAATCAATCAACTTAACCTAGAATGAATGAGGTAATGTCAATCTTTGTGTTACTAATTTGTTAGAAGCTGCAGTGATCTGCGTTGTGAATAAAAAAAAAACTCGTTATCAAGTTTCACGTTAATTCCTGCGTTAGTTTTTGATATACAATGTGCGCAGATAATTTTTTTTTAATTATAAAAGCCATTGAAATCGCCCTTAGGTACATCAAAACGGATTTTTCTGTTAAAAAAAAATGTTTCTGCGTACAGACACACAAATTATTTTTATCCAAAGATCATTAAATTCGCCTTTGGGTAAATAAAAATGGATTTTTCTGTTAAAAAAATGTTTCTGCGTACAGACACACAAATTATTTTTATCCAAAAATCGTTGAAATCGCCTTTGGGTAAATAAAAATGGATTTTTCTGTTAAAAAAATGTTTCTGCGTACAGACACACAAATTATTTTTATCCAAAAATCGTTGAAATCGCCTTTGGGTAAATAAAAATGGATTTTTCTGTTAAAAAAATGTTTCTGCGTACAGACACACAAATTATTTTTATCCAAAAATCGTTGAAATCGCCTTTGGGTAAATAAAAATGGATTTTTCTGTTAAAAAAATGTCTCTGCGCACAGACACACAAATTATTTTTCTTCAAAAATCGTTGAAATCGCCTTTGGGTAAATAATGATGGATTTTTCTGTTAAAGAAATGTTTCTGCGGAAAAGACAAATTGCCTTTAGGCACATAACAATGGATTTTTCTGTTAAAAAAATGTTTCTGCGCAGAGAAATTGCCTTTAAGTACATCAAAACGGACTTTTCTGTTAAAAAAAAATGTTTCTGCGCACAGACACACAAATTATTTTTCCTGAAAAATGACTGAAATTGCATTTAGGTACATAAAAACGGATTTTTCTATAAAAAAAAAAATGTTTCTGCGCACAGACAAATTGCGTTTAGGAAACTAAAAACGGATTTTCCTGCTAAGAAAATGTTTCTGCGCACAAACACACAAATTATTTTCCACCAAAAGTCATCGAAACTGCCTTAAGGTGCATCAAAAATGTTTCTGCGCACAGACACAGAAATTATATTTCTCCAAAAATTATTGAAATTGCATTTAGGTACATAAAAACGGATTTTTCTGTTAAAAAAATGTTTCTGCGCACAGACAAAGTGCCTTTGGGTATATAAAAACAGATTTTTCTGCTAAGAAAATGTTTCTGCGCACAGACACACAAATTATTTTCCACCAAAAATCATTGAAGGTGCATCAAAAATGTTTCTGCGCACAGACACACAAATTATTTTTCTCCAAAAATCATCGAAATCTCCTCGAAATGGATATTTGCAGTTTGAAAAAGTATTTCCCGTACTTTGTAACGGAGAAAGTAGGGAAGTAACTTGTTTTGTGTGAATCACAGTCGAGCAATTAACAAATAATGTCGTTTATTGCTGCACTTAACCAAACAAGCTGATTTAATTGTTCCACTAATTAACGCTTAACTATCAGGAACGTAATTAATACAAATTACAATGGAACAATGGTTACTCACAGTTTCTGGAATTTAAAGCCCGCACGCTACACGCGCACACAACTATCAAAAAAATAAAATTTCAAGGTCATGCACACACCCGCACACAGACATTTGAAATTAACATTATAGTGACAAACTAGTCTACAAAAAAATATTCAAGGTCAAACAACACACACTCGTAGAGACGTACATCTAGTCTACTGAATAACAAAATTTCATGGTCAAACAACACACAAACACACACGCACACACAGGCGTACATTCAGTTTACAAAAAAAAAAAGTAAAAAAATTTTGAGGTTAAATAAAATACACACGGATACATCTACAGCTTACAAAAAAAAAATCAGGGTCAAACCATACACACACGGCACACATCCAGTCTACCAAAAAACAAAATTTTGAGGTTAAATTTTGAGGTCAAACAACACACACTCGTATAGACGTACATCCAGTCTACTGAATAACAAAATTTCATGGTCAAACAACACACAAACACACACGCACACACAGACGTACATTCAGTTTACCAAAAAAAAAAGTAAAAAAATCTTGAGGTTGAATAAAATACACACGGATACATCTACAGCTTACAAAAAAAAAAAATCAAGGTCAAACCACACACACACACACACAGCTCACATCCAGTCTACCAAAAAACAAAATTTTGAGGTTAAACAATATCCACACAAACACACACACACAGTCACACACAGATGTACATTCAGTTTACAAAAAAAAAATAAAAAAATTTTGAGGTTGAATAAAATACGCACGGATACATCTACAGCTTACAAAAAAAAAATCAAGGTCAAACCACACACACACACACACACACACACAGCATACATCCAGTCTACCAAAAAACAAAATTTTGAGGTTAAACAATATCCACACACACACAGCATACATCCAGTCTACCAAAAAACAAAATTTTGAGGTTAAACAATATCCACACACGCGCAGACATGCATCCACAGCTTACCAAAAAAAAACCAAATTTGAAAGTCAAACACACAGACATAACATACATCGTTTACCAAAAAAAAAAATCAAGGTCAAACACACACAGACACAGCATACATCCAGTCCACCAAAAAACAAAATTTTGAGGTTAAACAATATCCACACACGCGCAGACATGCATCCACAGCTTACCAAAAAAAAACCAAATTTGAAAGTCAAACACACAGACATAACATACATCGTCTACCAAAAAAAAAAATCAAGGTCAAACACACACAGACACAGCATACATCCAGTCCACCAAAAAACAAAATTTTGAGGTTAAACAATATCCACACACGCGCAGACATGCATCCACAGCTTACCAAAAAAAAACCAAATTTGAAAGTCAAACACACAGACATAACATACATCGTCTACCAAAAAAAAAAAAAAAAATCAAGGTCAAACACACACAGACACAGTTCCAGTGTGCCAAAAAAAACAAAATTGCAACATCAAACAACACACAGAAACATAAGGTGTGAGCCACAGAATTTTGTTTCTGAGTTGGCTATGCTCGAGAGGGAGAGAAACATAGCAGTAATGTCTGAGATTAATCAATTTTTTTTAAATGAACTAATACCTCATTTATCTCACGGCCAACTCTGAAACAAAATTTTGTGGCCCGCACGATACATCAACAGTCTACCAAAAACAAAATTTGACGGTCAAACAATACACTCGCACAGAGCATACATCCACGGCTTACCAAAAAACAAAATTTCAAAGTCAAACAAAAGACATACTTCCAGGGCACAAAAAAAAAATTCAAGGTCAAACAGCACATATAGGCACAGACATACATCCACAGCCTACCAAAAAAACAAAATTTCAAGGCCGAACGGAGTGCAAGCACCTAAATACGATGGAGTCTCACACGATACATTTAAATTTAATTTTTCTTCAAAAATTTATTTTTGTATTTTTTCAAGTCTAGAATTCCATTCTGAACACTATTTGGTTATAAAAATTATTTGTGACAGTCTACCAAAAACAAAATTTGACTCACATTGAGCATACATCCACAGCTTACCAAAAAACAAAATTTCAAAGTCAAACAATAGACACACTTCCAGCGTACAAAAAAAAATAATTCAAGGTCAAACAGCACACATACGCACAGACAAACACCTGTACAAAATTTCAAGGCCGAACGGAGTGCACGTACCTAAATATGATGGAGTCTAAGTCGAAAGGATACTCTATGATGCCCGTCGTGGGTGCTCGGGCCCTGAGGATGTCCTGTTCCGTCGGTAAGTAATCCGGGGCTCGTATTCTCTCGAGATCGGAAAGATAACTGGGGAAAAAAAAACGAAAGCCTCAGGCAAAATCTGAACATGCGGAACTTTGCGTAAACGACAATTCCCCGTCAATTGTTAATGAATTAAAATTGAATTAAATGTATTTTCTGATTTCTTTTGATGCTTGACATGTTGTATAGTTAACCTCTTCACGCCCAGGCCGCCACATATATAAAATTAAAAAAAAAAAAATTACCGCTTTAGCGCCATCTATGGAATATTTTTTCAAACTTTTTTGCATGAGTTTATGACATTGGAATAATATTTCGTAGAAAACCATAACAACAACAAAATAGTACATTCTGTAACAAGATTAGAATGGAAATTCGATGCGAGTGAACTACGAGCATCAGAATTTCCATTCTTACCGAATAGCAGACTATACTTTCTCCTCGACCAGATAAAATAGACTAATAAAGTAATGAGCACAAAGAACTTACGTTTTATTATTACGTTTGTGGTTATGTTTATAGTATTTTGACAATTGTGATATCCAAGGCTAATTGTTTTATTCGGAACGGTGTGAGAATATTCATTCTATTACTCGTTATGGAATGAATTACATGCAAAACGCATAAGCGCATAGTGTTTTGTTCCATAACGAGAGTGAGAATGTGTACTTTCCATGATCAAAATTGATTTTAGAATGCTTAAATTTTACAATGGTCGTGGAGAAAAGTAATTTTTCAATAAACCTGGGATTATGTTATAACCCAATCAAAGTAGCATGGGCGCGAAGTGGTTAAATGAATCAATATTTTTTTTGTAATGTACAGCTTGTCCAGCGAGCCGTGGCAGGTGGGGGCAAAGTTTCTGAAATATCCGCGTGGCCGCGCCACTGAACTGAACACGTGACGTCTAAATATTTGTTCTTACTATTTGGCAGAGTCTGTGAGCTGATATTCTCTCCGTCTGTCGTAGCACTCCTGTATCCCGGAGTCGTTCCACAAGTCCTTGATGGCATCCACGTACGGGCTCTCGAACGTGGTGACCGTCTCGAAGTCGACGCTGCGGATCAGTTCGGCCTTTTCCTGCAAGGACAAAAGCGAGGGGATCTCACCAATAAGATTCGTAGGGGCCGACCGCCGGCTCACACAGAGAAGAACGGGGAGAACGGGGAAGTCAGTTCGGCTCGAGTGCATTTCGATTCCAAATTGTTTATTTTAATATCCCACTCGGTATAGCAAACGGAAAAAGCGTTGAGCCGTCACTGTACTCCGTTCGCGTTTTATTCTCCTCGTCGCAGTCGGGGTGTTTTTTGTCCTTATATTGGTACAATGATTGAAGCGTGTTGTGGGGATTTTATAAAATGCAACATAACTTATTTCTTATTTCTTAAATATCTTTATTATAAGAAGTATTCAGCGTATCCTGATAACACAATACGTTATAATGATTTGTTGTCAATGTTTAGTCTTAAATATTTAGTGTTCAGACGTGACATAATTTTGTTGAAATGTCTACATCAGATCATACACATACATGGCAATATTGATGATGCCAATTTACTATTGCAAATCAATATTTATGTGCCTAGATTTTCAGTTAGAAATTCTGTCACATTTTTGCGAAATCGGAGCAACACTAACCTGTATTTTTACTCGCCTATAAACAACATGATGCGTTTATATAATAATGTTCAATTTTCGGTTGATATCTTTAACTGTAACATAGCACAATTTGTTAAAGTAATTATGCCCTTACTATAAAATTAAGCTTTTTTTTTTTTAGCTTGTTTGCTATATTTTTTTTTGGAATTAATTTGTAAGATTACTTGTGTGTCTCATGTTTGTTATTTTGTAACTTTTCCCTGTAAATGGTTAACCTGTTTTTCTGTTGGGAAATAAATAAATAAATAACCAAAAATCGCTGTCGGGGTATTTTTTGTCCTTGAAGTGTGTCGTTAACCTACGAGTTCAATTCAATTTGCACGTGAATGGGGGATTTTATAAAATGCAACATAACCAAAAAATTGCAATGTCATAATCAAAATAACTGTCAAAGATAGAACACGGCAATGCAATGATAAAAAAATTCAATAAAATGTTGTCAAACAATATTTTTACGTGTGAATGAAGGATATTATGAAATGCAAGATTGCACTGCACGTAACGAAAAAAAAATCCAATGACGGAAACAAGTTGTTGGTAATTTTTCCACTACCAACAAAAACGTCAACAATAAAAAATTGGAATGACGTAACCTAATTGTTGGTAACTTTTTTGCTACCAACAAAAATGTCACCCCAACAAAGCCGACTGCGGCGAGAATTAAATGCGAACAGAGTACACGTGGTAATTGTGCAATTAAAATTGAGAGCACCACAAATAAGCAATTTCTGTACATGTCAAATGTCAGCTGTCATTTGACCCAAGTACGAACTGACACGACCTCGCCATCTGGTGGCAATTGTGATCTTACGTGCACTCAAAATTGAGAGCACAACAAATAAAATTGTTTGCCTTGTAAATTAAATCTGTTTAAACGAATTCCAGCAATTTCTGTACATGTCAAATGTCAGCTGTCATTTGACCGTAAGTAAGACCTGACACGACATCGCCACCTGGTGGTAATTGCGATTTTTCATGCAATCAAAATTGAGAGCACAACAAATAAAATTGTTTGCGTTCTAAACGAAATCAACAGTTTTTGCACATCTGCTGTCAAATGTCAGCTGTCATTTGACCGTAAGTACGACCTGACACGACTTCGCCATCTGGTGGTAATTATGATTTTTCGTGCAATCAAAATTGAGAACACAACAAATGAAATTATTTGCGTTCTAAATGAAATCAACAGTTTTTGCACATCTGCTGGTAATTGTCAGCTGTCATTTGACCGTAAGTATGACCTGACACGACCTCGCCATCTGGTGGTAACCGTGATTTTTCATGCAATCAAAATTGAGAACACAACAAATGAAATTATTTGCGTTCTAAATGAAATCAACAGTTTTTGCACATCTGCTGGTAATTGTCAGCTGTCATTTGACCGTAAGTATGACCTGACACGACCTCGCCATCTGGTGGTAATCGTGATTTTTCATGCAATCAAAATTGAGAACACAACAAATGAAATTATTTGCGTTCTTAATGAAATCAACAGTTTTTGCACATCTGCTGCTGTCAAATGTCAGCTGTCATTTGACCGTAAGTACGACCTGACACGACTTCGCCATCTGGTGGTAATTATGATTTTTCGTGCAATCAAAATTGAGAACACAACAAATGAAATTATTTGCGTTCTTAATGAAATCAACAGTTTTTGCACATCTGCTGGTAATTGTCAGCTGTCATTTGACCGTAAGTATGACCTGACACGACCTCGCCATCTGGTGGTAATCGTGATTTTTCATGCAATCAAAATTGAGAACACAACAAATGAAATTATTTGCGTTCTTAATGAAATCAACAGTTTTTGCACATCTGCTGCTGTCAAATGTCAGCTGTCATTTGACCGTAAGTACGACCGACCTGACACGAGTTTGCCATCTGGTGGTAATTATGATTTTTCGTGCAATCAAAATTGAGAGCACCACAAATAAAATTGTTTGCATTTCCAGCAATTTCTGTACATGTCAAATGTCAGCTGTCATTTGACCGTAAGTAAGACCTGACACGACATCGCCACCTGGTGGTAATTGCGATTTTTCATGCAATCAAAATTGAGAGCACAACAAATAAAATTGTTTGCGTTCTAAATTAAATCTGTTTAAACGAATTCCAGCAATTTCTGTACATGTCAAATGTCAGCTGTCATTTGACCGTAAGTACGACCTGACACGACTTCGCCGTCTGGTGGTAATTGTGATTTTTCATGCAAACAAAATTGAGAACACAACAAATAAAATTATTTGCATCAACAGTCTTTGCACATCTGTTGCTGTCAAATGTCAGCTGTCATTTGACCGTAAGAACGACCTGACACGATCTCGCCATCTGGTGGTAATTGTGATCTTACGTGCAATCAAAATTGAGAGCACAGCAAATAAAATTGTTTGCGTTCTAAAAATGAAACCAACAGTTTTTGCACATCTGCTGCTGTCAAATGTCAGCTGTCGTTTGACCGTAAGTAAGACCTGACACGACTTCGCCACCTGGTGGTAAATGTGATTTTTCATGCAATCAAAATTGAGAACGCATCAAATAAAATTGTTTGCGTTCTAAATGAAATCAACAGTTTTTGCAAATTTGCTGCCGTCAATCAAATGTCAGCTGTCGTTTGACCGTAAGTACGACCTGACACGACCTTGCTGTCTGGTGGTAATCGTGATTTTTCGTGCACAGTTTTTGCACATCTGCTGGCAATTGTCAGCTGTCATTTGATCACAAGTACGACCTGATGCGACTTCGCCATCTGGTGGGAAAAGGGCGCAACACTTTTTCGGATTACTCGATAGACAAAATGGCTTCTTCAAATTACTATCTCGAATGGGATATTAAGACTTTACAGGCCGACGTTGTACTTATGCATCTTCTCTAAAATTGTCTTCTAGGTTAACCTCTTCGGGGACAAATTAATATGGAAGTTTCAAATCCTTTAAGAAACAATTGATATTTCGCCAGTAGAACCGAACACGAGGTATCTGCATGGAAATGTGCGACCGTAGCAGCTTCCAGAGCTTGACATGAGATGGCAGTATTGAGCTAAATTAAATTTGTTTGAAATGTGTTCGTCATTTTTTTAAACGTACACAAATGTGTTTCTGTCCCTGAAGAGGTTAAGAATAATATAAATTCCACAAATGCAATATTTCTGGGGACGATCACAAATATTATTCATTTCTTCTACTGAACCCTGTGTCACCGTTTAGGGCGTCGGGCAATATGAACGTATTTATTTATTTACATTCTCGGTAGAACGCCACGTACGGTTACTCGTGCAACCGTCCGGCCTGTAAAGTGTTGACATTAAATCAAGGTCATTGAGTTAGTACGATGTGAGTCCTGTAAAAAATTATCGTTTAAACAGTTTTCGCCAATTTGGTACCACCCACTTTGGTGTACTGAAAATTTGGGGCCGTTTTATTGGAGAGTCTTTGATTTTAATGCCATACGGATATAGTAATGGATAGAAACATCAATTAGGGGCAGCCCGTATTTAGTTTAGGAAGTTTTTAATCTGAAACAGTTACAAAATACTTCAAATCCATCGTTGGATATTATTTTTATCATAATGAAAGAAAGCCGTGTGACTCGTGGTGGGGCCACGGTGTTAGAGATGGCGTTACTATCACAACCTCTACTTCAGTTTGGTTAGTAGAGATGGCGCTACTATCACAACCTCTACTTAAGTTTGGTTAGTAGAGATGGCGTTACTATCACAACCTCTATTTCAGTTGGGTTAGTAGAGATGGCGTTACTAACACAACCTCTAGTTCAGTTGGATTAGTAGAGATGGCATTACCACCAAAACCTCTACTTCAGTTGCGGTAGTAGAGATGGTGTTATTATAACAATCTCTACTTCAGTTGCGATAGTAGAGATGGCGTTACTATCACAACCTCTACTTCAGTCTGGTTAGTAGAGATGGCATTACCATCACAACTTCTACGACAATTACGGTAGTAGAGGTGGTGTTACTATCACAACCTCTACTTCAGTCTGGTTAGTAGAGATGGCATTACCATCACAACTTCTACATCAGTTGCAGTAGTAGAGATGGCATTACCATCACAACTTCTATATCAGTTGCAGTAGTAGAGATGGTGTTATTATAACAATCTCTACTTCAGTTGCGATAGTAGAGATGGCGTTACTATCACAACCTCTACTTCAGTCTGGTTAGTAGAGATGGCATTACCATCACAACTTCTACGACAATTACGGTAGTAGAGGTGGTGTTACTATCACAACCTCTACTTCAGTCTGGTTAGTAGAGATGGCATTACCATCACAACTTCTACATCAGTTGCAGTAGTAGAGATGGCATTACCATCACAACTTCTATATCAGTTGCAGTAGTAGAGATGGTGTTACTATCACAACCTCTACTTCAGTTTGGTTAGTAGAGATGGCGTTACTAACACAACCTCTACTTCAGTTGCGGTAGTAGAAATGGTGTCACTAACATAACCTCTACTTCAGTCTGGTTAGTAGAGATGGCATTACCATCACAACTTCTACGACAATTACGGTAGTAGAGGTGGTGTTACTATCACAACCTCTACTTCAGTTGGGTTAGTAGAGATGGCGTTACCATCACAACCTCTACATCAGTTGCGGTAGTAGAGATGGTGTTACTATCACAACCTCTACTTCAGTTTGGTTAGTAGAGATGGCGTTACTAACACAACCTCTACTTCAGTTTGGTTAGTAGAGATGGCGTTACTAACACAACCTCTACTTCAGTTGCGGCAGTAGAAATGGTGTCACTAACACAACCTCTACTTCAGTCTGGTTAGTAGAGATCGCATTATCACCAAAACCTCTACTTCAGTTGTGGTAGTAGAGATGGCGTTACTATCACAACCTCTACTTCACTTGGGTTAATAGACATGGCATTACCAACACAACCTCTACTTCAGTTGCGGTAGTAGAAATGGTGTTACTAACACAACCTCTACTTTAGTTGGGTTAGTGGAGATGGCGTTACCATCACAACCTCTACTTCAGTTGCGGTAGTAGAGATGGCGTTACTATCACAACCTCTACTTCACTTGGGTTAATAGACATGGCATTACCAACACAACCTCTACTTCAGTTGCGGTAGTAGAAATGGTGTTACTAACACAACCTCTACTTCAGTTGGGTTAGTGGAGATGGCGTTACCATCACAACCTCTACTTCAGTTGCGGTAGTAGAGATGGTGTTACTATCACAACCTCTATTTCTGTTGGTCACATGATAACGGTGTACGGTGGCATTAATTTATTACATTACAGCATTACCAACCGTTTTTTGGCATGAAGCGTGTTATGCATCAATTAATTCATTACGTTACAGTATTACCAACTTTTTGACATGAAGCAATGAATTTATTACAATACTTACAATATTTATAATTTATGCATCAATGGATAAACTTCGCCCCTTTGTACCTTATAAACACGGACGATTATTATTATAATAATACGGGCCGCCCCGGAGAGACAACAAAAAGAGGACACCTGATTTAGCAGCAGCGATTTACCAGCTCTCGGTTCTCGGTGTGGTGAGAACGGACAGTACTAGTGGCGGTTCCAAAGAGGCTTTTTAGATAGTCACTTACACTATTAGAGGCTTCCGCGTATTTTATCTTAAGCAGGTCCATGGCCCTGATCATGCTCTGCATCGCCATGAATATGTTCTGGTACACGAGCTTGATGAAGCCGCGCTTGTCCTCGTCGGAGTAGCCGGCCCCGTGGATGATGCGCATCTGCTTGATGAAGGTCGACTTACCCGACTCGCCGGTGCCTGCGGGAAAATTCACAAGAAAATGGAATTATTATTTAGATGTTAGAGTGATGGCAGGAAATGGATTTAAAGGGAAAAAAATTGATGTGATCAAGTGACTGTGCAGGCTTTCACTCCATGAAACGAGTAACTCTGTTGGTATCACTTTATTGTTATTAAAAATTCGTTTCGGCAATTTTTTAATAAAGTTATATTAACCCTTTGACCTGCAACCACGAGTACTCCTCGTGTTTAAATGTTCGGGCCAAACACAACGACCACGAGCATATCTCGTGGCGCGCCGCTTGGGCCAATCACATCGAGCACGAGCTCAGCTCCTGGCGCAGCATTTGCGTTAGTAGTGCTGCACAATGAATGCATATTCTTTTGAAACAGAATTTTTTGAAGTCCATATTTTACATTTTCAGTTGTGTGCCATGAAAAAGCATGAATTTGTGCGCATACAATTGGGCACGCCGGGCGTGCCTCAGTCGGACTGGTTTCTGCTACTGCATTCGGACGTAAGGAAAGTAGGCCAAAGGGTTAACAAGTTACTCGTTTTATTTTAATTGTAAAAAAATGTATTGTTCGTTATTTTCTCAATTGGTGACATCCAATAAAATGATAGCACTTTTATTGCTCAACTGTTTCCACCCAGTGAAATAACAACGTTTTTGCTTTCTCAACAGATTTGTTGTTGTTACCGTGGCTACCATTTGTTTGTGAAAGCATGTATTTATATTACCCAACTGATTCCGTCCAATGAGATGGCGACTTTTTTATGTTCTCGACAGATTAGTTGTTGTTACTATGGTTACCATTTGTTTGTATTCATAAATGTCATTATTTCTTCAGCCTCAGTGGCACAATTTAATGCAATGAAGATAAACATGGAAGTTACCGTGGCAAATTTTTATGTTGATAGAGTTATTAAGATTTAACATTATTGTTCTATGATAAAAAATTTCAAGGCCGCAGGCAGTAAACAACGCCCGTTGATTTGAATTAATGGATCGCATCAGACAGACACACGTCTGCGGGCGTCCTAAAAATAAGGGGCACTCGAACTTGAGAGCGTCGATAAACACGAGGCGGCCTTCACCCGGTTTCGACAGGAATTCAGGAAGGCCTTAGAGGCGACCACGAACGAGCGGGAACAATATTTACAGGGAAGTTCGTGTTTACAGTGGACGTGAGTGCAAAACAACACACATTTCATTGGCAAGCGTTCAATTTTTTTGCGATTATGGACATCCGATTGGAAATTGAAGACACAAATCTAACATAACCTTAATTGAACCAGATTTTTTTTTAATAATAATAATAATAAAATAAAATTCCCTGACTTCTTGTAGATAAATACAATAAAATGAGAAATTCTAAACTGTTCGTCTTGTTTCCAGTTGTGATGTGTCGTTTGTTTCTGCAGGATTTGAAAAATAACGAAGCATAACCTTTTTTTGCCCGCCTCTGCCGAAACCAAGAAACTGTCACTGTCAGAAAAAGTACAATTTATTTCCTCATTAAAAGTAGTTACAAAGTACTTTTAAGAAAGTTGTGATTTTTCCAAATCAAAAATCCAAGAATACAATAACTTGGGTTAAAAAATATACAGGGTGTTCAGAAAATTTCAACAACTTGCAAATTGACAGGTTTATCATTGATTTAACAAAATTGATTTGTTTTCCGAATTTGAATCACTTTTTAACAAAGTTGTGATTTTTACAAATTAAAAATCCAAGAATACAAAAACTAGGGTGTTCAGAAAATTTCAAAAACTTGCCAATTTACAGAAGTATCATTGATTTAGTACAATTTATTGTTTTTTTTTTAATTTTGAACCACTTTTTAAGAAAGTCGTGATTCTTCCAAATTGCAGACCCAAGAAAACAATAACTTGGGTTTAAAAATATAGAAAAAATATACAGGGTGTTCAGAAAATTTCAAGAACTCGCCAATTTGTAGATGTATCATTGATTTAACACAATTCATTTGTTTTCTGAATTTAAATCACTTCTTAAGAAAGTTGTGATTTTTCCAAATTACAGATCCAAGAAAACAATAACTTGGGTTTAAATTATAAAATAAAAATATACAGGGTGTTCATAAAATTGCAAGAACTCGCCAATTTACAGATGAATCATTGATTTAACACAATTAATTTGTTTTCTAAATTTAAATCATTTTTTAAGAAAGTTGTGATTTTTCCAAATTGCAGATCCAAGAAAACAATAACTTGGGTTTGAATTATAAAGAAAAATATACAGGGTGTTCATAAAATTTCAAGAACTCGCCAATTTGCAGATGTATCATTGTTTTAACACAATTCATTTGTTTTCTGAATTTAAATCACTTCTTAAGAAAGTTGTGATTTTTTCAAATTACAGATCCAAGAAAACAATAACTTGGGTTTAAATTATAAAATAAAAATATACAGGGTGTTCATAAAATTTCAAGAACTCGCCAATTTGCAGATGTATCATTGATTTAACACAATTCATTTGTTTTCTGAATTTAAATCACTTTTTAAGAAAGTTGTGATTTTTCCAAATTACAGATCCAAGAAAACAATAACTTGGGTTTAAATTATAAAATAAAAATATACAGGGTGTTCATAAAATTTCAAGAACTCGCCAATTTACAGATGGATCATTGATTTAACACAATTAATTTGTTTTCTAAATTTAAATCATTTTTTAAGAAAGTTGTGATTTTTCCAAATTGCAGATCCAAGAAAACAATAACTTGGGTTTAAATTATTTAAAAAAATATACAGGGTGTTTAGAAAATTTCAAGAACTCTCCAATTTGCAGATGTATCATTGATTTAACACAATTAATTTGTTTTCTAAATTTAAATCATTTTTTAAGAAAGTTGTGATTTTTCCAAATTACAAATCCAAGAAAACAATAACTTGGGTTTAAATTATTTAAAAAAATATACAGGGTGTTTAGAAAATTTCAAGAACTCTCCAATTTGCAGATGTATCATTGATTTAACACAATTAATTTGTTTTCTAAATTTAAATCATTTTTTAAGAAAGTTGTGATTTTTCCAAATTGCAGATCCAAGAAAACAATAACTTGGGTTTGAATTATAAAGAAAAATGTACAGGGTGTTCATAAAATTTCAAGAACTCGCCAATTTGCAGATGTATCATTGATTTAACACAATTCATTTGTTTTCTGAATTTAAATCACTTTTTAAGAAAGTTGTGATTTTTCCAAATTACAAATCCAAGAAAACAATAACTTGGGTTTAAATTATTTAAAAAAATATACAGGGTGTTTAGAAAATTTCAAGAACTCTCCAATTTGCAGATGTATCATTGATTTAACACAATTAATTTGTTTTCTAAATTTAAATCATTTTTTAAGAAAGTTGTGATTTTTCCAAATTGCAGATCCAAGAAAACAATAACTTGGGTTTGAATTATAAAGAAAAATATACAGGGTGTTCATAAAATTTCAAGAACTCGCCAATTTGCAGATGTATCATTGTTTTAACACAATTCATTTGTTTTCTGAATTTAAATCACTTCTTAAGAAAGTTGTGATTTTTTCAAATTACAGATCCAAGAAAACAATAACTTGGGTTTAAATTATAAAATAAAAATATACAGGGTGTTCATAAAATTTCAAGAACTCGCCAATTTGTAGATGTATCATTGATTTAACACAATTCATGTGTTTTCTGAATTTAAATCACTTCTTAAGAAAGTTGTGATTTTTTCAAATTACAGATCCAAGAAAACAATAACTTGGGTTTAAATTATAAAATAAAAATATACAGGGTGTTCATAAAATTTCAAGAACTCGCCAATTTACAGATGGATCATTGATTTAACACAATTAATTTGTTTTCTAAATTTAAATCATTTTTTAAGAAAGTTGTGATTTTGCCAAATTACAAATCCAAGAAAACAATAACTTGGGTTTAAATTATTTTAAAAAATATACAGGGTGTTCAGAAAATTTCAAGAACTCTCCAATTTGCAGATGTATCATTGATTTAACACAATTCATTTGTTTTCTGAATTTAAATCACTTCTTAAGAAAGTTGTGATTTTTTCAAATTACAGATCCAAGAAAACAATAACTTGGGTTTAAATTATAAAATAAAAATATACAGGGTGTTCATAAAATTTCAAGAACTCGCCAATTTACAGATGGATCATTGATTTAACACAATTAATTTGTTTTCTAAATTTAAATCATTTTTTAAGAAAGTTGTGATTTTTCCAAATTGCAGATCCAAGAAAACAATAACTTGGGTTTAAATTATTTAAAAAAATATACAGGGTGTTTAGAAAATTTCAAGAACTCTCCAATTTGCAGATGTATCATTGATTTAACACAATTCATTTGTTTTCTGAATTTAAATCACTTCTTAAGAAAGTTGTGATTTTTTCAAATTACAGATCCAAGAAAACAATAACTTGGGTTTAAATTATAAAATAAAAATATACAGGGTGTTCATAAAATTTCAAGAACTCGCCAATTTACAGATGGATCATTGATTTAACACAATTAATTTGTTTTCTAAATTTAAATCATTTTTTAAGAAAGTTGTGATTTTTCCAAATTGCAGATCCAAGAAAACAATAACTTGGGTTTGAATTATAAAGAAAAATATACAGGGTGTTCATAAAATTTCAAGAACTCGCCAATTTGCAGATGTATCATTGTTTTAACACAATTCATTTGTTTTCTGAATTTAAATCACTTCTTAAGAAAGTTGTGATTTTTTCAAATTACAGATCCAAGAAAACAATAACTTGGGTTTAAATTATAAAATAAAAATATACAGGGTGTTCATAAAATTGCAAGAACTCGCCAATTTACAGATGAATCATTGATTTAACACAATTAATTTGTTTTCTAAATTTAAATCATTTTTTAAGAAAGTTGTGATTTTTCCAAATTGCAGATCCAAGAAAACAATAACTTGGGTTTGAATTATAAAGAAAAATATACAGGGTGTTCATAAAATTTCAAGAACTCGCCAATTTGTAGATGTATCATTGATTTAACACAATTCATGTGTTTTCTGAATTTAAATCACTTCTTAAGAAAGTTGTGATTTTTTCAAATTACAGATCCAAGAAAACAATAACTTGGGTTTAAATTATAAAATAAAAATATACAGGGTGTTCATAAAATTTCAAGAACTCGCCAATTTACAGATGGATCATTGATTTAACACAATTAATTTGTTTTCTAAATTTAAATCATTTTTTAAGAAAGTTGTGATTTTGCCAAATTACAAATCCAAGAAAACAATAACTTGGGTTTAAATTATTTTAAAAAATATACAGGGTGTTCAGAAAATTTCAAGAACTCTCCAATTTGCAGATGTATCATTGATTTAACACAATTCATTTGTTTTCTGAATTTAAATCACTTCTTAAGAAAGTTGTGATTTTTTCAAATTACAGATCCAAGAAAACAATAACTTGGGTTTAAATTATAAAATAAAAATATACAGGGTGTTCATAAAATTTCAAGAACTCGCCAATTTACAGATGGATCATTGATTTAACACAATTAATTTGTTTTCTAAATTTAAATCATTTTTTAAGAAAGTTGTGATTTTTCCAAATTGCAGATCCAAGAAAACAATAACTTGGGTTTAAATTATTTAAAAAAATATACAGGGTGTTTAGAAAATTTCAAGAACTCTCCAATTTGCAGATGTATCATTGTTTTAACACAATTCATTTGTTTTCTGAATTTAAATCACTTCTTAAGAAAGTTGTGATTTTTTCAAATTACAGATCCAAGAAAACAATAACTTGGGTTTAAATTATAAAATAAAAATATACAGGGTGTTCATAAAATTGCAAGAACTCGCCAATTTACAGATGAATCATTGATTTAACACAATTAATTTGTTTTCTAAATTTAAATCATTTTTTAAGAAAGTTGTGATTTTTCCAAATTGCAGATCCAAGAAAACAATAACTTGGGTTTGAATTATAAAGAAAAATATACAGGGTGTTCATAAAATTTCAAGAACTCGCCAATTTGCAGATGTATCATTGTTTTAACACAATTCATTTGTTTTCTGAATTTAAATCACTTCTTAAGAAAGTTGTGATTTTTTCAAATTACAGATCCAAGAAAACAATAACTTGGGTTTAAATTATAAAATAAAAATATACAGGGTGTTCATAAAATTTCAAGAACTCGCCAATTTGTAGATGTATCATTGATTTAACACAATTCATGTGTTTTCTGAATTTAAATCACTTCTTAAGAAAGTTGTGATTTTTTCAAATTACAGATCCAAGAAAACAATAACTTGGGTTTAAATTATAAAATAAAAATATACAGGGTGTTCATAAAATTGCAAGAACTCGCCAATTTACAGATGGATCATTGATTTAACACAATTAATTTGTTTTCTAAATTTAAATCATTTTTTAAGAAAGTTGTGATTTTTCCAAATTGCAGATCCAAGAAAACAATAACTTGGGTTTAAATTATTTAAAAAAATATACAGGGTGTTTAGAAAATTTCAAGAACTCTCCAATTTGCAGATGTATCATTGATTTAACACAATTCATTTGTTTTCTGAATTTAAATCACTTCTTAAGAAAGTTGTGATTTTTTCAAATTACAGATCCAAGAAAACAATAACTTGGGTTTAAATTATAAAATAAAAATATACAGGGTGTTCATAAAATTTCAAGAACTCGCCAATTTACAGATGGATCATTGATTTAACACAATTAATTTGTTTTCTAAATTTAAATCATTTTTTAAGAAAGTTGTGATTTTTCCAAATTGCAGATCCAAGAAAACAATAACTTGGGTTTGAATTATAAAGAAAAATATACAGGGTGTTCATAAAATTTCAAGAACTCGCCAATTTGCAGATGTATCATTGTTTTAACACAATTCATTTGTTTTCTGAATTTAAATCACTTCTTAAGAAAGTTGTGATTTTTTCAAATTACAGATCCAAGAAAACAATAACTTGGGTTTAAATTATAAAATAAAAATATACAGGGTGTTCATAAAATTGCAAGAACTCGCCAATTTACAGATGAATCATTGATTTAACACAATTAATTTGTTTTCTAAATTTAAATCATTTTTTAAGAAAGTTGTGATTTTTCCAAATTGCAGATCCAAGAAAACAATAACTTGGGTTTGAATTATAAAGAAAAATATACAGGGTGTTCATAAAATTTCAAGAACTCGCCAATTTGTAGATGTATCATTGATTTAACACAATTCATGTGTTTTCTGAATTTAAATCACTTCTTAAGAAAGTTGTGATTTTTTCAAATTACAGATCCAAGAAAACAATAACTTGGGTTTAAATTATAAAATAAAAATATACAGGGTGTTCATAAAATTTCAAGAACTCGCCAATTTACAGATGGATCATTGATTTAACACAATTAATTTGTTTTCTAAATTTAAATCATTTTTTAAGAAAGTTGTGATTTTGCCAAATTACAAATCCAAGAAAACAATAACTTGGGTTTAAATTATTTTAAAAAATATACAGGGTGTTCAGAAAATTTCAAGAACTCTCCAATTTGCAGATGTATCATTGATTTAACACAATTCATTTGTTTTCTGAATTTAAATCACTTCTTAAGAAAGTTGTGATTTTTTCAAATTACAGATCCAAGAAAACAATAACTTGGGTTTAAATTATAAAATAAAAATATACAGGGTGTTCATAAAATTTCAAGAACTCGCCAATTTACAGATGGATCATTGATTTAACACAATTAATTTGTTTTCTAAATTTAAATCATTTTTTAAGAAAGTTGTGATTTTTCCAAATTGCAGATCCAAGAAAACAATAACTTGGGTTTAAATTATTTAAAAAAATATACAGGGTGTTTAGAAAATTTCAAGAACTCTCCAATTTGCAGATGTATCATTGATTTAACACAATTCATTTGTTTTCTGAATTTAAATCACTTCTTAAGAAAGTTGTGATTTTTTCAAATTACAGATCCAAGAAAACAATAACTTGGGTTTAAATTATAAAATAAAAATATACAGGGTGTTCATAAAATTTCAAGAACTCGCCAATTTACAGATGGATCATTGATTTAACACAATTAATTTGTTTTCTAAATTTAAATCATTTTTTAAGAAAGTTGTGATTTTTCCAAATTGCAGATCCAAGAAAACAATAACTTGGGTTTAAATTATTTAAAAAAATATACAGGGTGTTCAGAAAATTTCAAGAACTCTCCAATTTGCAGATGTATCATTGATTTAACACAATTCATTTGTTTTCTGAATTTAAATCACTTCTTAAGAAAGTTGTGATTTTTTCAAATTACAGATCCAAGAAAACAATAACTTGGGTTTAAATTATAAAATAAAAATATACAGGGTGTTCATAAAATTTCAAGAACTCTCCAATTTGTAGATGTATCATTGATTTAACACAATTCATGTGTTTTCTGAATTTAAATCACTTCTTAAGAAAGTTGTGATTTTTTCAAATTACAGATCCAAGAAAACAATAACTTGGGTTTAAATTATAAAATAAAAATATACAGGGTGTTCATAAAATTTCAAGAACTCGCCAATTTACAGATGGATCATTGATTTAACACAATTAATTTGTTTTCTAAATTTAAATCATTTTTTAAGAAAGTTGTGATTTTTCCAAATTGCAGATCCAAGAAAACAATAACTTGGGTTTAAATTATTTAAAAAAATATACAGGGTGTTTAGAAAATTTCAAGAACTCTCCAATTTGCAGATGTATCATTGATTTAACACAATTAATTTGTTTTCTAAATTTAAATCATTTTTTAAGAAAGTTGTGATTTTTCCAAATTACAAATCCAAGAAAACAATAACTTGGGTTTAAATTATTTAAAAAAATTTACAGGGTGTTTAGAAAATTTCAAGAACTCTCCAATTTGCAGATGTATCATTGATTTAACACAATTAATTTGTTTTCTAAATTTAAATCATTTTTTAAGAAAGTTGTGATTTTTCCAAATTGCAGATCCAAGAAAACAATAACTTGGGTTTGAATTATAAAGAAAAATGTACAGGGTGTTCATAAAATTTCAAGAACTCGCCAATTTGCAGATGTATCATTGATTTAACACAATTCATTTGTTTTCTGAATTTAAATCACTTTTTAAGAAAGTTGTGATTTTTCCAAATTACAAATCCAAGAAAACAATAACTTGGGTTTAAATTATTTAAAAAAATATACAGGGTGTTTAGAAAATTTCAAGAACTCTCCAATTTGCAGATGTATCATTGATTTAACACAATTAATTTGTTTTCTAAATTTAAATCATTTTTTAAGAAAGTTGTGATTTTTCCAAATTGCAGATCCAAGAAAACAATAACTTGGGTTTGAATTATAAAGAAAAATATACAGGGTGTTCATAAAATTTCAAGAACTCGCCAATTTGCAGATGTATCATTGTTTTAACACAATTCATTTGTTTTCTGAATTTAAATCACTTTTTAAGGATGTTGTGATTTTTCCAAATTACTGATCCAAGAAAACAATAACTTAATTTTTTTTTGGCTTAGGCATGGGCCATTCAGTCACGACAAGGTTATTATTTTTATGTATTCAATTTGGGATGAGTAATTGAACGAATGAATAATGTCAGACGTGTACAACAACCATGGACCCGAGCGAATACCTCTCGATCCCCGAAAAATCTTCCGCCCGGGCTGGGATTCGAACCCGCACGGCACGTACCAGCTTGATTAAAGTGATGCAGCTCGAGGAAAAAGGCGAAGTTCAAAACACTGCTGGTTTACCACTCAAACCTCCATTTTCCGGAAAATAAAATTCTACGCATCAGAAAGTACCGTATTTATTCTTTCTGAATCAATTTAAGTTCTATATGCAGGACGGAGGCTGAATCGCTGCAACGCCTGTTTATACTCGCCGACGAGCCCGTGATCCAGTAAAGGGGCGGCAGGTTCATCGTGAGGAGGACATTCCGGGGCCCAGTAGATGGTCTGGCGTAATTTCCCCCTAAAATTATTATCTGGAATATCGTCAGCGCCATCTGTCGTTTTTCTATTCGAATAGGTACGTTCAGCGATCATTCGTTAACAACGAAAAATGTTGTCTACATTTTTAGATCTTAATCGCTCGATCTAGAGAAACGTATCATTGAAATCTTTGGCAAATGTGTGGGTTAAACCCGGCAAGAAGATGGACGTCAACACCCAAAATTTTAATAAGAAACTCCTCGTAAAATAAAGTTAGGAGAGGTGGAATAAATAAGTGTCAGCCGAACAATTATTAAAATTTCGGAAACCTTCACACAAAAACTGTTTTTTTTTTTTAAATTTTGGCCATATTGCCAAACCATCAGTCAAAAGAAATTAAAAACTCACCAATAAATAGTCTTGATCTGAATAACAACCAATTTCTTTGTTTTGCTTTTTTGTTATTCTTCAGGAGAACAATTGTAGTAAAAATATTCCAAAACAAATATTGGTTATTATTCAAATTACTACGAATTTAAAAATAGATTGTTTAATAAGTGGCGTGTCATTTTGTTTAGTAGCAAAATTGCTATTTTTTTTTAATTCTACTTATAAATTTCTATTGTGAGTTTTTTCTATAGTAAACTCACCTCAAAAAAATTGTTAACTAAACATAAATAGCCGGCTTGTTTAAATATAAGGTGTGAGCCACAGAATTTTGTTTCAGAGTTGGCCATGCCTGACAGAGAGAGAGAGAGAAGCATAGCAGTCATTCATTTTTTTAAATCTAATTAAATTGTCTAATGACTTGATAATACGCGACATACCTCATTTATCTCACAGCCAACTCTGAAAGAAAATTTTGTTGCTCACACGATACAATTAATAACTGAAATTATGCAAGTGTAATATTTCATAATACCAAATGAAACCATAATCCATTAGTAAATATAAATTGTGACTCATCAAAGGTTACACTCTCATTACACACATACTTACGGTCCGGAAAATCCCACAAAGGAATATTTTCCCTTTCCAGCACGGATTCCGATTCAAATTCTTCAAATGCATTCACATCAATGCTAAAGTTAATTTTGCCGTAAATTTGATTTTTCTTATTTATTCATTCCTTACAAGTACTTTTATTCTTGCGAAAATTACGGTTAAGCCCGGCGTGACATCCAAATTTAATTTTTATCGGTAGAATTGCCAAAGTGGCGGAATCTATTGCCCGAATGCTGTACTGAACCAAATCCGGGCGGCTTCAACACCGACAAGATACGGACATTGCCAGCGGCGGCAAATATAACAATAATAATGTAAACATTAAATATTGTTCCCCATCAGCAACTAACTAAATTCCAAAGTTAATTTTGCCATAAATTTGATGTTTCTTATTTATTCATTCCTTACAAGTGCTTTTATTCCTGCAAAAATTACGGTTAAGCCGTGACATCCAAATTTAATTTTTTCGGTAGAATTGCCAAAGTGGCGGCATCTATTGCCCGAATGCTGTACTGAACCAAATCCGGGCGGCTTCAACACCGACAAGATACGGACATTGCCAGCGGCGGCAAATATAACAATAATAATGTAAACATTAAATATTGTTCTCCGTCAGCAACTAACTACACTGATGAGACCTGAATGGTCGAAACCGGTCTGCAGGTGTTCTGATTGGGGAACAATATTTAATGTTTACATTAATTTTCATCATTTATTACATTTTAATTTTAGTGCCTGCATCTAGATTAACACGTCAAGCCCGGCTTGACAGCTACGTGATGTCTCATGATAATTAATTTAGTGATTAATCGGAAATTTTTTGAGCAGTAAACGCATCACGTCTCACTTTTACCCTGATAATTAGTCAATTTATTTAGTGATAAATCGGAAATTTTTTGAGCAATAAACGCATCATGTTTTACAATAAAATTTAGGTCCGTGGATGTGCGGTTGCCTAAAAAAAATACGGCAGAACAGCTCACACCGATTTCCTCAGCATCATTCATCGGCGTTCACCTCTAGAAATTCCCCCTTTTTGTAATAATAAAACATGCGATGGAATTGTATTTACCGTATTGTTTATCGAATAATTTTTCACGAGTTTCCACGGGTTGAAAATAAGTTTCAATACGTGGAAAAATTGTGGAATGCGAAACACGCATGCAAATGAGGAATTAAACCTCAATAGGCCGCATTTCTCTACGGCATTAAAGGCAACATCCATATATAATTATACACATTCGAAGCGTAATAATGTTAATTGTTTAGGTCATGAAACACAACAATGTCAAATTGCAAAAGCTGTGCAATAACTGCACTGGTGGGAAAAAAATGAAACACTTGAAATTCGTGAAATTTCGACCGCCACAACTCAATCGATTTTGAAGACGTCGATCTTTCAAAATAATTACGGTTTTTGAATGTGCGGCAATTTTCAGTCGAGTTATGAATTTTTGAAAATTATTTTTTTTTTCCAATGTCGAACACTCGAGCGCAAAAAATTCAAAATTATTATGAAACGCGGGAAAAAAATTCTACAAACATTCAAATCACTTCAGAAGAAGTCGATCTTTCAAAATAATTTTGGTTTTTGAATGTGCAGCAATTTTCAAACGAGTTATGAATTTTTGAAAAATTATTTTTTCCAATGTCGGACACTCGAGCGCAAAAAATTAAAAATAAATATGAAACACGGGAAAAAAAATCTACAAAAATTCAAATCACTTCACAAGATGTTGATCTTTTAAAAAATTTATGGTTTTTAAATGTGCAGCAATTTTCAGTCAAGTTATGAATTTTTGAAAATTTATTTTTTTCCAATGTCGGACACTCGAGCGCAAAAAAATAAAAATTAATACGAAACGCAGGGATAAAATTCTACAAAAATTCAAATCACTTCACAAGATGTTGGTCTTTTAAAAAATTTATGGTTTTTAAATGTGCAGCAATTTTAAATCAAGTTATGAATTTTTGAAAATTTCTTTTTTTCCAATGTCGGACACTCGAGCGCAAAAAATTAAAAATAAATATGAAACGCGGGAAAAAAAGTCTACAAAAATTCAAATTACTTCACAAGATGTTGATCTTTTAAAAAATGTATGGTTTTTAAATGTGGAGCAATTTTCAGTGGTTATAAATTTTTGAAAATTATTTTTTTTCCAATGTCGAACACTCGAGCACAAAAAATTAAAAATTATTATGAAACGCTAGAAAAAAATTCTACAAAAATTCAAATCACTTCACAAGATGTGGATCTTTCAAAATAATTTTGGTTTTTGAATATGCAACCATTTTCAGTCAGGTTATGAATTTTTTTAATTTTCCTTTTTTTTCAATGTCCAACACTCGAGTGCAAAAAATTCAAAATTAATATGAAACGCGGGACAAAAATTCTACAAAAATTCAAATCACTTCAGAAGACGTCAATCTTTCAAAATAATTATGGTTTTTGAATGTGCAGCAATTTTCAGTCGAGTTATAAATTTTTGAAAATTAAATTAAAATATAATAAAAAGCACTCCGGCAGTAAACGTGTTGATTATAGTTCAGCGGATTAATCTATCGTAATTTATTATGAATGATAAAATATTTCTGATAACGTATTTCCTCGCAAAATTAATTACCGTGAAAGTGAGAAAGAGTTCCGCTCGCTGGCCATCGAGAGGAATTGTGTGTCCGGAGGAAGTGATGATAATTGTGGGATGATTCTGAGGCAACGTGAAATGCGAAAGTAGCAATTATCATTAGCAATTAACGATGTAATTGCACCTCTAAACGGAATCAAGGATGAAAGCCATGATTGAATTACGGCATAGCCTGCAAGCGCAATCGTTGTACAGTGTGTTTAAAAAAGATTTTAATCGTTCAACGTCAATCACCGGGGCAAAAATAAAATTTCACCCGGACCATGCATTTCAACAAATCTTCAAATATTTCGAAAACGGCAAACAATAGGTATAAGGAGTATTGAAGTAACTCACCTTTATTTGCTCCATATAATTCAAAAATGGCAAAAAATACAGGGTGTTCCATTTAAAAAAAACATAAGTTTGGTCTGTAACTTTGTTATGAGACACCCTGTATAAATTTAAATATTTTCAGGGCGTGCTGCTCACTATTATACACAACTTTTGTATAAAACATTTTTCGAAATTTTGAAAAATAAGCACGTGATTGACCGTTCCCAGAGCTCTGAAACACCCTGTATAACAAATGGCGCAAGGAAATAAAAGAGCAGAGGCTTCCAAAATCATAGAAAATTATTTTGGTATTTTTGGTGATGATAAACAAAGAATCCTGTGGAAAAATATAACAAATACCGCAAGGAAACAAAAGAGCAGAGGCTTCCAAAATCATAGAAAATTATTTTGGTATTTTTGGTGATGATAAACAAAGAATCCTGTGGAAAAATATAACAAATACCGCAAGGAAACAAAAGAGCAGAGGCTTCCGATGATAATAGATGAATCATCACAGAAAATTATGTTGGTATTCCTGGTGATAATAGACGAAGAATCCTGTGGAAAAAAATATAAAAAATGCCCCAAAGAAACAAAAGAGCAGAGGTTTCTGATATCATAGAAAATTATGTTGGTATTCTTAGTGATAATAGATGAAGAATCCTGTGGAAAAATATAACAAATGTCAAAATGTCGCAAGGAAACAAAAGAGCAGAGGCTTCCGATATCATGGAAAATTATGTTGGTATTCCTGGTGATAATAGATGAAGAATCTTGTGAAAAAATATAACAAATACCGCAAGGAAACAAAAGAGCAGAGGCTTCCGATGATAATAGATGAATCATCACAGAATATTATGTTGGTATTCCTGGTGATAATAGACGAAGAATCCTGTGGAAAAAAATATAAAAAATGCCACAAGGAAACAAAAGAGCAGAGGCTTCCGATATCATAGAAAATTATGTTGGTGTTCCTGGTGATGATAGATGAAGAATCCTCTGGAAAAATATAACAAATGCCACAAGGAAATAAAAGAGCAAAGGCTTCGGATATCACAGAAAATTATGTTGGTATTACTGGTGATAATAGATGAAGAATCCTGTGGAAAAATATAACAAATGCCGCAAGGAAATAAAAGAGCAGAGGCTTCCGATATCATGGAAAATTATTTTGGTATTCCTGGTGATGATAGATGAAGAATCTTGTGGAAAAATATAACAAATGCCGCAAGGAAATAATCATGGAAAATTATGTTGGCATTCCTGGTGATGATAGATAAAGAATCTTGTGAAAAAATCTAACAAATACCGCAAGGAAACAAAAGAGCAGAGGCTTCCGATGATAATAAATGAATCATCATGGAAAATTATGTTGGTATTCCTAGTGATAATAGACGAAGAATCCTGCGGGAAAAAATATAAAAAATGGCACAAGGAAACAAAAGAGCAGAGGCTTCTGATATAGAAAATTATGTTGGTATTCCTTGCGATAATATCGTGTGAGCCACAAAATTTTGTTTCAGAGTTGGCTGTGAGATAATTATTATTACGTCATGAGACTAGAATTGGATTTAAAAAAATTGAACTAATCTCAGACATGACTGCTATGTTTCTCTCTCTCGGGCATGGCCAACTCGGAAACAAAATTCTGTGGCTCACGCCTTAGATCAAGAATCCTGTGAAAAATATAACAAACGACACAACGAAACAAAAGAGCAGAGGCTTTCGATATCACAGAAAATTATGTTGGTATTCCTGGTGATAATAAACAAAGAATCCTGTGCAAAATAATATAAAAAATGCCACAAGGAAACAAAAGAGCGGAGGCTTCCGATACCATGGTATTCCTAGTGATAATAAACGAGGAATCCTGTAAAAAAAAATATAACAAATGCCACAACTAGAGGCTTCCGATATCATAGAAACAATAACTTTTTTTTTTTGCACGCGGCAAAGCAAACGCTCTACCAACTTCTGGTCGCCCGAAAATCGTCTCGGGCACACTTACAAATCTTAATTTCTATTCACCACGATTCCGAAAAAGTTCCACCGACGACATGTGGCAAACGGCACCCTCGTCCTACGCAATTCTAACCTTAAAAAAATGATCCGAGATATCGACAATAATTCTTTACGTTGCAAGAAATTTAAGCTTAATAAAATGATGAGCGCCCGAGATATCCGTAATAATTATTTAACAGATTGAGGGTGGCGGCACTTTTTATACCGGGTGTTTCGGAGCTCTGGGAACGGTCAATCACGAGCTTAATTTTCAAAATTTCGAAAAATGTTTAATACAAAAGTTGTGTATAATAGTGAGCTGCACGCCCTTAAGATATTTAAATTTATACAGGGTGTCTCATAACAAAGTTACAGACCAAACTTATGTTTTTTTTAAATGGAACACCCTGTATTTTTTGACATTTTTTAATTATACGGAGCAAATAAAAGTGAGTTATTTCAAAACTCCCTATACCTATTGCTTGCAGTTTTCGAAATATTTGAAGATTTGTTGAAATGCATGGTCCGGGTGAAATTTTATTTTCGCCCCAGTGATTGACGTTGAACGATTAAAATGATTTTAATTATTTGCTTGAAGGTTCGAACTATAGAGCTAACCATGATTTCATACAAAACGTTATACAGGGTGATAAAAAAAATGCGGTAGAAAAACCCAACTTATTAAGTTGAATAACTTCGTTTTTTCAAATGGCACACCCTGTATTTAGTAACGTATTCTTAAGTAGAATCCAATTATCTTTCAGATTGTAATAATTATTCCTGATATGATAATCGCCGAATACAAGAAAACTATTGAGATTAGGAACAGGGAACCCTTATACAATCTGAAAGATAATTGGATTCTACTTAAGAATACGTTACTAAATACAGGGTGTGCCATTTGAAAAAATGAAGTTATTCAACTTTATAAGTTGGGTTTTTCTAACGCATTTTTTTTATCACCCTGTATAATTTTTTGCATGAAATCATGGTTGGCTCTATAGTTCGAACCTTCGAGCAAATAATTGAAACGATTTTAATCGTTCAACGTCAATCACCGGGGCAAAAATAAAATTTCACCCGGACCTTGCATTTCAACAAATCTTCAAATATTTCGAAAACGGCAAACAATAGGTATAGGGAGTATTAAAGGAACTCACCTTTATTTGCTCCGTATAATTCAAAAACGACAAAAAATACAGGGTGTTCCATTTAAAAAAACATAAGTTTGGTCTGTAACTTTGTTATGAGACACCCTGTATAAGTTTAAATATTTTTAGGGCGTGCAGCTCACTATTATACACAACTTTTGTATAAAATATTTTTCGAAATTTTGACAAATAAGCACGTGATTGACCGTTCCCAGAGCTCTGAAACACCCTGTATATGTATTATGGTGGCCTAAGTGAAAATAAATTGATTTGATTGATTGATTGAGAGCCTGAGATATCCATAATAATTATTTAACTGATTGAGGGTGGCGGCACTTATTTCGTGATATAACTATAGTCTGATAATTATCATTGTTTGATCGAAACTGCAGTCACTAATGAATAAACTGGGTAAAAGTGTGTTTTATTTAATAATTATTTACGTTGCAGGAGCACAGAAATCCGCGGGTAACCTTCAATGTTTTACGGGCATTTGAATCGCAACATATTCATATTTAATCAGTGACGGTTCGCGGGGTTTTTTCTGGTACGGCCGAGGAACAAGAGGCGGCGATACAGGTAGGTGCAGTCTCTGCAGCCGACCCTATCTGTATTACCACCTCTTGTTCCTCGGCCGTACCAGAAAAAACCCCGCGAACCGTCACTGTATTTAATCAATATAGGTTTATAAATTAAAATTCACTTGGTTTGTTTCACGATTAAATTGTTTTATTATCAATTGTGATTATCGTTATTAATCATGAATTAATCGTGAAACAAACCAAGTGAATTTTAATTTATAAACCTATATTAACATAATGTTTCACCAAGTGATCAATGAGAAACAAGTATACGACGTATTTAATCAAACCCGTTGTAGCAGTCTAACGCAACGGCTAGTAATGTTCAATCAAGGTAGGCTTTGAAAATACGATGGATTCTGTCTAATTAACCGGTTAGTTGCGTTCGACAAATCCTGCTGTGTTTAATGAACTTCTTCGGCAAATAATTGTAAAAGTTGAAAGTTTACAAAACGCGAATTTGTAATTTAAGTTAAAGTGGAATGAGGGGTGGGCGGGTGTGCCCTGTCCCACCTTCCAATTTATGGATGATAAACAAGAGTTGGCTACATTGCCATTTAACCACAAACACTGTTTTTATTCAAAAAATCTCCGAAACAAATATTTTTAGCTTGAGTATACGTGAAAATGGAGGGTGGGCCCCATCCTACAATTCAGCTAGTAAAACAGAGAAACAAGGGTTATACAGATGTAAAGATATAATATGAGACAAAAAGAGAAATGTGAAAATTTCGTTTATTTTGTAAACAATTTTTTTTATAGAAACTTTAGTTTGTGGTCTACAGGTTAGATTGTAGGATAGGGCCCACCCAGCACCCACCTGGTCTACAGGTTGGATTGTAGGCCCACCAACCAAATCAACTTTATTTTAACCCATGTTTAAGCAAATAATTATAAAAGTTGAAACTTTACAAAAACGCGATTTTGTAGTTTAATTCTAAGTGGATAATTGTAAAATATGAAAGTTTACAAAACGCGAATTTGTAATCTAAGTTGAAGTGGAATGAGGGGTGGGTGGGTGGTCCCTGTCCCACCCTACAATTTATGGATGATAAACAAGAGTTTACATATCGAAATTAATTAATAACACAAAAGTAAGAAAGAAGTTAAAGACTTCATACCATTGTCATTCATTTATTTATTGGTGGAAATATCGGTGCGTGAGCAACAGATTGGATTATAGGGTAGAGCCCACCCACCACCCACCACCCACCGTATCCACTTTATTTTAACCTACAAATCCTAATGTGTTTAATGAACTTCTTCGGCAAATAATTGTAAAAGTTGAATGTTTACAAAACGCGAATTTGTAGTTTAAGTTAAAGTGCAATGAGGGGTGGTTGGGTGAACCCTGTCCCACCCTCCAATTTATGGACGATAAACAGGAGTTGGTTCAATTGCCATTTAACCACAAACACTGTTTTTATTCAAAAAATCTTCCTTTATAACAAAGAAAATCCATTAGACCGAAACAAATATTTTTTAGCTTGAGTATACGTGAAAATGGAGGGTGGGCCCCATCCTACAATTCAACTGGTAAAACAAAGATACAAAGGTTATACAGATGTCAAGATATGAGACAAAGAGAGAAATGTGAAAATTTCGTTCATTTTTCATTTTGTAAACTAATTTCTTTATAGAAACTTCAGTTTGTGATCCACAGGTTAGATTGTAGGATAGGGCCCACCCCACCCACCACTAACCTGGTCTGCACGTTTGATTGTTGGACCCCACCCACTATCCACCAAATCAACTTTTTTTTAACCTACAAATCCTGTTGGGTTAAAGGAACGTCTTTGGCAAATAATTGTAAAAGTTGAAAGTTTACAAAAACGCGACTTTGTAGTTTAATTACAAGTGAAATGGATGATAAACAAGAGTTTACATACCAAAATTAATTAATAACACAAAAGTAAGAAAGAAGTTAAAGACTTCATACCATTGTCATTCACTTATTTATTGGTGGAAATATCGGTGCGTGAGCAACAGATTGGATTATAGGATAGAGCCTACCCACCACCCACTGTATCATTTTACCGTATTTTAACCTGCAAATCCTAATGTGTTTAATGAACTTCTTCGGCAAATAATTGTAAAAGTTGAAAGTTTACAAAACGCGAATTTGTAGTTTAAGTTAAAGTGGAATGAGGGGTGGGCGGGTGGGCCCTGTCCCACCCTCCAATTTATGGATGATAAACAAGAGTTGCTTTAATTGCCATTTAACCACAAACACTGTTTTTATTCAAAAAATCTTCCTTTGTAACAAAGAAAATCCATTAGACCGAAACAAATATTTTTAGCTTGAGTATACATGAAAATGGAGGGTGGGCCCCATCCTACAATTCAACTGGTAAAACAAAGAAACAAGGGTTATACAGATGTAAAGAGACAAAGAGAGAAATGTGAAAATTTCGTTTCTTTTGTAAACTAATTTCTTTACAGAAACTTTGGTTTGTGGTCTACAGGTTAGATTATAGGATAGGGCCCACCCACCACTAACACCCACCACTAACCTGGTCTACACGTTTGATTGTAGGATAGGGCCCACCCACCATCCATCAAATCAACTTTATTTTAACGCACAAATCCTGTTGGGTTAAAGGAACGTCTTTGGCAAATAAATGTAAAAGTTGGAAGTTCTCAAAAACGCGATTTTGTAGGAGCGTATTCGTCGTGAAAAATGGCAATATTTTGTGTTGTAACGAGCACCTGCTCGATATAAACACAAAATATTGCCATTTTTGACGAGTTTGCTCAATGCAATGCATGTTTCAATCAACGTAGGCTTTGAAAATCAGATGGATTTTGTCGAATTGGCAGGTTGGTTGTGTTTGACGAGTATATTCGTCGTGAAAAATGGCAATATTTTGTGCTATAACGAGCACCTGCTCGATATAAACACAAAATGTTGCCATTTTCTTCATGAGGAGTCAGCTGGTAAAAAAAATATTTAAGATACGTCGTCATGGTACCATTTTTCATGACGAGTACGCTCGTCATGAAGAAATGGCAAAATGACAAGTACCTACTCGACGTAACACAAAATATCGCCAATTTCTTCATGACGAGTCAACTGGTAAAAAAACATTTAAGATACGTCGTCATGGTACCATTTTTCATGACGAGTACGCTCGTCATGAAGAAATGGCAAAATGACAAGTACCTACTCGACGTAACACAAAATATTGCCAATTTCTTCATGACGAGTCAACTGGTAAAAAAACATTTAAGATACGTCGTCATGGTACCATTTTTCATGACGAGTACGCTCGTCATGAAGAAATGGCAATATGACAAGTACCTACTCGACGTAACACAAAATATTGCCAATTTCCTCATGAGAAGTCAGCTGGTAAAAAAACATTTAAGATACGTCGTCATGGTACCATTTTTCATGACGAGTACGCTCATCATGAAGAAATGTCAATATGACAAGTACCTACTCGACGTAACACAAAACATTGCCAACTTCTTTATGATGAGTCAACTGGTAAAAAAACATTCAAGATACGTCGTCATGGTACCATTTTTCATGACGAGTACGCTCGTCATGAAGAAATGTCAATATGACAAGTACCTACTCGACGTAACACAAAACATTGCCAATTTCTTTATGATGAGTCAACTGGTAAAAAAACATTTAAGATACGTCGTCATGGTACCATTTTTCATGACGAGTACGCTCGTCATGAAGAAATGTCAATATGACAAGTACCTACTCGACGTAACACAAAACATTGCCAATTTCTTTATGATGAGTCAGCTGGTAAAAAAACATTCAAGATACGTCGTCATGGTACCATTTTTCATGACGAGTACGCTCGTCATGAAGAAATGTCAATATGACAAGTACCTACTCGACGTAACACAAAACATTGCCAACTTCTTTATGATGAGTCAACTGGTAAAAAAACATTTAAGATACGTCGTCATGGTACCATTTTTCATGACGAGTACGCTCGTCATGAAGAAATGGCAATATGACAAGTACCTACTCGACGTAACACAAAACATTGCCAATTTCTTCATGACGAGTCAAAAGTTTGTACGATTCTTAGCATTTAAATGTAACGTAGTTGGCAGTTACACTGACTTACTATCAATTTTTAATATAGTAAGTCTTGATACAAGACGGTTCAATTCTGACGTGGTACTTGTTTTTAAACTGCTTCGTGGTATCGTGGACTGTCCTGACCTGCTCAGTTTGATAGGTATTCATGTTCCTTCTCGTGCTCTGCGTACTAATGTCCCCTTCCATATTCCGTTTAATCGGACGGATTACGCCTAACAATCTGCGGCTACACGGGTCCTAAGACACGCCAACCGTACCGACCCAAAATTTGATTTTTTTGCGGGATCGCTTAAAGTTTTACGTCAGGTACTTTCTTAATATTTTAATCTGTTGTAATGTCTTGAACTGTTTATTCATTTTAATCTGTCTTGTCATGTCTTAAACTGTATATATATATTTATATTTTACATTTTATTCTGTCTTGCTATGTCTAAACTGTATATATATATATATATATTTATATTTTAATCTGTCTCGTAACATCTTATATTGTATATATGTTTTATTTTATTTAATTTATTACTGTATTGAAATGGCTTCCGTTAATAAATACCAAATACCAAATACCAAACTGGTAAAAAAACATTCAAGATATGTCGTCATGGTACCATTTTTCATGACGAGTACGCTCGTCATGAAGAAATGGCAAAATGACAAGTACCTACTCGACGTAACACAAAATATCGCCAATTTCTTTATGACGAGTCAACTGGTAAAAAAAACATTTAAGATACGTCGTCATGGTACCCACGTCAATATTAATGGCGGACTCATACCTTCAAGACATGAACAATTCGGGGGCTGTGTCTTCCTCTTTCAGGTATAGGGGTCGATAACCGTGTCCACGAAACATATTACCGGGTGTGTAAAAACATTTAAGATACGTCGTCGTGGTACCCACGTCAACATTAATCACGGACTCATACCTTTAGTGTAATTAACGGCCCAATACAGGGGTCAATAACCATGTCTACGAAACATATCAGCGGGTGTGAGGTTATAAATTTACGAGCAATTTTCAGGATTGGGGGGTGGATGCGGATGTTTTGTTACTAACCGAGTAAGAGAAGCTTGAGCTCCCTGCGGGCATCTCGCTTGTCCCTCTTGAGTTGCTTCTCGATCTCCTGGTTGATTCGCTTCTGTTCCCGAACTTCATCTGACTGACAACAGGACATGGTCATAATATGTGAATAGAGAATCCGTTCCCGACGTCGCTATCATCCACGCGGAGATAATGGGGGGCGGCCGATGGGACGAGTCGTGCTAGTGGCGGTGGACTCCAAGGGAGAAGATGATGATAGTTGTCACTTGGGTGTGGTGCAGCTCGGTTTTGAAAAGTAACATTCTCTTTATAGCCGCGCCGTCGTCCGCACTGCACTTAATCCCATTACGCTAAGTAGATTTCCAGAAGCCAACGGCGTGCACACGGAACGGGATTAAATGTACCGACAAATTTAGGCATTAGATCATTATTTTTCCGATTGTAATAGATACACTCGGGGTATTCGGCGTTACACCGAAATCGATAGGAACGGGGGGGCCGGCCCTTACTTACGGTGTCCGTGTCGTCCCGTCGGGGCTTGGCGCTTCTCGCCCTTGGGTTTTCATGCGAAATAACGCGGCGCCGGTCCACAAACTGCCCACACTACACACTAACTTTAATACGAGCACGGCAACCGCCTATTTGTCAATATGGCGCTGCTGCCGCTGCTCTCTCGGCCGGACGCGGTGCGCCTGAGCGGAAGTCGCCCCGAAGGAGGCGCGCGCCCGCCCTTTTCCACCGAGTTTGAAATTCGCTCGCCCACAAAAATATTTTCACCTTTCATCAATCGGAATGGTTATCAATAAACGAAATAATAAAAACGAAACGGTGAGGAGTGAACGTGGTGAAATTTTCAATTCATTTTAATCATGGAATAATCATCGTCTTCAATAAGAAATGTATTCAACCACGTTTTTTTTTTCTTTTTTTAAGGTGGTGCACGCAAAACTCTTGTGAAGTTACATTTCCCAACAATAATTAAAAAATAGGTCAATTAAAAATTTCACCGCCATCTTGTCTCTAGCACTCTAATAATTAATGCATGCATTATTGGGAAGTCGCTAATTTTAGAAAGTCCAGACACAATACATTATTCATGGGTAAAAGCCCTGCTGCATTTAAGAGCTTGTTTTGTAGGATACTGCCCACCCACCACCCTCCGTTCTCAACGAAAATTAAGTTACAAATACATATTTTTTTATTCTAACTAAAGCTCCATCTACTGGAACAACAAAAACGTTTTATAGTTTACAAAATTTAGCATGAAATTATGAAAAGCAATAAATTAGAGATTTTCCAACGAGAACCTATTCGAACAACAAAAAAGCATGTTCTGTTATACAGTACGTTTTTTTTATCGTGGGCCATAGGATTTTACATGTTAAAAATTATACCTTGTTTTAATGCATATTTCAACATATAATTTTAAAGCAAATTTTAGTTAGTAATAAATCAATTACTTTTCCACACGATGCGCTTAATTAGATTACCTTAAACATGTTTTATTCCATTAAAAAATGAAATTAATTCACTAATCAATCTGACATTTCAGAAATTCAAGGTACTTTGATTATGTTTGCTCAGTTATTTATTTTAAATAATTTCATTTTTTAATGGAATAAAACATGTTTCAATTATTCTGACTAGCGTACCATGTAGAAAAATAATTGATTTATGTTACTAACTAAAATTTTCTTCAAAATTATTTGATAAATATAAAAATCCTATGGCCCACGATAAAAAAAATACCCTGTATATCTTGACGCTCACATCCACTGCAAATGCATTTTGCTTTGGCCTTTTGTATTTTGTGTATGGTGACAAAATTGAATTGAATTGAATAGTTGCTTACAAAATTTAGCAAGAAATTAATTGGAGATTTTCTAGCCTGAAGGGGGTGGGCGTCGAAAATCGATGCATTTTTGATGGTCGGCATATACATAATTCTGAAGTTAATATCAAATATTAAGAAATGATATTTTGCATATTTAGAGAGAAAGGGTTAAACTACTCGTCGGTAGAATTTGATTTTTTTTAAATCATCAGACAAACTGCATAATTTATCCAAAAAATTACCAATATTGTACGGATACCTGGAGCTTTTCTCTGCAAAGAATTAAAAATGGTGATGTGGCCATCATGTTACTTTCTCCGACTTATATTTACGTTTTCATGGGTTTATTTTCAATTGAAATCATATTTTAAATGTACATCGAGCGTTGCGTAAACTCGGATGAAACTGACGTTTAAAACGTCAAAATCATGAAATATGGAAAAATTATACTTCAAATTCAAAAACTCGATTTACTCAAAAACCAACGAGATTTCGAAAAAATGGTGATGTGGCCATCATGTTACTTTCTCCGACTTATATTTACGTTTTCATGGGTTTATTTTCAATTGAAATCATATTTTAAATGTGCATCGAGCGTTGTGCAAACTCGGATGAAACTGACGTTTAAAACGTCAAAATCATGAAATATGGAAAAATTATACTTCAAATTCAAAAACTCGATTTACTCAAAAACTAACGAGATTTCGAAAAAAACTTATTCTTTATAAGTTGTTCATTTTGGCATTCTCTACAATTATTATTCACATGAATTTGCTGTAACTATTATCGTTTCATAATTATAAACCGAAGATTAAAAAAAAATTAATAAATTTTTTTCTCGAATAGTAATGATTTTATGAAAAATATTTTCAAGGAAAAGATGTTCATTTCTTTGTTGTCTTCGATGTTTGTTTAAATTTTTTTGTGATATTTTTCATATTTAAGAAAATATTGGCAAAAAACAAAAAAACAGTTAAGGTAAACACCCACTTCCGGTGTACGAAATTTTACCAAAAGCTTTTCAGTTCTTCGGATGACTGGCTTTCATTAGGAATTTTTTCAAAATTTTTGGAACCATCCCTACGCGCCATTTGCACCCTCTGGGTTCGGTTTTTTTTTCTTTTAAGGACGTATTTTTTTCTTTTCAAGACGAAAAGCTGAAACTTTCAGGGATGGCAGAAGGGATGAGTGGCTTTCATTGGGAATTTTTTCAAAATTTTTGGATCCACCCCAACGCGCTATTTGGGCCCTCTGGGTTCGTTTCTCTTCTTTTAAAGACGTATTTTTTTTTCTTTTAAAGTCGGAAAGCTGAAATTTTCAGGGATGGCACCAGACTTTTTCAAAAATTTTGGAACCATCCCTACGCTCCATTTGCACCCCTTGGGTTCGTTTTTCTTCTTTTAGGGACGATTTTTTTTCTCATAAGTCGGAAAACTGAAACTTTCAGGGATGGCAGAAGATATTTTCCCAAAATTTTTTGAACTACCCCTACGCTCCATTTGCACCCCTGGGTTCGTTTTTCTTCTTTCAAGGACGGATTTTTTTCTTTTAAAGTCGAAAAGCTGAAACGTTTAGGGATGACAGAAACGATGACTGGCTTTCATTGGGATTTTTTTCAAAATTTTTGGAACCACTCCTACGCGCCATTTGCGCGGGGTTTGTTTTTCTTCTTTTAAAGACGTATTTTTACTTTCTCCGTTACGAAGTACGAGAAAGTATTGTGATCGTGAAAATGTTTTCAAAAATTTTTTTTACGGAAATATCCGTTTTATGGTCCCTAGATGCCATTTCAACAATTTCTGGAAAAAAAAAAAATTGTGTCTGTGTGTGTCTGTGTGCGCTGTATCTCAGAAACTAATACAGCAATTTATATGAAACTTTGAACATACGTCTTATTTGATAATCTGAAGAACTGAAAAGCTTTTGGTAAAATTTCGTACACCGGAAGTGGGTGTTTACCTAAACTGTTTTTTGTTTTTTGCCAATATTTTCTTAAATATAAAAAATATCACAAAAACATTTAAACAATCATCGAAGACAACAAAGAAATGAACATCTTTTGCTTGAAAATATTTTTCATAAAATCATTGCTATTCGAGAAAAAAAATTATTTTTTTTTTAATTTTTGGTTTATAATTATAAAACGATAATAGTTACAGCAAATTTATGTGAATAATAATTGTAGAGAATGCCAAAATGAACAACTTCTAAAGAATAAGTTTTTTTCGAAATCTCGTTAGTTTTTGAGTAAACCGAGTTTTTGAATTTGAAGTATAATTTTTCCATCTTTCATGATTTTGACGTTTTAAACGTCAGTTTCATCCGAGTTTACGCAACGCTCAAAATATGATTTCAATTGAAAATAAGCCATGGAAACGTAAATATAAAGTCGGAGAAAGTAACATGATGGCCACATCACCATTTTTTTCTTTTAAAGTCGAAAAACTGATATTTTCAGGGATGGCAGAAGATATTTTTTTAAAATTTTTGAAACTGCCCCTACGCACCATTCGCACCCTTTAGGTTCGTGTTTCTTCTTCTAAGGACGGATTTCTTTCTTTTAAAGTCGAAAAGCTGAAACTTTCAGGGATGGCAGAAGATATTTTTTCCAAATTTTTGGAACTACCCCTACGCGCCATTTGCATCGTTTTCCTTCTTTTAAGAACAATTTTTTTTCGTTTCAAGTTGGAAAGCTGAAATTTTCAGGGATCGCAGAAGATACAACTGGCTTTAAAAAAATAAAATAAAAGATATAAAAATAATAATAAAAAATTTAAAATAAAAAATAAAAATGAAGAATGAAAAATTGTAAATAAAAATAAAAAATAAAAAAATAAAAGAAATTAAAAATTAAAAATTAAATATTAAAAATTAAAAATGAAAAATTAAAAATGAAAGTTGAAAAATGAAAAATTAAAATGAAAAATTAAAACTTGAAAATGGAAAATGAAAAATGGAAAATGAAAAATTAAAATTCATTAAAAAAAAATTTTTTTTTCATTGATGGCGCAGCGCAGCGGAACCATCGATCTTCACCAATTACTTTGCTTAATTGATTATAATAGTTGCTATTAGACGCAAATCAACATCAGTAGGCGGCTAAAATGTGATTTGAATGGGACACACTGTGCCGTCGTCCGTCACCAATTTAATCGCTTAATTTTGACGGGTCCCGCTGGACGACGGCGCAGCGCAGCGGAGCCGTCGTTCGTCACCAGTTACTCTTCTTACATTTTTACATTTCACAATTTCACATACATCAAACTTAAGCCTAGAAAAAACTAGTTTTCTAACGAAAATCAAAAGCTCCATCTATTAGAACAGTGATTCCCAAAGTGGGCCCCCAAGTGGGTGCTGAAGCAATTCAGGGGGGCGCTGATGGCATGTAAACACAGAAGAATTTCCGCAGTTGCAAGAAGAATTGATGAAAGTAACTGCAAATGATTCAATTAATAGTTTCATAATTTCAAAGTTCAATGTTTCTATTTTACAAAATTTTGCGAAAAAGGTAGAAACATTAATACATATGTATTTCCTATTAATTGCTATCAAAATTAAAAAAATATATATAATTTCCAGGGGGCGCCAAGTAATATTTTTTCTGGAAAGGGGGCGGTAGGACAAAGAAGTTTGGGAACCACTGTATTGGAACAACAGAAAAACATGTTTTGTAGCTCACAAAATGTACTCATCTTGCAATTACGTGCAGAGCCAAGGAGCCATGGCTCTACATGTAGTTTCAGTCAGCAAGAATTTTTAATTAATTCTTAAAACACTTACTTTGGTCTAGGAAGATAAATCTTCCTTTCTTTCTTCAAAAAAAAAGGATGTCTGTGTGTGTGTGTGTGTGTGTGTGTGTTCAAAAAAAAGGGGGGGGGTATATTGTATAAGTGGCTCTACGATCAACATGTTCCATGAGCCGCCACTGATTACGTGACTTTGGTGATTTTGAAGAACCGCGTGGTCACAAAATCAAGTAGGGCATAAAAAAAAAACAAAGTTTCAAACAAGCTATTCGAATACAACTTCAATTGCGATCACGGAAGAGAGAGTAATACCGACGAGTGAAATACACTTTGGTTGTTATCATCATCATCATCATCATCAGTATCACCTACCGACGACGCCAGCCGTCGCGACGGATCGACGGCCGCGCCACCCTACCAGAGAATTGATCATCTGAATCACCCCCCCGCACACACACACACACACACACACACAAATTCATACACGCCCAAAATCGACGCCACGCGACACGCGGACTCACGACGCACCAAAACAACACTCCCTTTTCCACGAATCGCATAAAATACAACGTAAAAATTAATCAAAGTTAAAACTCACCCGAGTAAATGAAAATATCTCCGCACGGGAAAGCGTTCGCCGAAACACTGCAAAAATCAACAAATTCGATTGTTTCTCTTGTTTCCATTCATACACGAACGGCTTGATTCATGAGTGGAATTATTGATTTCACTTACGTTTTACTACACATTTGCAATTAGTCGATTTTCACGCCCAAATACGTTTTTTCGCTTTGTAGAGTACAAATGTTAAAACTCCATTCAGTCCGGTGAAAATAATAAAGGGAATAGTTGTAGGTGTGGCAACCACTGAAATTATTAAAACATTTTTTTTTTTAACTTTTAAAATAACTTTTTTTTTTCTCTGCAATAAATCCTCAGCGCCACGGTGGTCACCGGTGACCACCAGCAAGGTAATGATACAGAATAATTAATTATATATTTCCATTAACACGTTGACTGCCAATGCCTTGCGAACTGCGTTAAATAACTACGAGTATTCTCGTGGTTGGCAGTCAACGTGTTAATATTTAATTTACCCAAGATCTAGTAAGTGTATTATTATTATTATTATTGCGTAACTTGCTCTTGAATTTCTCATTTAAAATCGGTACGTAGTTTAAGTTCGGTAACGCGATGCCCTTCACGTAACATCCTAATTTAGTTATTGCAGCTTAATAAAGCTAACGACATGCACCCGGGTAATTCGATTAGGCCGCAAGTTCCTCAAGGTCTTCCGATTTTATTTATATTAAAACGCGTCAACGTTAAAATTGGATTCCGGCGTCCGTCCCCCAAAGTAATCAATCGAAATCGATATACTTGAAAACAGCGGCGGCTCGTGGATCTTCTTAGAGGAGGTGTTAAGCCAAAGATGGCGCTCGTGCGCTGCATAACTTACCCGGCAAGAGTCGGATTAAATTTTCTCCCGTGGCCCCCAATTTTCACGAGCCGCCGCTGCTTGAAAACTATAAGAGGAAGGGATGTTTTAAATTATGTGTGTAATCTAGGAGTATTTAAATGACTGCAATAAACAAATTATTTGTTCAATGTTGGTGGCGTTTAAAAAAAAAAATAAAAGTGTTTTATTCCAATCTACAAACAAATTATTTTTTATATCAAAAAATAGTGATGTGGCCATCATGTTACTTTCTCCGATTTGATAGTATCATAGTTATTTATGATTTATTTTCAATTGAAATCATATTTTGAGCGTTGTGTAAACTCGGATGAAACTGACGTTTAAAACGTCAAAATTATACTTCAAATTCAAAAACTCAGTTTGCTCAAAAACTAAAGGGATTTCGAAAAAACTTATTCTTCATAAGTTGTTCATTTTAGCATTCTCTACAATTATTATTAACATAAATTTGCTGTAACTATTATCGTTTCAAAATTATAAACCAGAAATGAAAAGAAAATTAATAATTTTTTTTTCTGGAATAACAATGATTTTATGAAAATTTATTTTTCAAACAAAAGATCTTCAATTATTTGTTGTCTTCAATATTTGTTTAAATGTTTTTGTGATATTTTTCATATTTAAGAAGATATTGGCAATATTGGTGTACGAAATTTTACCAAAAGCTTTTCAGTTCTTCGGATTATCAAATAAGACTTATGTTCAAAGTTTCATATCAATTGCTCCATTAGTTTTTGAGATACAGCCCGCACAGACACAATTTTTTTTTCCAGAAATTGTTGAAATGGCAACTAGGGACCCAAAAACGGATATTTCCGTAAAAAAAAAATTTGAAAAAAAAATCACGATCACAACACTTTCTCGTACTTCGTAACGGAGAAAGTAAAAATTACATTTGTATTTTATAGCAGCAGTGCAAAATAAATATTATTATTATTAGAATATGTTTATTTTTGTCGACAAAAAGAAAAAAAAAAACGAAAACAACAATAAATGCCGAAACTGTATCGTGTGAGTCACAAAATTTTGTTTCAGAGTTGGCTGTGAAATAAATGAGGTATGTCGTTAGATTAAAAAAAATGAATTAATCACAGACATGACTGCTATGTTTCTCTCTCAGGCATGGCCAACTCAGAAACAAAATTCTGTGGCTCACACCTTATATTTGGCATCCAAAAACTTAATCACCAAAAATAGAGCTGATAAAAAAACATGAATCCGCGTTTGCTGGACTTGAATATGAAAATTTAAGTCCAATTATGTCAATTTTTTTTTATTTCATGGACCAACATCAAATTTTTCAAATGCATAAAATATAGTCAATTTATGTGATAAAGTCAAAAATTCAAAGTACAGTGCCTCTACCTTTTGAATTAATTCGACTTGAAAATCAAAATTTCAATTCGAGTACGATTATGTCAAATTTATTTCAAGGTCAAACGTGTCAAACACATCAAATACAGTCTCTAAACATCAAAAACGAAAAATTGGGTACTTCGTAGTCCCTTAGAGACTCTTAAATCGTAGAAGGCGAAAAGTATGGTATTTCTAATTTTATCCAAAAAATTTCAGCACTTCTGCTTTGAAAGAAAAAAAAATACGCCCTTCAAAGAAGCGAGAGGACCCGGGAGCCACGTTTAAAATTTTTTTGAAAAATCACAATCAATCCGCACAATTTTTTGATAACTGAACTACAGAATTTCTTGTCTTTAATCAGTGAACATGGTCCCAGCAGGATGGAGCAACATCTCACACGAGTTCACGCAATTACGACTCTTAATTCAGAGCCTTAGGAACAATTTGTTTGATATCTGAATTACAGAATTTCTTGTCGTTAATCAGTGAACATGGTTCCAGCAGGATGGAGCAGCATCTCACACTTCTGACACGAGTTCACGCAGTTACGACTCTTAATTCAGAGCATTGAGAACATTTTTTTGGTACCTGAACTACAGAATTTCCTGGCTATAATCGGTGAACATGCTTCCAGCAGGATGGAGCAACGTCTCGCGAAGTTCATGAAATTATCCCCCGAAAATCTACATAAACTGGCCCGTGCGCAGCTCCGATTTGACTCCCGCAGATTTTTTCTTGAATTAAGAGTACACAGCAGCAATTCAACTGAAAGAAAATATCCATTATGAGCGCGGTTAAAATCTAACGACAAACCACAGATGGCTTTGAGGAAGCTGCTTCGTACGAAATCGAGGATTTCATGTATGTTTCAGCTTTGAAATTAAAAATTGCAGATGCATTAATCGGTGGACATGTTTCCAGCAGGATGGAGCAACTTCTCACACTAACATCCAACAAGAATTGAAATGAAATTATGACTGTTAATTCAGGGCCTTACGCTGAACAATTTCTTGGTACTTGAACTACAGAATTTCTTGGCTTTAATCAGTGAACATGCTTCCAGCAGGATGGAGCAACATCTCACACATCCAACACGAGTTCACAGACTCTTAATTCAAAGCCTTGAGAACAATTTTTTTGGTAACTGAACTACAGAATTTCTTGTCGTTAATCAGTGAACATGGCTCCAGCAGGATGGAGTAACGTCTCACACTTCCAACACGAGTTCACGCAATTACGACTCTTAATTTAGAGCCTCGGGAACAATTTTTTTGGTACCTGAACTACAGAATTTCTTGGCTTTAATCAGTGAACATGGTTCCAGCAGGACGGGGCAACATCTTACCACGTTCCCCAAAAACCCACATAAGCTGGCCTGCGTTTATTTGAAGTTTTCTGTTCAGAATAACATTCCCGTTTTCAGTTGGCACACTCGAAACGAGACACCCTGTATATAATTCGATATTTGGTATGGCATTAGCCACTTGTAATACCGAAGTAGATTTATGAACAAGTTGAAATATTTTGTTCTCCAACCCGGATAGATTGTACGATTAAACAAATGACTGTTAAACGAAAAACAATTGGTTTGAATAAAGATGCATGTATATACAGGGTGTCTCGTTTTAAATTGCCACCCCAAATATCTCGAAACCCGAGCAACGTGGCAAAAAATGTTTTAGATAAAAGTTGTCGAGTTCGGAGGGGCAGTGGGCACACTCGAAACGAGACACCCTGTATATAATTCGATATTTGGTATGGCATTAGCCATAAGTTGAACAGACAGATTGTACGATTAAATAAATGACTGTTAAAAGAAAAAAAAAATTGGTTTGAATAAAGATTTATGTATATATACAGGGTGTCCCATTTTAAATTGCCACCCCGAATATCTCGAAACCTGAGCAACATGGCAAAAAAATTTTCAGATGAAAGTTGTAGAGTTCGGAGGGGGACGTATGCTGGTGACCTTGAAAATGACCTTGGGGTCAATTTTCAACGTCAAACGAAGATCAACTTTGATTTTTCAAATGGGAGCCCCTACGTTTTATTGCGGGATCGTATTCTACAGGAAAATTTTTTTGTAGGAAGTTTTTTTTTTTAAATACTTTTTTGAAGTTTTTTTCAAGAATTTTGTCCGTCGTGTTGTTTGAAATCTTAGATGAATCCAAGTTGTGATTCATGTGTTACCCTCGGCATTAGACAGAATGCATTGCTTCGTAAACAAAATTTGAAACCAAAAAAGTGTACATTACTGAAAGTAAATTTCAAAATCCTGCCCTCGTCCCTATAATATTATGATCAATAATAAAATGTGATACCTGCAAAGTGCATTTTGAAGAAACTTAAATTTCAAAATCCTGCTGTCATTTTTTGAAGACCATCTTCACCGCAGTGAAACTTCCCGTCACAAAATGAATTTCAAAATCCTCCTGTTGTTTTCTCAAGGCCGTTTTCTCGTTTGAATTTCACAACTTACACCAGATCCTTATGAATGACCAGCAGCGACGGCTCGATGGGTGACTCATGGTACGGCCGAGGTAGCAAAGGTGGTAATACAGATCTCTGTATCTATCTGTAGGTAGCAGAGGTGATAATACAGATCTCTGCAACCGATCTGTATGACATATGGTACGGCCGAGGTAGCAGAGGTGTAACAGAGATATCTGTATTACCTCCTCTGCTAACAGAGATATCTGTATTACCACCTCTGCTAACAGAGATATCTGTATTACTACCTCTGCTAACAGATATATCTGTATTACCATTTCTGCTAACAGAGATATCTGTATTACCACCTCTGCTAACAGAGATATCTGTATTACTACCTCTGCTAACAGAGATATCTGTATTACCATTTCTGCTAACAGAGATATGTGTATTACCACCTCTGCTAACAGAGATATCTGTATTACTACCTCTGCTAACAGAGATATCTGTATTACCATTTCTGCTAACAGAGATATGTGTATTACCACCTCTGCTAACAGAGATATCTGTATCACCACCTCTACTAACAGATATATCTGTATTACCATTTCTGCTAACAGAGATATCTATCTGTATTATCACCTCTGCTAACAGAGATATCTGTATTACCACCTCTGCTAACAGAGATATCTGTATTACCACTTCTGCTAACAGAGATATCTGTATTACCACCTCTGCCAACAGAGATATTTGTATTACCAGCTCTGCTAACAGAGATATCTGTATTACCACCTCTGCTAAGAGATATCTGTATTACCACCTCTGCTACCTCAACCGGGTGGTAATACAGATACCTGTATTAACACATCTGCTACCTCAACCGGGTGGTAATACAGATACCTGTATTAACACATCTGCTACCTCAGTTGGGTGGTAATACAGATACCTGTATTACCACCTCTGCTACCTCAGCCGGGTGGTACTACAGATATCTGTATTGCCACCTCTGCCGTACCACGAGTCACCCCGCCGAGAGCCATCACTGCACCGAATCCTTACGAACGATTGCATTTCTCTTTCTTCTAGCGAAGTCCGTCGTCGTTTTCTCCCTGAAATTAGAGATTAGGCGTGGATTAGGTTAAGGTAAAAAAACAGGAAACAAAAAAAAATCAGAGAGACCGTGGCTATTCGAAAACAATTCTTTTAATAAATGAGAGCCTACTAAATCAAAAATAATGCGCGTACTCCTCCTGCAATAAATCAAAACATTCACAAGGTGACAATCTGTTTCGTTATCGTGATAAAACGCAAGGAAACAAATCGCACGACAGTGTGCTGCGTCGCCGCTCGCTCGTCCACGGTTTTCCCCCGCGGAGGTCTGTATACGAGAGAGAATCACAAGTAAAATCACGAAAATAAAAAAAGAAAAGGTCAACAGATATGTATTTAATACTTATAATGAACTAACACTTACAATACAAAATGACCCAAATAATTAGAAATTCCTGACAACGGGGGGCTGGGGGGGGGTCCGTAGCCTAATATTCGGAGGAAATATCAGCTAAAACACGGGGGGTGGGGGTGATGAGCAATTTTTTGTATCGATGCCGAAATTTATACACAACGATGCACAACAATTTTCTCTACCGCATTCGTTTGTCATCCGCTAACTGAATGGGTCACAAAAATAAATCGTAAGAATAAACACAGAAATAAAAATGTAAAACATTGACCTTAGCTTATTCAGAGAGATCATTATTAGTAATTATTATAATAAGCTAAACTTAAAATATAGTAGAGGATGTATAGTCCCTCGATAGGAACAAGCTGTGGTCGTTTATATCACATTCTGTTATCTTTCCTTTGTCGAGTGGGACAGCGAGCTCGCTCCGTGTCTCTTCTCCTTCTCCTCCTTTCCTCTCACTCACTCTCCCAACGAACAAATTACAAGGATTTTGTTATTATATAACCAAAAAAATTAACGTAACCACAAGGAGAGTTAAGAATCACTTTGTTGGGTGTCTCTGTATGAACACATGTAAGCAGTCTCTGGCACTAGTTTTGCGGGGTGGTTCAGCTCTGTTTCACGCGCTTCCGCGGCGGACCTATCGGCGGGATCTGCTGGGTGGCGAGCGCGCGAAATGCTTCCGCTATGAGGTGCGGGTGGGTCTGTATCATCGACTTCCATCCGGTGGTGTCCATCACGTCTGTCGCGTGTCTGCAACAATAATCGTCATCAATTCGCTCCTCGAGGGTGGTCAAACGGGAAAAAAAATATCTCCTCTCGGTTTGATTTCTAATTTGGTAACATTCGTTAAGTGCGTAATAGAATTTTTTGGTTTTTGACTTTAACGGCGTTTTCATACTTATGTATGATTTTCATCTCGATTGATTTTTAATTTAGTAACACTCGTTGGTGCGTAATAAATTTTTTTTGGAATCATTCAAAAGTCGAAACTTATGTATGGTTTTCATCTCGGTGTATTTTTATGATCCACCTGTTTAGTCGAATCGAGTAGAGTTTTAATTTAGTAATATTTGGTAGTACGTAATAAAATACTCATTATTCCGACTTTTAGAGAATTTTCTGAAAACCATTCAAAAGTTGAAACTTGTGAAACAAGCGTGCAACAAAAATCGATCATGAAGTTGGCGCTGGAAATCCAAAGTCACGTTGACATGTCAAATGTTAACCTCTTAGGCACGGCTAAATTTTTCGCGGGGCTGTTTCTCTGTACGGCAGAGTTCAATTTGAAAATCGCATACAGAACATCCGCGAAAGCCACGACAGTGGCGTATTATGCCCAAGAGGTTAATAACCCATAATTGTAATATCCGAGCTGTCATGTTGACATGCCAGATGTTAACAACCAGCGGCGGCTCGTGGATTTCCTTAGGGGAGGCAAAGACAAAGATGCCGCTCGTGCTGCGCTACTTACTCTAATAGAGGAAGCGAATATTTCGTTGCTGTTACGGTCAAATTTTCTTCCGTTGCTCCTCCGCCGAACATCCACGAGCCGTCGCTGTTAATAACTCCTAATAATAATAATATCTGACCCGTCATGTTGACATGTCAAATGTTAACCTCTTAGGTACGGCTGAATTTTGCGAGTGGCTGTTTCTCTGTACGGTGGAGTTCAATTTGAAAATCGCATCCGACAATCGCGTACAAAAAGATGACATCCACGAAAACCATGACGGTGGCGCATTATGCCGAAGAGGTTAATAACCCATAATTGTAACATCTGAGCTGTCATGTTGACATGCCAGATGTTAACAACCAGCGGCGGCTCGTGGATTTCCATAGATAAGGCTAAGACAAAGATGTCCCTCGTGCTGCACTATTTACTCTTACAGAGGAAGCAAATATTCTGTTGCTGTTACGGGCAAATTTTCTTCCGTTGTCCCTCTGCCGAACATCCACGAGCCGCCGCTGTTAATAACCCCTAATAATAATATCTGACCCGTCATGTCGACATGTCAAATGTTAACCTCTTAGGCACGGCCGCATTTTCTCCGTACGGCAGAGTTCAATTTGAAAATCGCATCGGCGACAGCCGATATAGCGGCGCTACGTACAGAAAAATGACAACCGCGAAAGCCACTACGGTTTGATTAATTAAAACACTTGGTTTTGTTTCACTGCTTTTGTTTGTCTCTCCGACTAGTTTCGACCTTGGGTCATCCTCAAGGAGATATGTCGGAGAGACAAATAAAAGCAGTGTTTTAATTAATCAAATTATATAATTATGTTTCATCACGGGTTAAGTGAGAAATTAATTAACCACTATGGTGGCGCATGGTGCCCGAGAGGTTAACAACCCGTAATTATAATATCCGAGCTGTCACGTTGACGTGCCAGATATTAATAACATATGAAGACTTAGGGGGAAGAACGGTACATGTCCGTGAAAGCTGATTCTGAGAAAAACGAATTTAAATATTTGAGAACTTTCAGGAGCAAATATACAGGGTCCATCTTCATAGTTCAATAACTCTCGGGGAGAACCGATTTTCCCCGTTAATGATTCGTCAATTTTTAGTAATCTTAAAAATGCAACAGATGGCGTTCCAATTGCCATTTTGGTGACAAATGGACATAAACCGTTCTTCCTCGTTAATGATTTGTCAATGTTTAATAATCTTAAATCGCCATTTTGGTGACAAATGGATAAAAACCGTTCTTCCTCGTTAATGATTTGTCAATGTTTGGTAATCTTAAAAATGCAACAGATGGCGTTCCAATCGCCATTTTGGTGACAAATGGACAAAAACCGTTCTTCCTCGTTAATGATTTGTCAATGTTTAATGATCTTAAAAAAAAAACACCAGATGGCGCTCCAATCGCCTTTTTGGTGACAAATGGACATAAACCGTTCTTCCTCGTTAATGGTTGGTCAACGTTTAGTAATCTTAAAAATGCAACAGATGGCGTTCCAATCGCCATTTTGGTGACAAATGGACACAAACCGTTCTTCCCCCGTGATCTTCGTATCCGAACTGTCATGTTGACATGTCGTCAGATGTTAATGTAACCCCTAAAATTATGATATCTGACGTGTCACCGTTGTTGGAGATTTCGTGGTCGATTTTCGTTCGTACGCTCGGACGTACTGCGCGTACTCACGTGTTAATGAAGTCGATGGCTTGCGCCTTCAGCTGGTCCGCGCTGTGCAGGTCGGCGAGGATGAGTATTTCCGCGGCGTTCTCTATCGATAAATTTGTACATAAAGCCTCCTCACACATCACTTTTAATCTCTCCAGTGCATACTAAAAAATAATCAAACTGTAATTTTTGGTGTGAAATGAAGAATCAAATGGACTCGCAGGGCATGAAAACTCTAATTATGCTTCGGCGGCTTCCGTAAATGATGTTCTCTCGTAAACTTAATTTTAGGATTGCCGTATCTGGCCGGGATCTCGTCGGGACACTACGAGATGAGGGTGAAAGATACGCAACGTGCAACGCCATCTGTGAGACGACCTCGTTGACATAAATAAAGCCAACCGAGGCTGCATTTACATGTTGTGCTAACAGATGGCGTTACTTCGGGACACTCTGAGATGAGGGTGAAAAATATGCAACGTGCAAGGCCAACTGTGAGACAACTTGTCGACATAAATAAAGCTAACTGAGGCTGCATTTACATGTTGTGCTAACAGATGGCGTTACTTCGGGACACTCTGAGATGAGGGTGAAAAATACGCAACGTGCAACGCCATCTGTGAGACAACCTTGTTGACATAAATAAAGCTAACCGAGGCTGCGTTTGCATGTTGTGCTAACAGATGGCGTTACTTCGGGACACTCTGAGATGAGGGTGAAAAATATGCAACGTGCAAGGCCAACTGTGAGACAACTTGTCGACATAAATAAAACCAACTGAGGCTGCATTTACATGTCGTGCTAACATTTACATGTCGTGCTAATAGTTGGCGTTACTTAAATACTTGAGCCGAGCTCGTAATTGTCGGGATGTCGAGACAAGAAGGTCCGTAATTATTAGAACAGGTGGCAACCCTAGATATACATGACAGAAAATATTAAAGGTATAAAAAATAGATGGCAGCACATTTTCTGAAATGCCCTATAATAATAATTCGCGTAAAATAATATCGACTGTCTGGAAATCTGCAATTGTTAATTTTGACGTCTTGTGATTTTTTAAGGTTACTTAGCTTTCACTTAACTTACGAACGTTGTTCGTGATTGTTAAAGGTTCAACATCATAGATGATTTGATAAAGATATTTCATTGAATCGAATAGTTTTGTAGGTTATGTTAAAGTTGATATAAAGGGCGGCGGGTGGGCCCTATCCTGCAGTTCAGCCAATTGATCAGGGCCTAGAGCTTCTACAAATGAATTAATTTAGTAAAGATAAAAAAACTAAAAATATTATTTCTATGTTTTATTCATTGTTTACCACCAGTGAAACCTTTGTTCGTGTTATAGTATTTGGAGGGTAGGACAGGGCCTACCCACCACCACAGGGCCCACCCACCAGTTTTTGTAGGCGATGCTCTTGTTCTTGCTGTACAGTTCGAAGGATAAGACCCTCCGATTACGGTGCCCATCCACCACCCTCCGTACCAACTTTATCTTAACCTAAAAATTATGTTGAACTTGCAACACCTTGATATAGAAATCCCATTTAATCGAAAGTAGTTTTGCGGGTTACGTTAAAGTTGGCACAGAGAGCGGTGGGTGGGCTTTATCCTGCAAACCAACCATTTTCTTGTATACATATTTCTTTAATATTTTCCGTCCTGACTTGTGTAACGTTCTATTTTGTACGAATAGCACCAATAAATTGATTACGATTACGGCGTAAGTTTTTTTTTTGGTTAAATTTTAACTGTCATAATTCTGTCGGCTCCTCCCTCAACGTAGGGTTTTTTCTTGGTTAAATTTTAACTGTCACAATTCTGTCGGCTCCTCCCTCGAACCCGCGGCGTCATTTATGGAAGCCGCCGACTTTCAAGTGCGGGAGAAAGTGAAGGGTAAACAAAAAAAAATGATGAAGTTAAATTATTTCGCTGAATTTCCGTCCTTACTTTGTCTGCGGCTGCTAGGAGGTCGTCGGCCATCTTTTCTAAATTCGAGGCCTTCCCCGTGTAGATAAACCGGAGCATCTCCCTGAGCACCTCGTGGTCGACGTCCGTTATGTCCACTCTGTTGTGTTTCCTCTCCTCCATTTCGTGCTCAAACATCGCTTGGAAAACAGGACTTCTCGCTACGTTTAACAAGACGAAAACAAACATTATTGGCCGCCAACAAAAATAATGATGTATTCGAACATTTAAGACTACAGTAAGTCCCAATGGTATTTCTTTTTTTTTTTTTGTTAGTTTTTGTAGGGAAAATGTATTCTTACATTATTTAACCCGTTCAGCCCTGGATTTTTAAATTTGAAAAACAAATTTTTTTGTTAATTACTATTGACGGGGAGCATAAATACCAAATTTTAACTCATTTGATTAATTAGTATAGGAATTAATTAGTGAGGCTTTGTCGAAGTGACATCTAGTGATGAACAGCAAAAATATGGACTGTCATAGTAAGTAGAGACCTGTAAATGTTGCGGTGACAATTGCCACCACCAGGGCCGAAGGGTTAAGATTATAGTCCCGGTGGTGTTTCGTGTATTTTTAATCCACTTTTGCCCGAGATTTGAATATGTTTCTCTAGATCAAGCGATTAACTCAGATATGCCCAGAGTGATTGTTAATTCAAAACCATCGATCACTTAAAGGTGCACGGTTTGACAAATGTGGTTGGCTGATGGGCACAACAGTCATATATGTAGGACCAACTGTTTTAGAATTCCTCTTTATCTTCAGCGCCATCTATTATTTATTTACTCAGTGATTATTCATCGACTTTTGACAGGAAGCGAAAAATAACCTCTCCGTGTTTTTAAATCTTAATTACTTGGTTTAGAGAAATGTATCATTTATGTGGGTTAACACGTTCGCTGCCATCGACGCGCTAATGCAGCTGACTTTATACTTGCGTAAATGCAATCCCAATTGTACTGTCAGCGAACGTGTTAAGAGCTAAAAACTCAAACATTTTTCGTTCTTCTGTCGAATGTCAACGAATGATCACCGAATGTACTTATTCGAATAAAAAAAAAAGATAGATGGCGCTGACGATATTCCAGATTCAATTTTAAGGTTATTTTTCGCTTCCTGTCAAATGTCAATGAATAATCACTGAACGTACTTATTGAAATAAAAAAATGATAGATGGCGCTGACGATATTCCAGATACAATTTTAGGAGGAAATTCTCGTCCTACATTTAGAATTACAGGCATATCTGGGTTAACCATCCTTACTGCCCTGGTAAGACCATCGTTTCTACTTCTAACAGCCTTAAATATAATACGAACCTGCTAATATTGACTTGTGTGCTTGGAATTCTCTACCGGATACTGATAAAGTAACATCACTAAATTTTTGGTTTTCAAAAAGGAGCCCGAGGTCGTCGGAGAGCCGGCACTCGGGCACTTTGAACTGTACTGTGTTCGACTGGCCGGAAATGTTCACACTGTCCGCCACGACGCTAACCTGAAACAACGATACATTTGTTAGTAACGCAAAAATAGACATGCAGGCACAGTTACGGAGAGACTCGTACACACAAACAATGCAAACGCAAAACGTGGTGATGATTATATTAAAGAATTTTCTTACATTAAATTTCTACGGAATCATCGAGAGACCTCAAAAATTCTTTGTTTTGTAGTAAAGAAAAAAAATATATCGAGAGACCTCTTCTTTGTTTTGTAGTAAAGAAAAAAATATCAAAATCACACACGTTGAACGAGCAATACAATATTTGATATAAAGACGTTTTGTAGTGAAAAATATTTACAATTGAAGACGCAACACGATATTCATTATAAAGACGTTTTATAGCATATTCAACGATATTTACAATTGAAGATGCAATACAATATATTTTATAAAGACGTCCTATATATATATTCAACGATACAATATTTGCTGGTGTATTATTGTTAACCTCAGATCGTGTAACCTTGAAATTTCGCAACGTCATAGGATGAGCTTCAGCGACGCAATTTCAAAGTTTTAATCGCCACTTAAAATAATGTAATTGCGCTCGAACTGTAGAGAACGGGGATCGAATACGGGTCGAATTACCATTAGCGTTGCCAAGCGTCCTCCTTTTTTTTTGCAGACGTATTGTCCTCGATATCGGGAAGGACATGAATTGTCCTCGTTTGTCACGATAAAAACATTTTTACAATTACAATTTTAATCAAAAAAACTGTTTCTATAAATAATGTTTTTGTAGCGCAGTTTTAACAATTTTACTTTTATTGAATGCAAGTTTTACGGTTTTAAAAATATAGAGACAATCGTCGCAGACTTGAAACTTTCAAAATTTACTCAAAATAGATTCAATCATCATTTGAAAACATCCCTTCAAGAAATTTGGAACGCAATTTATGGTAAAGCAAAATTTGCTCGCTTTTCTGATTAAAAAAAAAAATATAAAAACAATTGCCGCAGACTTGAAACTTTCAAAATTTACTCAAAATAGATTCCGCCCTATAATCCAATCAAAATCTGAAAACATCCCTTCACGAAATTTGGAAATAATCACACGAGAACGCAATTTGTGGTAATTCAGAATTTGCTCATTTTTTCAACCGTGAAAAAAAATATAAAAACAATTGCCACAGACTTGAAACTTTCAAAATTTACTCAAAATACATTCCGCCCTATAATCCAATCAAAATCTGAAAACATCCCTTCACGAAATTTGGAAATAATCACACGAGAACGCAATTTGTGGTAATTCAGAATTTGCTCATTTTTTCAACCGTGAAAAAAAATATAAAAACAATTGCCACAGACTTGAAACTTTCAAAATTTACTCAAAATACATTCCGCCCTATAATCCAATCAAAATCTGAAAACATCCCTTCACGAAATTTGGAAATAATCACACGAGAACGCAATTTGTGGTAATTCAGAATTTGCTCATTTTTTCAACCGTGAAAAAAAATATAAAAACAATTGCCACAGACTTGAAACTTTCAAAATTTACTCAAAATACATTCCGCCCTATAATCCAATCAAAATCTGAAAACATCCCTTCACGAAATTTTTAAATAATCACACGAGAACGCAATTTACGGTAAAGCAAAATTTGCTCGCTTTTCTGGTTAAAAAAAAAAATATAAAAACCATTGCCGCAGACTTGAAACTTTCCAAATTTGTTCAAAATACATTCTGCTTTATAAATTAATCAAAACCTGAAAACATCCCTTCACGAAATTTTGAAATAATCACACGAGAACACAGTTTATGCAAAATTTGCTCATTTTTTGAACCGTGAAAAAAAAATATAAAAACAATTGCCGCAGACTTGAAACTTTCAAAATTTACTCAAAATAGATTCCGCCCTATAATCCAATCAAAATCTGAAAACATCCCTTCACGAAATTTGGAAATAATCACACGAGAACGCAATTTATGGTAAAGCAAAATTTGCTCGCTTTTCTGGTTAAAAAAAAAATATAAAAACAATTGCCACAGACTTGAAACTTTCAAAATTTACTCAAAATAGATTCCGCCCTGTAATCCAATCAAAATCTGAAAACATCCCTTCACGAAATTTGGAAATAATCACACGAGAACGCAATTTATGGTAATGCAAAATTTGCTCATTTTTTCAACCGTGAAAAAAAATACAAAAACAATTGCCGCAGACTTGAAACTTTCAAAATTTACTCAAATTCAATTACACATACTGTTATTATTATTATTATAAATAATAATTGTTTGTAATTGCATTAATTACAGACGAGTTTTTACGGCTATTTTTTTTTTGGCAGAAGGCCGAAATTCGAGTGGCCGAGGTTGCTCTGTATGATTACTGGTGTGGAACACCCTCGCAGCGCCGGGCGGGAGGTTAAATCGTACGATAATTATGGCACATTAAGGCGTGGGCCGAAAATGTACGCAAGTTCTTTGTTTATGATTTAATTAATTCAGTTTTGCCCAAAGAGTTCTTGGATTGGTAAATCAATATTTAAAGCGCGATTTGCGTCTTAGAAATTAAAGCGGATGCGAAGGGTGGGTGGGCACCATCTTACAATCCAAACAATTGAATATAGGACAAACCGTTTATGAATGAATTATTTCACAAATAAAACAAACAATTTTCAATCAATTCCTCGTTTTGATTACAACTTTGCTTCTGTTCAAAATTGAATAAGGATATTACGTCATCTCAAAAAGCCAAATTTTTTAAGTGTAAATTTTTATATGCTGCGCGAAACGTACGCTAGATGGCGCCTCCGTAATCAAAATTGAATAAACGTTTTACGATTTGCAAATTTCATCTGAAAAAGCAATAATTACAGTGCAAATTTCCGTTACGTTAAAATGTAAAGTCAAAATTTGTACTGCGCGAAACATACGCTAGATGGCGCTTTCGTAATCAAAATTTAATAAAGATTTTATGATTTGCAAATTTCATCTGAAGAAGCCAAATTTACAGTGTAAAATTTGTAGTGTGCGAAACGTACGCTAGATGGCGCAAAATGTTCTCTCTTTTCACATCCGATTGTCCCTTGTTATGAATTCCGCGGAACGGCGGTGTAAACATTCTCCGCTTGCACTCCCAATGTCAAACGCAACAACGCGAAGTGTAACGACTCTCTCGACCCGTTCCAATATAATCGCGCGCGTATGCACACATATTTCTCTGGTAAATAGGCGAGGAACAACAGAAGGTCGACTCGGGCGTTAAAGACGGCAAATCGCGCGGCGGCGTGTCCCGTATCACTTATGATAAGGACAATCGTTGGACGTGTTCTATTTTAGAACGGAGTAAACAGGGGACCTTTAGCGTGAATCGAGTTGCATTCAAGGTAACAATTTGAGGAAGATTACCCACAGTACCATTTGTGGTACACGGACTAAAAATTCTGCAATTACTAGAGCAATTCTGGTGATCATTACTAAATTTGTTGAAGGGATGTTTTTAGATTCCGATTGAATTGGCTTTGAAACCATATCAGGTTACGCATTGGACGTACCCGAACATGGCTATAAAAAAAACAGGCTTTAAAAAACCAAGTCAGGTTAAGCATTTGGAAGTACCCGAACATGGTTATAAAAAAAAAAAAAAACAGGATTTAAAACCATGTCAGGTTATAGTATATTATGACACAACTTCGGTAAGTGCTCTCTCTCTCGAAAATTAAAAATACTCGGCCCAACGGGCCTCGTATTTTTAAAATTTTCTCGACCTGTTTGAATGCACTTAACGAACCGAGTGTTGTATAGTATTTTTTGCGCTACCGATTTAAATAGTTATAAAAATAGTTCAAAATGACTTTTATAATTAAAAATCCTTGCTCTTTTAACTAGCCTGTAACGGTACTAGAACTGTCATGATTCAGAACAGGCTTGTTATTTTGTGAGTTTCCTAGCAACCGAAATTAGTCCGGGAAAGCCATTCGAAAGTGATTAAAAACACACCGCAGTAAGCATAGCAATATAGAACGGTAGTGTAAAAAATATTGGACGTACCCGAACATGGCTATAAAAAAAAACAGAATTTAAAACCATGTCAGGTTATCCATTGGACGTATCCGAACATGGTTATAAAAAAAACAGGCTTTAAAACCCTGTCAGGTTAAATATTGAACGCACCCGAACATGGTTATAAGAAAATAAACAGAATTTAACCCTGTCAGGATAAGCATTGGACGTACCCGAACATGATTATAAAAAAAAAACTGGATTTAAAACCATGTCAGGTTAAATATAGAACGTACCCGAACATGGCTATAAAAAAAAAACAGAATTTAAAACCACGTCAGGTTAAGCATTGGTCGTACCCGAACATGATTATAAAAAAAAAACAGGATTTAAAACCATGTCAGGTTAAATATAGAACGTACCCGAACATGGCTATAAAAAAAAACAGAATTTAAAACCACGTCAGGTTAAGCATTGGTCGTACCCGAACATGATTATAAAAAAAAACTGGATTTAAAACCATGTCAGGTTAAATATAGAACGTACCCGAACATGGCTATAAAAAAAAAAAACAGAATTTAAAACCACGTCAGGATAAGCATTGGACGTACCCGAACATGATTATAAAAAAAAAACTGGATTTAAAACCATGTCAGGTTAAATATAGAACGTACCCGAACATGGCTATAAAAAAAAAACAGAATTTAAAACCACGTCAGGTTAAGCATTGGTCGTACCCGAACATGATTATAAAAAAAAAACAGGATTTAAAACCATGTCAAATTATGTATTGGACGGAAACGAAAATGGTTATAAAAATTAAAAAAAAAAACAGGCTTTAAAACCACGCCAGGTTACGCATTGAACTATTGAAGTTACCTGAACATGATTATAAAAAACAGGCTTTAAAACCATGTCAGGTTAAATATTGGACGTACCCGAACATGGCTATGAAAAAAAAACAGAATTTAATTAAAATCATGTCAGGTTATGCATTGGATGTATCCCGAACATGGTTATAAAAAAAAAAACTGGATTTAAGTTATGTATGTATTGGACGGAAACGAACATGGTTTTAAAAAATAAAAAAAAAACAGGCTTTACTTCGCGCCCATGCTACTTTGATTAAATTCCAGAGTTAATGAAAAATGACTTCTTTGTTGTTGTTACCTTTTTTTACGAAATATTATTTCACTGTCACAAACAAATTTATGCAAAAAAATAAGAAAAAAATATTCCATAGATGGCGCTAAAAGAGTAATTTTTTTGTACAATGTTTATATTTTCTTTTTTTGCTTGTTGCCACATGTGGCAACCTGGGCGTAAAGAGGTTAAAACCACGGACAGGTTACGCATTGGAATTACCTGAACATGGTTATAAAACCATATCCGGTTAAATATTGGACGTACCCGAACATGGTTATTACAAGGTGCTGTAAAAATGGCGGATTAACTCTGTGGTACGTTGTCGAGGATTCCTTCGAGAGTATGAAAAAATAATGAATATTAAATAATTGATTTTCGCATTCACACAAATCTACTGATGCCAGGTTTATTTAAATTGATTTCAATTAATTAACATTCAAATTATCGCATTTGAAAATGCCAATTGTATATAATATTGACAAGCATGAAAGTATGTACCTCTGAAAAATTTATTTGATGAGCTGGAGTGGAAATAATTCATGTTACGCAGATTTTAAGCAATGAAATAATTTACACTAAAGTCTTCACATCTTCGAAAAAATACAATACCGATTTTTTTCATTATTTTTTTCCATACTCTCGAAGTAATCCTCGACAACGTAGCATTAAGTTAATCCGCCATTTTTACAGCACCCAGTATAAAAAAAAAACAGGATTTATAACCATGTCAGGTCATGCATTGGAGGCACCTGAACATGGTTATAAAAAAAACAGGCTTTAAAACCATATCCGGTTAAGTATTGGACGTCCCCGAACATGGGGATTTATAACCATGTCAGGTTATGCATTAGACGCACCCGAACATGGTTATAAAAAACAGGCTTTAAAACCATATCAGGTTATGCATTGGATGTACCCGAACATGGTTATATAAAAAAAACAGGACTTATAAAGCTACGCGCACACTTATGGGAATCGGACGGACGGCACGCATCGGCAAAAATTGCTTAACACAGTTGTAAATGCCGTACCGATAAATGTGCGTTGTCTCGTTTACAACTGTGTTAAGCAATGTTTGCCGATGCGTGCCGTCCGTCCGATTCCGATAAGTGTACGCGTAGCTTAATCATGTCAGGTTATGCATTGGAGGCACCCAAACATGGTTATAAAAAACAGGTTTGAAAACCATATCAGGTTAAGTATTGGACGTAACCGAACATGGTTATATAAAAAAAAAACAGGATTCGAAACCATGTCAGGTTATGCATTGGACGTACTTGAACATGGTTATAAAAAAACAGGTTTTAAAACCATATCAGGTTACGCATTGGACGTACCCGAATATGGTTATATACAAAAAAAAACATGATTTATAACCATGCCAGGTTATGCATTGGACGTACCCGAACATGGTTATAAAAAACAGGCTTTAAAACCATGTCAGGTTACGTATTGGAGGCACCCGAACATGGCTACAAAAAAAAATTACGTAAAAAGGTTGCGTACTTTTTGTGCCCGAACACGGTTACAAAGGGCATGCTTTAAATGTATGGCTTTTCGCCACTTAACTTTAAATTTTAGACTTTTTCTATCCAAACTCGGTATATGGTATATGTGTTGATTAAATTTTGTGTTGAATAACTTAACATAACATTTTCTACTGTGTATCGTTCCACAGGCCATACTTTACTCTCAACTTTACTACAATTATTAAAGCAAATTGACAGCCACCAACCATCAACGTTTCACGCGTTGTACGCGAAAAGCACGGGCGCCATAAATTAGGCCGTGAATTATTAATATTATTAACTCAGTGACGAATTATTGGCTCGCCACGCCGACCGAGGGATTATTACGCCTAATTTGAGTGATGCACTCGAAACACTGGCGGCTTAATGATGTGGGCTGACACATCATCATCATCATCATCATCACCGCACGGGCGCGATGGAGAACCAGTTCGTCCGAAAGTGTACCATGGGAAACTGCAGGAGTCGACAACGATTCGGCTCTATTGAATCATTAAATTGCGTCAGTCGGCGAAAAAAAAAGTGGCGCTCCAGAAATTGTCTAATCATCGTCCGCGGGGTAATTGAATGATTATCCTCACTAATTTATTTTCACATTAAAAATTTCGTTGTTGAATAATTTTCACATTCTCTACATTTATGCCCCGTTTGGGCGCAAGCGATTCGTAACCTGAAGCGGGTTTAAAGTCGATAAACGCGTAACCTGTTATGGTTTTAAAATCAGTACTTCATAACCGTGTTCGGTACTACAACTTTAACATAAGTAGTAGTAGTAGTAGTAGTAGTAGTAGTAGTTTATTAATGTTAAATGCGGAGAGCTTACACAGGTCAAAACAATAATATAAAAATAAGTAAATTAAAAATGAGTAATTAACAAAACTTATATGAATAAGGAATAATTCAAAGCAATCTAAATTAATTAACAGTAATTAAGTTAGAAGTATAAATAAACTATACATAAAGATAAAACCACATGGGGTAAAATACATGTAAAAGTGAATTTGGAGCGTTACAATAAAAGTATAACTAAAAATATAAATTACATACATATAAAGATAAAATTGAATAAATAAATAAATAGTGTCGTAAAGATAAAATGAATAACAAAAACGTAACCTTGTACGGTTTTAAAGTCCGTCTTTTGTAACCGTGTTCGGGTACGATAAATACGTACCCCGGTACGGTTTTAATTAAAGTTTGCCCTTTTGTGACCGTGTTCGGTTGCGATAAATACGTAACCCGATACGGTTTTAAAGTCACGCGTTCGGTACTACAACCTTAAAATAACAAAAACGTAACCTTGTACGGTTTTAAAGTCCGTCTTTTGTAACCGTGTTCGGGTACGATAAATACGTACCCTGATACGGTTTTAATTAAAGTCTGCCCTTTTGTGACCGTGTTCGGCTGCGATACATACTTAACCCGATACGGTTTTAAAGTCACGAGTTCGGTACTACAACCTTAAAATAACAAAAACGTAACCGTGTACGGTTTTAAAGTCTGTCTTTTGTAACCGTGTTCGGGTACGATAAATACGTACCCCGGTACGGTTTTAATTAAAGTCTGCCCTTTTGTGACCGTGTTCGGCTGCGATAAATATGTAACCCAATACGGTTTTAAAGTCCCGCGTTCGGCACTGCAATCTTAAACTAACAAAAACATAACCTTGTATGGTTTCAAAATTCGCCTTTTGTAACCGTGTTCGGGTACGATAAATACGTACCCTGATACGGTTTTAATTAAAGTCTGCCCTTTTGTGACCGTGTTCGGCTGCGATACATACTTAACCCGATACGGTTTTAAAGTCCCGCGTTCGGTACTACAACCTTAAAAAAAATAACAAAAACGTAACCTTGTACGGTTTCAACGTCCGCCTTTTATAACCGTGTACGGGTACGATAAATACGTAACCCGATACGGTTTTAAAGTCCCGCGTTCGGTACTACAAAATTAAAATAACAAAAACGTAACCTTGTACGGTTTCAAAGTCCGTCTTTTGTAACCGTGTTCGGGTACGATAAATACGTACCCTGATACGGTTTTAATTAAAGTTTATCGGCTGCGATAAATACGTAACCCGATACGATTTTAAAGTCCCGCGTTCGGTACTACAAAATTAAAATAACAAAAACGTAACCTTGTACGGTTTCAAAGTCCGCCTTTTATAACCGTGTTCGGGTACGATAAATACGTAACCCGATACGGTTTTAAAGTCCCGCGTTCGGTACTACAAAATTAAAATAACAAAAACGTAACCTTGTACGGTTTCAAAGTCCGCCTTTTATAACCGTGTTCGGGTACGATAAATACGTATCCTGATACGGTTTTAATTAAAGTCTGCCCTTTTGTGACCGTGTTCGGTTGCGATAAATACGTAACCCGATACGGTTTTAAAGTCACGCGTTCGGTACTACAACCTTAAAATAACAAAAACGTAACCTTGTATGGTTTCAAATTCCGTCTTTTGTAACCGTGTTCGGGTACGATAAATACGTACCCAGATGCGGTTTTAATTAGTCTGCCCTTTTTGACCGTGTTCGGTGGCGATAAATACGTAACCGATACGGTTTTAAAGTCCCGCGTTCGGTACTACAACCTTAAAATAACAAAAACGTAACCTTGTATGGTTTCAAATTCCGTCTTTTGTAACCGTGTTCGGGTACGATAAATACGTACCGTGATACGGTTTTAATTAAAGTCTGCCCTTTTGTGACCGTTGTTCGGTTGCGATAAATACGTAACCCGATACGGTTTTAAAGTCCCGCGTTCGGTACAACAAAATTAAAATAACAAAAACGTAACCTTGTACGGTTTTAAAGTCTGTCTTTTGTAACCGTGTTCGGGTACGATAAATACGTACCCTGATACGGTTTTAATTAAAGTTTATCGGCTGCGATAAATACGTAACCCGATACGATTTTAAAGTCCCGCGTTCGGTACAACAAAATTAAAATAACAAAAACGTAACCTTGTACGGTTTTAAAGTCTGTCTTTTGTAACCGTGTTCGGCTGCGATAAATACGTAACCTGATATGGTTTTCAAGTCCCGCGTTCGGAAAAACGGAGCTGTAAAATAAGACAAGAGAATACTTTTTCTTCCAAGAACGCCGGGAATAGAGCAGTTTCGACCCTCCGTTAACCTTCCGCACTATTCTTGTTGCGTCGGTGTTACATAAAGAGCAGATGTGTTTTATTTCGGCGCCGTTTCCCGTGCGGGCTTCAATTGGAATCAATGCCACGTTTATTGCAAATTCGGCCGTCTGGTGATTCACACGTGGATAATTGGCCGTTTAGCGATGATGCGCGTTGCGCAATAATGGGCGGTGGTGAAGGCTGTCGGAAATGTTTGATTCTAATTTTTTTTTTGTGGCAATTTCGGCGATCATTTTTTTGGGAAGTGGAAGCCGTGTGTGTGTACGTATTTTGTGGTCGTCTTTTGACATTTGGGGTTATGTATAATAAAGAAGTAAAGAATGAAGAACAAGCCTGGGCTGGTATAATTTTTTTTTCAGCACTTATAATACTGGCTAGATGTGTAAAAAGTAAAAAAAATCAGAAATTGATGGGTCTTGTAATCCCGGAATATAATCAAAGCAGTGACGGTTCGCGGGTTTTTTCTGGTACGGCCGAGGTAACAAGGGTGGTAATACAGATCTCTGCAACTAACCCTACCTATCTGTATTACCACCTCTTGTTCCTCGGCCGTACCAGAAAAACCCCGCGAACCGTCACTGAATCAAAGTTTGTCAAAATTGTAAATTGAATCTTCGCAATGATGGAGTGCTGTGATATACATCAAACAGTAGACAAAGGCGTTAGATCAAATTACACATGTCGGACTGGTGCTTCCAAGGTCGGCAGGGTCAGCATTTGTAATTTAGAGGTTGTGTATAATTTAATTTATAATCGCAAACAATAAACGAATACCATCAACATAAATTACGGCGGCGGCGCGCGAATAAGTCGCCGATGAAATTTTCGAAACACAAAATTGTTATCGCCGGTCGGTCGTGTTAAAGTCAAGGTTCCTGGCGATAGGTCCCGCCGCTAAATATTTGCATGTGTATACACCGATATATAAATACATTTCGTGTCGAATCGTGGGCTTAGACTTACCTCACAGAATATCGTCAGCTTATCGTCGGGCAGCAGTCCGTTCGCCTCGTCCAGCAGGAAGTCTCGCCTGATGAACTTCTTGAAGCCCCAGTCCTTGCCCTGCACGAATCTGTACGCCCTCTGGCTCTCCATCGCCTTCGTCTCCTCGCGCTTCGCGTTTAATATACTAAATTTGAACTTTGCACGAACCTCACTTTTATTGCAGGACACGAGCAACAGGTATAGGGATAAATAGTCTTTGCTTTCCTCGTCCAGGCCCTTCGGGTTCACTCGCAGACACCTGCAACGAATAATCGTTCGATTATACATGTCCTATCATTACAAAAAAATTATTAGGGGTCCGATTACCTCAAGTGCCAAGTTTGAAGTTTCACTTTGACAGTTCATTGTAAACAAAATGGCGGCACTTTGAACTCGAATTTAAGTTGGGGAAATGTGCACCGAGTGATTAAAAAAATTCTAAAAAAATTACCGCCGGTGGAATTTGCTTCAAAATTTCCAAATTTGCTTAGAAATAACGTATTGTTGACACACCAAAAGATAATCGACGCACCTTGCTTGTAAACAAAATGGCGGCACTCTGAACTAGAATTTAAGTTGGGGAAATGTGCACCACGTGATTAAAAAAATTCTAAAAAAATCACCGCCCGCGGAATTTACTTCAAAATTTCCAAATTTGCTTAGAAATAACATATTTTTAACACAGCAAAAGATAATCGACGCACCTTGCTTGTAAACAAAATGGCGGCACTCTGAACTCGAATTTATGTTGGGAAATGTGCACCTCGCGATTAAAAAAATTCTAAAAAAATTACCGCCCGCGGAATTTGCTTCAAAATTTCCAAATTTGCTTAGAAATAACATATTGTTAACAAACCAAAAGATAATCGACGCACCTTGCTTGTGAATAAAATGGCAGCACTCTAAACGCGAATTTGAGTAAAAAAAAATTATCGGCGCGGAATTTGCTTAAAAAACTACTGGATTCATTAGTTCGAAACTCGTCCGCAAGAGGTGCATCGGTCAAAAGGAAGATTCCATCTACACTTGGGCCTCACCTTCGATCGGATGAAAGATTTTTGAACATTGGCATCAGTGACGGCTCGCGGTACAGTCGAGGCAGTAGAGATGGTAATACAGATCTCTGCAACCGACCCTACCTATCTGGGTGACTCATGGTACGGCCGAGGTAGCACAGATAGGTAGGGTCGGTTACAGAGATCTGTATTACCTAGTATAGTAGAGGTGGTAATACAGATCTCTGTAATCGACCCTACCTTTGCGCATTGCCACCTCAGCCACCTCGGCTGTCACTTCTTGATATGTTTGGGTTTTCTCGAAAACAGCAAGGAGCGAATTTTGGCAACAAACTCTAATGAGCAATTCCTATGATTTAGTTGAAGAACAACAGGCGGAAAAAAAGTGGCGGTTACGTATTTGTGAATCCATTGAGCGCCTAATTGAGCCAACCTTCAATTGTGACCAAGGTCCCCAAACAGTTTTTATCGCGTCGATCCGCCACAAAGGACGACAGATCCGCGATTAGATAATCGGGGCATGGGCGGCTCGTCGCCAGTTTTGGGAGGTGGTGTCCAAATAAAGGAGCAGACACTTTGATGATGACAATGATAAAATTAAAAAAAAAATTCGAACACTTTTGATGATGACAATTATGATACGTAGTGTCCAAATAAAAAAAAATAAAAAACAGAAAATTCGAACACTTTTGATGATGACAATTATGATGCGTAGTGTCCAAATAATAAAAAAAAAAACAGAAAATTCGAACACTTTTAATGATGACAATGATGATGATACATGCGGATTTATTTTCGGGCCGTCCGTTTATCGGTGGAAATTGCTGCCTGCGGGCACGTATCGATTACGTACCGTATGAATAATTTCATTTTAAACAACAATCCGGGCGCGCAGTGCCCCCCCGCGGCCACAAAATGACCCCTCTTAGAGCCCCCGCCCGGCTGCTCCCCCTCTGCGTTTCACGTCGGGATTTCAAATTATCGGTTCACCTGCGATGACCGCGTGCGAACGGACAGATGTGCATTGTCGTTGCCAGACACATAAAATAATATTTATTTATATTTTGTAATTTTTACGGGAATGTAGTATCACATGTGTTGTCAGTTGTTTTAGAAAGTTTCAAGTCGATGGCAATTGTTTTTATATTTTTAACGCGCCCTGGAATTTATTGCAATTTTTTTCAAAATTTCACCTCCATTCACATTGAAATATTTCAAAATTTAGAAACAACGCATTCGTAATTTTTACGGGAATGTAGCATCACATGTGTTGTCAGTTGTTTTGGAAAGTTTCATGGCGATGGCAATTGTTTTTATATTTTTTTCGCGCCGACGAATTTATTGCAATTATTTTCAAAATTTCATCTCCATTCACATTGAAATATTCCAAAATTTAGAAACAACGCATTCGTAATTTTTACGGGAATGTAGCATCACATGTGTTGTCAGTTGTTTTGGAAAGTTTCAAGTCGATGGCAATTGTTTTTATATTTTTAACGCGCCGACGAATTTATTGCAATTATTTTCAAAATTTCATCTCCATTCACATTGAAATATTCCAAAATTTAGAAACCACGCATTCGTAATTTTTACGGGAATGTAATATCACATGTGTTGTCAGTTGTTTTGGAAAGTTTCATGGCGATGGCAATTGTTTTTATATTTTTTTCGCGCCAACGAATTTATTGCAATTTTTACAACAGTTACATTAAATTTATATGAATAATAATTGTAGAGAAAAAAAAGAGACGATGATTTTATTAAAAATGAGTGAAGAACAAACCCGGCATTGTGGCCAACATCGAACGCACGATTCGCAAAAAAATTGTCAAAAGTTTGAGAAGGAGATGCGCCACAATTATTCGCCATACGCTTGCGGAATACGGAAAGATTTGTGCGCCATACTAACCGCACGCTTGCGCCTTAAGTAAAGTAGGAAATGGCCGGAGCGTTTTTTTCTTCTTCTACCAATTAATAAAACAATGCTCCAATTACCGTCCTTCCTACTTTCCAATCAAACCATCCGTCCAGAATCCCAATCTCGTTTCCCTAAACGTCGAAACTGGCGCCAATTAGCGCGGATTTCTATCGATTACCACAGGCGAACGGCGACAACAAAAACACTTTCGGTTTCACCTACGAGAGCCGCCAACCTTCTTTCACTTTTACGCAACTAGAAATCCACGCAATTTAGCAGATCGCCGCAGAACAAGAGAGAAAGAGAGAGAGAGAGAGGAGGAGAAAAAAAAAGTAACACGAATTTCACACAAAAATTGTTTGTTATCTCCACGACGACGACGACAACTTGCATCATTTAGAACGGTTCCGCACGGTCTCGGTTGGTAATTCGGGTCATGATTATAGAGGGAGAGACGGTTGCCATTCATTAAACCGTTATTGGCATCCAATTAAAAATTCGTTTCAAAATCCGTGTCAAGTGATCAAACATTGTTTTTGATACTAAGGTTAGAGTAGGTCAAGTGCAAAAACAAAAATTTAGTACAATTTGAAGTGATCAGAGAGAAAAGTTAAAAAAAATTGTAATCAATTTGGCGACTCCAAAAAAAAATAGAAAAACAATTGCCATCGACTTGAAACTTTCCAAATTCACTCAAACATCGAGGATTGTAATTCCGTGAAAAACCGGAAACACCCCATCCGTAGATTTTGAGATAAACTCATGTGAACGGAGCGTAATTTTTAAAAAAATTTGAATTTATTTCGGAGGCGCGAAAAAAATATAAAAACAATTGCCATCGACTTGAAACTTTCCAAATTCACTCAAAACACATCGAGGATGATAATTCCGTGAAAAACCGGAAACACCCCATCCGTAGATTTTGAGATAAATTCATGCGAACGGAGTGTAATTTTTTAAAAATTTGAATTTATTTCGTCGGCGCGAAAAAAATATAAAAACAACTGCCATCGACTTGAAACTTTCCAAATTTACTCAAAACACATCGAGGATTGTAATTCCGTGAAAAACCGGAAACACCCCCTCCGTAGATTTTGAGATAAATTCATGCGAACGGAGTGTAATTTTTTAAAAATTTGAATTTATTTCGTCGGCGCGAAAAAAATATAAAAACAACTGCCATCGACTTGAAACTTTCCAAATTTACTCAAAACACATCGAGGATTGTAATTCCGTGAAAAACCGGAAACACCCCCTCCGTAGATTTTGAGATAAATTCATGCGAACGGAGTGTAATTTTTTAAAAATTTGAATTTATTTCGTCGGCGCGAAAAAAATATAAAAACAACTGCCATCGACTTGAAACTTTCCAAATTTACTCAAAACACATCGAGGATTATAATTCCGTGAAAAACCGGAAACACCCCATCCGTAGATTTTGAGATAAATTCATGCGAACGGAGTGTAATTTTTTAAAAATTTGAATTTATTTCGTCGGCGCGAAAAAAATATAAAAACAATTGCCATCGACCTGAAACTTTCCAAATTCACTCAAAACACATCGAGGATTATAATTCCGTGAAAAACCGGAAACACCCCATCCGTAGATTTTGAGATAAATTCATGCGGAGTGTAATTTTTTAAAAATTTGAATTTATTTCGTCGGCGCGAAAAAAATATAAAAACAACTGCCATCGACTTGAAACTTTCCAAATTTACTCAAAACACATCGAGGATTGTAATTCCGTGAAAAACCGGAAACACCCCCTCCGTAGATTTTGAGATAAATTCATGCGAACGGAGTGTAATTTTTTAAAAATTTGAATTTATTTCGTCGGCGCGAAAAAAATATAAAAACAACTGCCATCGACTTGAAACTTTCCAAATTTACTCAAAACACATCGAGGATTGTAATTCCGTGAAAAACCGGAAACACCCCCTCCGTAGATTTTGAGATAAATTCATGCGAACGGAGTGTAATTTTTTAAAAATTTGAATTTATTTCGTCGGCGCGAAAAAAATATAAAAACAACTGCCATCGACTTGAAACTTTCCAAATTCATTCAAAACACATCGAGGATTGTAATTCCGTGAAAAACCGGAAACACCCCATCCGTAGATTTTGAGATAAATTCATGCGAACGGAGTGTAATTTTTTAAAAATTTGAATTTATTTCGTCGGCGCGAAAAAAATATAAAAACAACTGCCATCGACTTGAAACTTTCCAAATTTACTCAAAACACATCGAGGATTGTAATTCCGTGAAAAACCGGAAACACCCCATCCGTAGATTTTGAGATAAATTCATGTGAACGGAGCGTAATTTTTAAAAAAATTTGAATTTATTTCGGAGGCGCGAAAAAAATATAAAAACAACTGCCATCGACTTGAAACTTTCCAAATTTACTCAAAACACATCGAGGATTGTAATTCCGTGAAAAACCGGAAACACCCCATCCGTAGATTTTGAGATAAATTCATGCGAACGGAGTGTAATTTTTTAAAAATTTGAATTTATTTCGTCGGCGCGAAAAAAATATAAAAACAACTGCCATCGACTTGAAACTTTCCAAATTCACTCAAAACACATCGAGGATTATAATTCCGTGAAAAACCGGAAACACCCCATCCGTAGATTTTGAGATAAATTCATGCGAACGGAGTGTAATTTTTTAAAAATTTGAATTTATTTCGTCGGCGCGAAAAAAATATAAAAACAACTGCCATCGACTTGAAACTTTCCAAATTCACTCAAAACACATCGAGGATGATAATTCCGTGAAAAACCGGAAACACCCCTTCCGTAGATTTTGAGATAAATTCATGCGAACGGAGTGTAATTTTTTAAAAATTTGAATTTATTTCGTCGGCGCGAAAAAAATATAAAAACAACTGCCATCGACTTGAAACTTTCCAAATTCATTCAAAACACATCGAGGATTGTAATTCCGTGAAAAACCGGAAACACCCCATCCGTAGATTTTGAGATAAATTCATGCGAACGGAGTGTAATTTTTTAAAAATTTGAATTTATTTCGTCGGCGCGAAAAAAATATAAAAACAACTGCCATCGACTTGAAACTTTCCAAATTCATTCAAAACACATCGAGGATTGTAATTCCGTGAAAAACCGGAAACACCCCATCCGTAGATTTTGAGATAAATTCATGCGAACGGAGTGTAATTTTTTAAAAATTTGAATTTATTTCGTCGGCGCGAAAAAAATATAAAAACAACTGCCATCGACTTGAAACTTTCCAAATTCACTCAAAACACATCGAGGATGATAATTCCGTGAAAAACCGGAAACACCCCATCCGTAGATTTTGAGATAAATTCATGCGAACGGAGTGTAATTTTTTAAAAATTTGAATTTATTTCGTCGGCGCGAAAAAAATATAAAAACAACTGCCATCGACTTGAAACTTTCCAAATTTACTCAAAACACATCGAGGATTGTAATTCCGTGAAAAACCGGAAACACCCCATCCGTAGATTTTGAGATAAATTCATGCGAACGGAGCGTAATTTTTAAAAAATTTGGAATTTATTTCGTCGGTTGAAAAAAATAGAAAAACAATTGCCATCGACTTGAAACTTTCCAAATTTACTCAAAACACATCGAGGATTGTAATTCCGTGAAAAACCGGAAACACCCCATCCGTAGATTTTGAGATAAATTCATGCGAACGGAGTGTAATTTTTTAAAAATTTGAATTTATTTCGTCGGCGCGAAAAAAATATAAAAACAACTGCCATCGACTTGAAACTTTCCAAATTTACTCAAAACACATCGAGGATTGTAATTCCGTGAAAAACCGGAAACACCCCCTCCGTAGATTTTGAGATAAATTCATGCGAACGGAGTGTAATTTTTTAAAAATTTGAATTTATTTCGTCGGCGCGAAAAAAATATAAAAACAACTGCCATCGACTTGAAACTTTCCAAATTTACTCAAAACACATCGAGGATTGTAATTCCGTGAAAAACCGGAAACACCCCCTCCGTAGATTTTGAGATAAATTCATGCGAACGGAGTGTAATTTTTTAAAAATTTGAATTTATTTCGTCGGCGCGAAAAAAATATAAAAACAACTGCCATCGACTTGAAACTTTCCAAATTTACTCAAAACACATCGAGGATTATAATTCCGTGAAAAACCGGAAACACCCCATCCGTAGATTTTGAGATAAATTCATGCGAACGGAGTGTAATTTTTTAAAAATTTGAATTTATTTCGTCGGCGCGAAAAAAATATAAAAACAATTGCCATCGACTTGAAACTTTCCAAATTCACTCAAAACACATCGAGGATTATAATTCCGTGAAAAACCGGAAACACCCCATCCGTAGATTTTGAGATAAATTCATGCGGAGTGTAATTTTTTAAAAATTTGAATTTATTTCGTCGGCGCGAAAAAAATATAAAAACAACTGCCATCGACTTGAAACTTTCCAAATTTACTCAAAACACATCGAGGATTGTAATTCCGTGAAAAACCGGAAACACCCCCTCCGTAGATTTTGAGATAAATTCATGCGAACGGAGTGTAATTTTTTAAAAATTTGAATTTATTTCGTCGGCGCGAAAAAAATATAAAAACAACTGCCATCGACTTGAAACTTTCCAAATTTACTCAAAACACATCGAGGATTGTAATTCCGTGAAAAACCGGAAACACCCCCTCCGTAGATTTTGAGATAAATTCATGCGAACGGAGTGTAATTTTTTAAAAATTTGAATTTATTTCGTCGGCGCGAAAAAAATATAAAAACAACTGCCATCGACTTGAAACTTTCCAAATTCATTCAAAACACATCGAGGATTGTAATTCCGTGAAAAACCGGAAACACCCCATCCGTAGATTTTGAGATAAATTCATGCGAACGGAGTGTAATTTTTTAAAAATTTGAATTTATTTCGTCGGCGCGAAAAAAATATAAAAACAACTGCCATCGACTTGAAACTTTCCAAATTTACTCAAAACACATCGAGGATTGTAATTCCGTGAAAAACCGGAAACACCCCATCCGTAGATTTTGAGATAAATTCATGTGAACGGAGCGTAATTTTTAAAAAAATTTGAATTTATTTCGGAGGCGCGAAAAAAATATAAAAACAACTGCCATCGACTTGAAACTTTCCAAATTTACTCAAAACACATCGAGGATTGTAATTCCGTGAAAAACCGGAAACACCCCATCCGTAGATTTTGAGATAAATTCATGCGAACGGAGTGTAATTTTTTAAAAATTTGAATTTATTTCGTCGGCGCGAAAAAAATATAAAAACAACTGCCATCGACTTGAAACTTTCCAAATTCACTCAAAACACATCGAGGATTATAATTCCGTGAAAAACCGGAAACACCCCATCCGTAGATTTTGAGATAAATTCATGCGAACGGAGTGTAATTTTTTAAAAATTTGAATTTATTTCGTCGGCGCGAAAAAAATATAAAAACAACTGCCATCGACTTGAAACTTTCCAAATTCATTCAAAACACATCGAGGATTGTAATTCCGTGAAAAACCGGAAACACCCCATCCGTAGATTTTGAGATAAATTCATGCGAACGGAGTGTAATTTTTTAAAAATTTGAATTTATTTCGTCGGCGCGAAAAAAATATAAAAACAACTGCCATCGACTTGAAACTTTCCAAATTCACTCAAAACACATCGAGGATGATAATTCCGTGAAAAACCGGAAACACCCCATCCGTAGATTTTGAGATAAATTCATGCGAACGGAGTGTAATTTTTTAAAAATTTGAATTTATTTCGTCGGCGCGAAAAAAATATAAAAACAACTGCCATCGACTTGAAACTTTCCAAATTTACTCAAAACACATCGAGGATTGTAATTCCGTGAAAAACCGGAAACACCCCATCCGTAGATTTTGAGATAAATTCATGCGAACGGAGCGTAATTTTTAAAAAATTTGGAATTTATTTCGTCGGTTGAAAAAAATAGAAAAACAATTGCCATCGACTTGAAACTTTCCAAATTTACTCAAAACACATCGAGGATTGTAATTCCGTGAAAAACCGGAAACACCCCATCCGTAGATTTTGAGATAAATTCATGCGAACGGAGTGTAATTTTTTAAAAATTTGAATTTATTTCGTCGGCGCGAAAAAAATATAAAAACAACTGCCATCGACTTGAAACTTTCCAAATTTACTCAAAACACATCGAGGATTGTAATTCCGTGAAAAACCGGAAACACCCCATCCGTAGATTTTGAGATAAATTCATGCGAACGGAGTGTAATTTTTTAAAAATTTGAATTTATTTCGTCGGCGCGAAAAAAATATAAAAACAACTGCCATCGACTTGAAACTTTCCAAATTCACTCAAAACACATCGAGGATGATAATTCCGTGAAAAACCGGAAACACCCCATCCGTAGATTTTGAGATAAATTCATGCGAACGGAGTGTAATTTTTTAAAAATTTGAATTTATTTCGTCGGCGCGAAAAAAATATAAAAACAACTGCCATCGACTTGAAACTTTCCAAATTCATTCAAAACACATCGAGGATTGTAATTCCGTGAAAAACCGGAAACACCCCATCCGTAGATTTTGAGATAAATTCATGCGAACGGAGTGTAATTTTTTAAAAATTTGAATTTATTTCGTCGGCGCGAAAAAAATATAAAAACAACTGCCATCGACTTGAAACTTTCCAAATTCACTCAAAACACATCGAGGATTGTAATTCCGTGAAAAACCGGAAACACCCCGTACGTAGATTTTGAGATAAACTCATGCGAACGGAGTGTAATTTTTTAAAAATTTGAATTTATTTCGTCGGCGCGAAAAAAATATAAAAACAATTGCCATCGACTTGAAACTTTCCAAATTCACTCAAAACACATCGAGGCTTGTAATTCCGTGAAAAACCGGAAACACCCCGTGCGTAGATTTTGAAATAAATTCGTGTGAACGGAGCGTAATTTTCAAAAAAATTGGAATTTATTTCGTCGGCGCGAAAAAAATATAAAAACAATTGCCATCGACTTGAAACTTTCCAAAATCACTCAAAACACATCGGAGATTGTAATTCCGTGAAAAAACGGAAACACCCCGTGCGTTGATTTTGAGATAAATTCATGTGAACGGAGCGTAATTTAAAAAAAAAATTGAATTTATTTCGTCGGCGCGAAAAAAATATAAAAACAACTGCCATCGACTTGAAACTTTCCAAATTCATTCAAAACACATCGAGGATTGTAATTCCGTGAAAAACCGGAAACACCCCATCCGTAGATTTTGAGATAAATTCATGCGAACGGAGTGTAATTTTTTAAAAATTTGAATTTATTTCGTCGGCGCGAAAAAAATATAAAAACAACTGCCATCGACTTGAAACTTTCCAAATTTACTCAAAACACATCGAGGATTGTAATTCCGTGAAAAACCGGAAACACCCCATCCGTAGATTTTGAGATAAATTCATGTGAACGGAGCGTAATTTAAAAAAAAATTTGAATTTATTTCGGAGGCGCGAAAAAAATATAAAAACAACTGCCATCGACTTGAAACTTTCCAAATTTACTCAAAACACATCGAGGATTGTAATTCCGTGAAAAACCGGAAACACCCCATCCGTAGATTTTGAGATAAATTCATGTGAACGGAGCGTAATTTTTAAAAAAATTTGAATTTATTTCGGAGGCGCGAAAAAAATATAAAAACAATTGCCATCGACTTGAAACTTTCCAAATTCATTCAAAACACATCGAGGATTGTAATTCCGTGAAAAACCGGAAACACCCCATCCGTAGATTTTGAGATAAATTCATGTGAACGGAGCGTAATTTTAAAAAAAATTTGAATTTATTTCGGAGGCGCGAAAAAAATATAAAAACAACTGCCATCGACTTGAAACTTTCCAAATTCATTCAAAACACATCGAGGATTATAATTCAGTGAAAAACCGGAAACACCCCATCCGTAGATTTTGAGATAAATTCATGCGAACGGTGCGTAATTTTTAAAAAAATTGGAATTTATTTCGGAGGATGAAAAAAATATAAAAACAATTGCTATCGACTTGAAACTTCGCTCACACGCCATATTATCCCAGTTTCGGGTATACACACCATGACTTCATATTTGAGATGACTTCTCTAAGCAAAGACAATAAATTCTTATCTCCGTGTTGTCGCTCCCAAAATGTTTACTTCCTGCAATATTGCAAACAGCCGAAAGCAATTAACACTAGACGCACACGGCCGTCCTTCGACTTTGAAGGCGGTCGCCGTAAATCGCGGCGGTTTGACGACCTTGTGCGCGCGTCTGACGAATAGTCGAAAATCCGGATTGTTAAGGGGCCCATCCACTGTCGTACATGTTGGACGGACCACGACGTACATGCGCGTCCTACATGAACGAATAGTGTATGGGCACGTTCGGGCAAATTAGAACGTGCAACGCAAACACTCCTAGCATTTGCTCGCAATGATACAAAAACAAATGTGAGCAGTGGCGGCGGTTATCGCTATTAACACAAACATATTTCTTTTTCTATTTTATTTTTCTTCATATCGTGTAAAATTATTACGAAAAAGTGTAAATATTATAATTTTGTAAACACCAATTTTTAAAACAAATTTGGTAATTTATTTGCCATGTAAATAGACTAGAAATTTTCAATTATATATTTCTGACGAACGTCGCTGGAAAAGACCCTGGAACTTGGTACGTGTATCCGGCACGACGGTAGGACGGACCAAAATTCAAGCGGCGACAGAACTTTGGTCCGTCCTGCAAATTTGCCCATCCACTATCGTACATGCACGGGCAGACGTGTACGTCGTGCAAAACCGTCCGACATGTACGACAGTGGATGGCCGCCTTTAGATTCCGGGGTCGGTCCGATGGATGTTGACGGGCTGTTAAAATTAGAAATTCGAAAAAAAAAATTCGCACATGTGTGTCAAGTCCGCCGGCCTTGTCGTCGTTACATAACGCGCTTGATAATATTTTTTTTTTCGCGAGGCTGAAACGGGAAATATTCTAAGGGGGAACACGGTGCACGCAAATACATCCAAGGTCGCGGCTTGGAATAATTGAAGGAATGTGAAAAAAAATAAGTGCGAATAATTAAAACGGCAATTACTTATATATCGCAACTGTCATATTTTATTGTATTTCACGGTGCGAAGAAACTTATGCGTAGATGCGATTAAATCGTTTGGTAATTTTTATAACAACAGAACTTAAAGGGGGCTATGGTTAACTCGTAAGATATAAACAAAAATAATTACATTTGGGTAAAAACTAAGTGCCGGCAACAACTGTTAAAAGTTAATTAAAATTTTCATATGTACATATACAGTGTTTCATTTAAGTCAAAAAGTTCCAATCGACATAAAAATAATTTGCATGCCATTTCAATTTATAACAATAGTTACTTTTTAAAATAAAATTGACTTATACAGAGTGTCCGCTTAAATATGTGTTCCTGGCCTTCATTTAACCCGAAAAGTTCCGATAAACATAAGAAATGTCAATGAATTGTAAAGGAAATAATTTGCTTACCATTTTAATTTATCGTTGGCACCGGCGGAAAACGTTGAGGATTTCAGTACTTCGCCCATTTCTTCTCGGCAGAAACTAAAGTTGTTTATGGTCCACATATAACTGAACTTAACTACTTTAACCTGTAACAAAATGAGAAGCAATTGTATAAATCGGCGTTTGATGTTCAATTCATTGTTAACATCTTTAAAAAAAAATCGAAACTCGTAAGAAAATTGTTTGATTTTTAAAAACCAAAATTATTTCGAAAAAATAACGTTTCCTAAACTAAATGCATTTTTTGTAGGATTTTACTTGCACGATTAATATTTATTTCATTTTTTTTCGACAATTAAAAAGTTCCATTTTTTAACAAAATTTCCAAGGAGGTTAGTCATGTATTTTTTCACGATTTCATCAAAAATTTAAAATCTCTAATCCGATCAATTGACGTACGAGGAGCTCAGATTTGCAAACCGCGTTCAATTTGGAGTTTTCGTTTGGCCGCTACGGCCGATCAAAGTCTGAAAAATCAATTATTTTCTGAAATTTTCAAAAATGTTCATGGTGACTGACTAATTTTTTTGCTATTGAAGATAGCTCAAATTTTTTAACGGCAATCAATTTCTCTCGTCTTTCTGATGAAAATAAAGTTAAATTCAATAGTCTACGATGATTTTTAAGAAAGTTGCATTTTTTGACAAAATTTCCAAGGGGGTTAGTACTGTTTTTTTCACGATTTTATGAAAAAATTAAAATCTCTTATCCGACTAATTGACGTACGAGGAGCTCAGATTTGCAAACCGCGTTCAATTTGGAGTTTTCGTTTAGCCGCTACGGCCGATCAAAGTCTGAAAAATCAATTATTTTCTAAAATTTTCAAAAATGTTCATGGTGGCTGACTAATTTTTTTGCTATTGAAGATAGCTCAAATTTTTTAACGGCAATCAATTTCTCTCGTCTTTCTGATGAAAATAAAGTTAAATTCAATAGTCTACGATGATTTTTAAGAAAGTTGCATTTTTTGACAAATTTTCCAAGGGGGTTAGTCATGTATTTTTTCACGATTTTATCAAAAAATTTTAATCTCTTATCCGACTAATTGACGTACGAGGAACTCAGATTTGCAAACCGCGTTCAATTTGGAGTTTTCGTTTGGCCGCTATGGCCGATCAAAGTCTGAAAAATCAATTATTTTCTGAAATTTTCAAAAATGTTCATGGTGACTGACTAATTTTTTTGCTATTGAAGATAGCTCAAATTTTTTAACGGCAATCAATTTCTCTCGTCTTTCTGATGAAAATAAAGTTAAATTCAATAGTCTACGATGATTTTTAAGAAAGTTGCATTTTTTGACAAAATTTCCAAGGGGGTTAGTCATGTATTTTTTCACGATTTCATCAAAAAATTTTAATCTCTAATCCGACTAATTGACGTACGAGGAGCTCAGATTTGCAAACCGCGTTCAATTTGGAGTTTTCGTTTAGCCGCTACGGCCGATCAAAGTCTGAAAAATCAATTATTTTCTGAAATTTTCAAAAATGTTCATGGTGACTGACTAATTTTTTTGCTATTGAAGATAGCTGAAATTTTTTAACGGCAATCAATTTCTCTCGTCTTTCTGATGAAAATAAAGTTAAATTCAATAGTCTAGGATGATTTTTTAAGAAAGTTGCATTTTTTGACAAAATTTCCAAGGGGGTTAGTCATGTTTTTTTTCACGATTTTATCAAAAAATTAAAATCTCTAATCCGACTAATTGACGTACGAGGAGCTCAGATTTGCAAACCGCGTTCAATTTGGAGTTTTCGTTTGGCCGCTATGGCCGATCAAAGTCTGAAAAATCAATTATTTTCTGAAATTTTCAAAAATGTTCATGGTGACTGACTAACTTTTTTACTATTGAAGATAGCTCAAATTTTTTAACGGCAATCAATTTCTCTCGTCCTAACTTTTTTACTATTGAAGATAGCTCAAATTTTTTAACGGCAATCAATTTCTCTCGTGTTTCTGATGAAAATAAAGTTAAATTCAATAGTCTACGATGATTTTTAAGAAAGTTGCATTTTTTGACAAATTTTCCAAGGGGGTTAGTCATGTTTTTTTTCACGATTTTATCAAAAAATAAAAATCTCTAATCCGACTAATTGACGTACGAGGAGCTCAGATTTGCAAACCGCGTTCAATTTGGAGTTTTCGTTTAGCCGCTACGGCCGATCAAAGTCTGAAAAATCAATTATTTTCTGAAATTTTCAAAAATGTTCATGGTGACTGACTATTTTTTTGCTATTGAAAATAGCGCCGAGCGAGCGCGCGCGAATTTCACTCCAAACACAGAGAGAGAGGAAAACAGACACAAAGTTGCATAATCGATGATTGCGGCGCGTGTGAATCGGTCGGTCGGTCGTAGGAGGAGAAATTTAGAAATTGTCGGTGATGGAAAGTTGTTGAAAAAAAAAATACAAGCGCCCAGGAAACGGCAGGTTTTCTCCCCGCGGTTATAAAATTGTTTAATTATGAGAGATATTGCGACATAAAATTTAACCTGGTTCTCAGCTTCCTTATAAAATTTATACAGTGTTTTAGGGATGTCTTCTCTAGCAAAAAATAAGCAAAAACATTCGAGACCACTTTTCCGATTCCTTATCTCAAATGATTTACAAAATGTATACAGGGCGTTTCAGCGCCTTCTATAGCACAAAAAAAAACAATTACTATCAGAAAAAGTGATAGTAATTGAGGGCGCGATCAGCGCTTAGAGCAGCCGAGAAATCGCCTTCCTTCACAATCAAGCACACAGCGCGCGCTTAGAGCGTCCGGAGGTCGTGGAGGAAACGGTGCGTTCAATATTGTCCGCTAACAATGTTCAAGTGAACGGCGACTCGAATAGATGTGTTTAATAGTGCTCGAGTGAAAATTAATCGTTTAAGTGGTAGATAACAGTTATTTTAATCCGAAAATTTGTGAGTACATACAACATATAATCAACTATCACAAGTGAAAATTTGATAAACAACATACGATCCCATATCGCAAATAAATGATTTTATTAGCAATACAATAGTGTGCTCCACGTCTCGCTGATCGTTCACGGTCACTTAATCCAGACGAATATAAATTCTAATTCGTTTTTGTTCGATAACGTTTTTATACCTAATCTATTTGGTCAATTTATATACGAAATTACTCTCTTTTATTTTCATATTCCTTTGTTATATTTTTGTACCATCCGAGGCCTTCCTGTGAAATGTTACATAAGTCGTCTTGATCGGCCCCTAGACGTGAAGTTTTGTTTGTATCCCTGTCTCTCTTTTTTTGCGCTAAATTTTATTTTTTGAGTTTAATTATCAATCAACCATGGTGCAGTGTAATGTCTGTAAAGAGTTTATTAATCCTAATCTAATTAACACTGTTATAAAATGTACTGGGGATTGCAAAAAGTGGTATCATGCTGTTTGTGCGGATTTAATTGAGGCAGAAATAAATTTTTATGTCAATGAAAAAAAGAAACCTGATGGGGCCAAATGGAATTGTGTAAATTGTAAACAAATTAAAAGGGCAAATCAATCGTCCATGTCCTCTGAATACCCAACTGTAAGTAGTTTAGATAAAAACGTAAATCAACCTTCAATCGCAAGTTCGCCCGATGTTATTAACACGCTTAATCACCTTTTCTCTACATTTAGGAGTGAGATTCAGAACTTATTAACTGACATCTCATTCAAGATCGATAATATTTCAGACAAAGTGCGTTCTTTGGAAAATGAAAATAGAGAATTGAAAAGTGAAATTAATAAACTTAAAGCTCAATCTGACAATAATAATAATATACAAATTATTATGCAAGAGATTAATGAAAGACAAACCAAATCAAAGAACATTTTAATATTTAATTTAGTTGAATCAATCTCAACTGATGTAAATATACGTATGCAAAATGATTTGTCAGCCGTTATTAATTTATTCAAAGATAAAATTGAAGCTCCACATCCAGTCAAAACTATTCGAATTGGTAAGAAGACTGAGAAACCCAGACCATTAAAAGTAATTTATAATGATGATTACATTCCGAAAACAATTCTCAAACACGCAAGAATTATAACCAATAACTCGAATATCAGAATTCGTGCTGATCTAACTAATACACAAAGAACGCTAATACGAAATCTCAATGAGGAACTAGTTGCCCGAAAGACCAATGGTGAAACTGATTTAATAATAAAATACATAAATAATCATCCACAAATTATCCGAAACAATTCAAATTTGATTAAAATAAACAGTGCGTCTGCGAGCCATACTCCAAAAAACTAAAGATATATTTTCATAATGTGGGTGGTATTAAGGGGAAAATCAAAGATTTAATTCATGAAATTAATATTTGTTGTTATGATTTAATTATATTTGTGGAAACTTGGCTAAATGATGACATTTGTAACAATGAATTTCGTTGTTGTAACCATACAATATATAGAGCTGACCGTACATTCGATAACAGTGATAAATCTAGGGGTGGGGGAATTTTAATAGCAGTTAAAAACTCCATTGTATCGCGTGAAATTTGCATTTCGGAAAAAAGTGTTGAACAATTGTACATCGCTCTTAATATAAACTCTCAAAAAGCGATAATTGGAGGAATATATCTACCGCCTGGGTGCTCTACTGATAAATACTTAAAACATACCGTAACTGTGGAAACATTAAGACATGAATATGAATATCATGAGTTCATACTGTGTGGTGATTATAATTTGCCTAATATTGGATGGAGTAACGACAGCTTGGGAGTAAAGATAGCTAACACAAATAATGTATCTGCTAATATTATTGCAGACTCATTTAGTTTTTTAAACCTATATCAAATTAATACTTTACCTAATCAAAGAGGTACAATATTGGATCTTGTTTTTTCATCAGTTCTGAATTTAAAGGTAGAATTATCAAATAATATTTTAAGCAACAATTCATTGCATCATTATGGGTATGAGCTAGAATTAGTCACCTCTGGAACTGAACAAATATTACATTACCTTGATTATGCATACGACTTTAAAAATGGGAACTATTTGGAAATTAATGATCTTCTTGTAAGCATTGATTGGGATCAGTTATTCTTAAATATGAATATTGATCAAATGGTTGATCAGTTTTATGAGATTATAAACTACGCTATTTTAAAATATGTTCCAAAGATGCAAATCAAATCTACTTCATTCCCTTGTTGGTTCAACAAAACCCTGATTAATTTAACAAAGCAAAAGCATGCAGCCCACACAAAGTATAAATCAAGCAACAATGATGCAGATTATAATTATTTTCGAATTTTACGCGACCGTTGTTCAATATTGAGTAGATCATTGTATGAAACATATATTAAAAAAGTTGAGGCCAATATCCATCGGAGTCCCAAAGCCTTCTGGAAGTTTGTAAATGAATCTAGAAAGACGTCGGGGATCCCCTCAGCAATGATCTACAAGGACGCCCAACTGGAGAATGGAATGGACATCGTAAATTCATTTGCTGATTTTTTCTCATCAGTGTATGTTAGACCTAACGTCACCAGTATTAATTGTGAATATAATTTTGTTACATCAGTTGAGTCAAATCATTTTCAAATATCATTACAGGAAGTTTTTAACGAAATAATGTATCTGTCAAATAATTTTAGTTGTGGGCCTGATGGCATACCTGGTTTCTTTTTATCTAATTGCGTTTTTACAATTACAAAACCCTTATATATATTATTTTCAACCTCGTTTAAACGTTCTGTTTTCCCTAATTCGTGGAAAACTAGCTATATAACACCAATTTTTAAAAAGGGCAAACGTAATAATATTGAGGATTATAGAGGTGTATCGATTCAGTCTTCTATTCCTAAAATATTAGATAAATTGGTAGCAAAACAATTATCGTGGACTGCTAGACATCTTTTGAGTGACAGGCAGTATGGATTTACAGTGGGTCGGTCGACTATAACAAATTTGTTATGCTTTGAAAGTTACCTTTTAAGTGCCTTTGAGAAACAAAAGCAAGTTGATACGATATATACAGATTTCTCAAAGGCCTTTGATCGTGTCAACCATAGTATCTTATTGGCCAAGCTGGATGCATATGGTTTTAAGAGCCAAATTGTGGAATGGTTGAGATCATACCTATCTAGTAGATCGCAAATAGTGAAATTTAAAAATTTTAAATCTGAACCAATTTTTGTTTATTCCGGTGTGCCTCAGGGATCGCATATTGGCCCAATACTATTTTTATTGTTTTTAAATGATGTAGTTAATTGCTTCAAATCTTCCAGTTGTTTATTATTTGCAGATGACATTAAATTTTTTCGAATAGTGGACAATATTAATGATTGTTATAAACTTCAATCGGATCTTGATACTCTTCAAAACTGGTGTAATATAAATGATCTTCATTTGAATGTTGGAAAATGTAATGCTATTACTTTTTCTAGGAAAATTCAGTCATGTATATTTAATTATTCACTCAATAACTCGGTGTTAGTTAGGGTTTCAGTTATTAAAGATTTAGGAGTATTGTTTGACTCAAAGCTCAATTTCTCGGACCATGTTCATTTTATTTGTAATAAAGCTCTGAAGCACCTGGGATTTATAAAACGAAGTTGTAACAAGTTTAGTTTGCACACTTTGAAGATTGTATACTTTACATTAGTTAGATCCACTTTGGAATATGCCTCTACAATATGGTCTCCTTATTATGACTGCTACACGGAACGGATTGAACGTGTGCAGCGTAAATTTGTTACAATTGCTGCTTTCAGATTACAAAATTGTAGTAATGTGTCGTACGATGATATGTGCCAAACGTTATGTATGGATACTTTAAAAATTCGGAGAGTCAAAAATGACCTCATTTTGTTACACAAAATTATTTCAGGACGTATATGCAGTAATGATATTGTCAGTTCTCTAATTTTTTATGTCAATCGTGCTACTGTCACCACTAGAAGTAAATTTTTATTTCGATTACCGTGCGCTAGGACAAATTACAGCGTTAATAGTCCATTGTATAGATGTATGGAATTTGTTAACTGTTTGAATCATCTTCCTAATTTCAATATTATTGGTAGTACCTTACTTAACTTCAAACAACAATTAAATTCTATACAACTATATCGATATTTTTAAGGCATTACGTGTATCAATGTAAGTTCTAAAACTGTAAGTTACCTTGTAGATTCTTTGTTTTTTTTCATAATTTCGTCTTCTTCACTTGAATGAAGTATATATATATATATATTTTTTTTGTATTTATATGTAAAATGGTGAATCCGTTAATAAATAACTAAACTAAACTAAACTAACTTCGTTGCAGAGTAATTATTCTATGAATGTATAAGTGAGCGTTAACATGTTCCTAATGCCCTCGGTGCATTTAACTATTGGAGATTAATTTTAGCGAACAAAAGCACAACATTTCCGCGCTTGGAGTGTCCGGCGGTCGTGAAGGAAACGGTGCGTTCAATATTGTTCGCTAACTTCGTTGCAGAGTAATTATTCTATGCATGTATAAGTGAGCGTAAACATGTTCCTAATGCCCTCGTTGCATTTAACTATAGGGGGTTAATTTTGGCGATCAAAAACACAACATTTCCGCGCTTAGACCGTCCGGAGGTCATGAAGGAAACGGTAAGTTCAATATTGTCCGCTAACTTCTTAACAGAGTAATTATTCTCTGCATATATAAGTGAGCGTAAACATCTTCCTAATGCTCCCGGTGCATATAACTATTGAAGATTAATTTTGGCGAACAAAAACACAACATTTCCGCGCCGAGAGCGTCCGGAGGTCATGTTCAATATTGTCCGCTAACTTCGTTGCAGAGTAATTAATTATTCTATGAATGTATAAGTGAGCGTAAACATTTTCCTAATGCCCTCGGTGCATATAACTATTGGGGATCAATTTTGGCGATCAAAAACATAACATTTCCGCGCTTAGAGCGTCCGGAGGTCGTGAAGGAGACGGTATGTTCAATATTGTCCGCTAACTTCGTTGCAGAGTAATTATTCTCTGCATATATAAGTGAGCGTAAACATTTTCCTAATGCCCACGGTGCCTATAACTATTGCGGATTAATTTTGGCGAACAAAAACACAACAATTCCGCGCTTAGAGCGTCCGGAGGTCATGAAGGAAACGCAGCGGAGTAATTATTCTGTGCATACATAAACGCGCGTAAACATCTTCCTAATGCCCTCGGTGCATAAATAACGGTAGGGGATTAATTTGGGCGATCGAAAACACAAAATTTAATCATTGATGACAGAACTCACCTGAGTGTAACACCAGTTTTCGGCGACGGGGGTATTTACTTCTTGCGGTGGAGGGCTCGGGACACGGCTCACAGCCATGCTGCACGTGGAGTGAAGGTTTGAACTGGCCCGGGCCGTCTGAGCGGTCGAGCAGTCACTCACCACCGGCAGCCTGAAACAAACAACAAGGGAATAATTAGTGCCATGGTTTTTTCGATGATTATGGTCAAAATTATTAACGTCGGAAAAAGTTTACCAGAAATCTGTATCGTTTATTTTAATATGTATAGATGTAAATTGTGTCATTATTTTATTAACTTGACATTGTAATATTTAATTTTAATTTTTAATGTAACTTTTAATTGACAAACACATCCGCAACAAATTTTTTGCATCTTATGTATGATTTGTATACTGTGGCCGACGTGAAATAAATGAAATGAAATGAAATGAAATGAAGTACACTGACAATTAATTGTGTTGTTTATTATTAAACAAAATACGCTGCTACCGGCGCCATCTTTCGGCTGTTTTCCAAAGCCACGGCGATCACATCCACGTGTCCACGTCTTGTGTTTGTCCGCGAGTTTCGCAAATTTTTTGAGACAAGGGCCCGACATTTCGATGCTCTCGTTTGGTATTCTGGAAAAAGTGTCTCGACTCGTTTTGTTCAAGTCTTCAAAAGATCTTTATTTTAAATCATATTTCCACCAAGATTTTGTTTATACAAAACAACAAGTTTTCCAGATTGTTTAAGATTTGACATTTCCATACCGTTTCCAGTAAACAAAATTTGTTTGTTTTTTCATTGTTCTGCCAACGAAATAACAAAGTTTGTAAGTACCTCAGATTGTAAAATAAATTTATAGAAATAACATAATGCCGTACCGACCGAAATAGTCGCTCTAGAAATTTTTTATCAAGAAAAGTGCATTTGGAGAACGTCCAAATTTTTCATCATCATCATCATCGTCGTAATGAATAAAACGAGGAAGCGGTTACACACACAACACCGCTCGCTCGCTTATCTGGTACGCAAAATCGCTTTCTTCCCATTTCGACACTTTTGACGGCCTTTCACATTTCTTTCGCCGCGTTTTCTCACAATTATTAATCGTGCCGCACGCTCCGGGAACGGGGGGAGAAAGTGCACGCGCGCCGCCTCTGCCCGCAATTCCAAAATCGGGATGATTTATATTCAATCGCGCGCATTTCTATCCTCTTTCAGTTAATAATCATTCACCATCTAGATACAATATGTTATGTGCGGGAACTGGATATATACGTACGCATATAATGGCACTTAATAAAAATTTATAATAATAACGACTTATAATTTTATAGTATTTACTATCTTTAAATCATTAAGCAATAACTATATGTTAACTAGATTTAGTTTATTTAGTTTAAGTTTATTTAAATATGTATTCTGTCGCACTATTGTAAATAGGGGGCTCCCGTTAACAAATAAATAAATAAATAAATAATTCTATAGCATATTATAGTCTATTTACTTTAAAGAGGCAGACGCTGTATACAACGCCAAAATTTAAAAAAAAATGAATGAAAACCCTACATTTTGAAGTTTTATTACAAAAAGCGTCTTTATTTCTTTTGTAATATTTTTGCAAGGACAAAATGTTACACTGACTTGTCCAATATCGTTTGATTTATGTGGATTAATAAAGCATTATTATTATATTATTATTATTATTATTATTATTATATTATAGGGATGCTATCAGAATCAATTACGTGCTACCAATTGTTAAACAATTGACCGTTTTAAGGCTCTTACAAACTTTACAATATGTAGATTGGAATAAAAGAAGAATTCTTAAAGGCTGAGATAAAAGTTAAGGAATGATGTCGTATTATATTATTTTAACGTGTTGTTTTTGTCATTATTTTTATCATTAGTTTTAAATTGTCTACTGTAGTTATATTTTTAATCTGTAATTTTCAAGTATGTTTTAGTGTGATAGTTGTTTCTTATTTATAATTACTTTATATTTACAATTTTATCTATACACTATTTATTTATTTTTATTGATTTTATCTATACACTGCTTTAATTGATTTTAATTATACTGTTTTTATTTGATTATCTGTACATTGCTTTCATTGTGTAGTTATATATTTTTAATCTGTAATTTTTAATTATGTTTTAGTGTGATTTTTTACTAATTTTATGCACTGTGATCGTACTCAAATGTTTTGACATGTGTAAACTCTGTTGGTAGCACGAATAAAGTATTATTATTAAAAAAAAAAAAAACACTAACTTTTTTATACCACTATATTTTATTCCAAACTACAATCAAGATGTACCACGAAGTAAACGCCGCCAACATTAAACATTACAATATGTTATTACGCGGGACCCGGATACATACGTACGCATCCAATTCTGCAGCGTACTATACTTTACACCGACTGCCTCTTTACGAACTTAAAGAGGCAGTCGGTGTAAACGCAAAAACTAAAAAATTGCAACTTTATATACAATCACGTGCTACTAGTTATATTCTGAGGCTTCTAATAAACCAGTTGTTATACAATTGACCGTTTTGTATAAACAGCATTTTTTTTTTCTTCTATGATGATGTTCCGTGGGCGGATTTTGTTGTTGAAAAGGTGGCAAGGCCGACGTGGCCGACGAGCGAATCAAGGTGGAATTGATTCTGCTCGTAAATTGCTCATTGTTCGTGATGTGTTCAAACGTGAAAATGGCAATGATATTGACGAATGCGATTATTAAATGGCCCCGTCGTCGTCGTCGCGTGCGCACGTTTATTTCTGTACCTTAAATTTAATTAACGCAAATATGAGAGATTCCTGTAAGTTTTCGCTGCAAAAAATTAGCAGCGAAAACTTAAATTGAAAATTCCTGTAAATCTAGAAATTTTCGGAATTTTTATAGGGCATACCTCAAGAGCTGAATATTTGTAAAACTGTTTTCTAATGAAAATCGCGATTGCGAGTAACGACGTCGTCTGTGCAAATGTCGAGTGGCACGTGTAGGAAGTGTAAAATGTATGAAGTAACGAGATTGCCTCCTGCCAGCCAAGTCGTGCAATTGGAATAAGTTGTGGGCGCGTAACTTTTGTTATGACTCATGAATTTTGTAATCGCTTACATTTCCTACACATTGATTTCTCAATTCCTAACTGTCACTCGAAAGCCTAAATTGAATGTTTTAACAAAAAAAAAACTGAACAGTTACAAAAATGGCAAATTTCAACGGCCTAAAATGCACTCTGTAGATCTTAAATTTTCTTTGGCGGGCGCTTGAAATTTCGGCAAATTAATCACGAAACATGTGTCTTTCCGATTATTCAAAATACATTTCCGAACACCACAGTAACAAAATTGGCTGCTCTAGAAAGTGCACTTTCTTCAGAAATTGCACAGTAAATTCTACAACGCTTCAAATTTTCGGCGAATAAAACAAATATGCAATTTGTCGTTCTAAAGATGAAATTTTCGTGAAATTAAACTTCCGAACGTGAAACTTTTAAACGTGAAATTTTCGGTGAATTAAACATCGAAACATGAAATTTTCGGTGAATAAAATGTTTAGAGATGAAATTTTCGACGGATAAAGCAAATATGTAATTTGACTTTGCAGAGCTAAAATTTTCGGTGAATTGAATATTATAATTTTAAAATTTTCAGTGAATAAAACTTCTAAATGGCTCAGGCTCATGTCAAAAACTAAACTAAAAAAACTAAAAATTAAACTGCAAAATATGAAATTTTTGGTGAATAAAACTTTTTAGAGAAATTTTCGACAAATAAAACAAATATGTAATTTGGCTTTGGAAAGCTAAAATTTTTGTGAATAAAACTTCTACGTATGGAATTTTCGATGAATAAAACTTCTCCATGTGAGATTTTCGACGAATATAACTTCTAAACATAAAATTGTCGGCAAATAAAACTTTTAAAATGAAATTTTCGTCGAATAAAACAACATGAAATTTTCGTTGAATAAAATTAATAAATGTGAAATTTTAGTCGAAGAAAACTTCAAAACATGATATTACCGGCGAATAAAACTTTTTAATGTGAAATTTTCTGTGAATAAAACTTTTAAATACGACAAATTCGTAGAAAACATGAAATTTTCGATGAATACAACTTCTAAACATAAAATTTTCGGTGAATAAAACATTTAAATATGAAATTTTCGTCAAATAAAACATTTAAATATGAAATTTTCGTCGAATAATACATCTTAACATGAAATTTGCGGTGAATGAAAATTTAAAATGTAAAATAAAACTTTTAAACATGAAATTTTCGGTGAATAAAACATTTAAATATGAAATTTTCGTCAAATAATAGTTCTAAAGTTGAAATTTTCGGTGAATTAAACTTGTGAGCATGAAATTTTCGGTGAATTAAAGAAAACTGTAATTTGACTCTGTAAAGGTAAAAATTTTCGGTACTTTGAATTTTTTTAAATTAAAATTTTCGTTAAGTCAAATTTCTAAATATGAAATTTTCGGTGAATAAAATTTCTACATATGGAATTTTCGATGAATAAATCTTCTCCATGTGAAATTTTTGATGAATGAAACTTCTAAACAGAAGTTTCGATGAATAAAACTTTTAAATATGAAGTTTTCGTCGAATAAAACTTTTAAATGTGAAAATTTCGGCGAATAACACATTTAAATATGAAATTTTCGTCAAATAATAGTTCTAAAGTTGAAATTTTCGGTGAATAAAAATTTAAAATGTAAAATTTGCGTCAAATAAAACAATCATGAAATTTTCAGCGAATAAGACTTTTATTAATGCAATTTTAGCTGAATTAAACTTGTGAGCATGAAATTTTCGGTGAATTAAAGAGAACTGTAATTTGACTCTGTAAAGTAAAGGTAAAAATTTTCGGTGCTTTGAATTTTTTAAATTTAAAATTTTCGTTAAGTAAAACTTCTCTAAATATGAAATTTTCGGTGAATAAAATTTCTACATATGGGATTTTCCATGAATAAAACTTCTCCATGTGAAATTTTCGATGAATAAAACTTCTAAACATTAAACTTTCGATGGAAGAAATTTCTAAACAGAAGTTTCGATGAATAAAACTTTTAAATATTAAGTTTTCGTCGAATAAAACTTCTAAATATGAAAATTTCGGTCAATAACACATTTCAATATGAAATAGTTCTAAAGTTGAAATTTTCGGTGAATAAAAATTTAAAATGTGAAATTTGCGTCGGATAAAACTTCAAATCATGAAATTTTCGATGAATGAAACTTTTTAATGTCAAATTTTCGATGAATAAAACTTCAACATATGGAATTTTCGACGAATGAGACTTTTATTAATGCAATTTTAGTTGAATTAAGCTTATGAGCATGAAATTTTCAGTGAATTAAAGGGAACTGTATTTTGATTTTGTAAAGGTAAATATTTTCGGTGCTTTGAATTTTTTAAATTTAAAATTTTCGTTAAGTAAAACTTTTAAATATGAAAATTTCGGTGAATAAAACTTCTACATATGAAATTTTCGTCGAATAAAACTTTTAAACATGAAATTTTCGGTGAATAAAACTTCTACATAAAGAATTTTCGATGAATAAAACTTCTACATATGGAATTTTCGATGAATAAAACTTCTCCATGTGAAATATTCATCGAATAAAACTTCTACATATGAAATTTTCGGTGAATAAAACTTCTAAACAAGAAATTTTCGGTGAATAAAACTTCTACATATGGAATTTTCGATGAATAAAACTTCTCCATGTGAAATATTCGTCGAATAAAACTTCTAGATATGAAATTTTCGGTGAATAAAACTTCTACATATGAAATTTTCGTCGAATGAAACTTCTAAATATGAAATTTTCGGTGAATAAAACTTCTACATATAGAATTTTCGATGAATAAAACTTCTACATATGGAATTTTCGATGAATAAAACTTCTCCATGTGAAATTTTCGTCGAATGAAACTTCTAAATATGAAATTTTCGGTGAATAAAACTTCTACATATAGAATTTTCGATGAATAAAACTTCTACATATGGAATTTTCGATGAATAAAACTTCTCCATGTGAAATATTCGTCGAATAAAACTTCTAAATATGAAATTTTCGGTGAATAAAACTTCTACATATGAAATTTTCGATGAATAAAACTTCTAAATATGAAATTTTCGGTGAATAAAACTTCTACATATAGAATTTTCGATGAATAAAACTTCTCGGCGCTCCAGGCAACGTGCCGCCTCCCCGTACGCGACGGGGAGTCCCCCGCAGACTTATATTCCATGTGTGGCGGTGCGCGGCGGGAAGGGGGCCGTAATGTCTAGTCCGGATTCCGCAGTGAAAAAATAGCCATGTATGTAACGAGTACGTAATTTAGGATTTTACCCATCCGTAAAGTCTTAAATTACGTACTTGTTACATACGTGGCTATTTTAGCCTTAAAGTTTAGAGTCCGAGCGAGTAATTTGTATTGTATTTAAAATTTCAAATCTGACGTAAGAGTCCAATTTACTTTATCATTATGTACTAGCCATTTTGGCCTAAAAAGAAACCGCCAAAGTTACTATTTATCATCTCCCGCACTTATGAATTAAAATTCATGGTTTCTCTACATTTTCATTAATGTCAGTCTCGATGTGATATACAGGGTGTTCCTAAAATGAGGCGTATAGGAATTTATAGAAACGACTTATAAACCAGGTAGGTTGTTACTTAAGGGAGTGATACTCCAACTGAATGCAATTTTAAATAATCGTTGTAGATAAATAAATTCCCAGCTCGGTATTTAAATTTAAAACGATTCAACGTTCATCGAAAACTTAAGATGAGACCTGCGTCCATTGTGCCATCCCCTCGACTACAATCAATGCGCGCTTTGAACTCAAACCACCCGACAATAATAATGAAAGGGAAACAAAGGGCCGACGCAAGAAGTGGATGCCGGTGACCCGGGGGAGGAAGAACGGAGGAGAATGAAACAAGGGGCAGACGATAGGGGAATCGATAAGAAGACAACTTAACGTCTGCGGAAAGTTTCAACGAAACAAAAAAAAATATATCACTCTCCTAAGCTGAAACAATCTTGATCAATAAATTAAAGATTAAAACTTGTTATTAATTTAATAACAAGTTTCACTCTCCAAAACTGAAACAATCATATAAATTAAAGATTAAAACTTGTTATTAAATGAATAACAAGTTTTAATCTTTAATTTATTGATCAAGAATGTTTCAGTTTTGGAGAGTGATATTTTTGCTTTGTTTCGTAATAGAAAATGAAAATATAATAACTGTTGATTTTCAATTTTAATTAATATAAAGGGTGTTTTTTTTTCTAAACAGCGATAGAACTGTTTTTTTTAATAATATCGACCGATATTGAGTTTGCAGGGCTCGAAGCGCCATCCTGCTGGAGGCACAATTATTCGTAGCGCCATCCTGCTGAAGGCATAACTGTTTGTGGCGCCATCCTGCTGGGGGAACAATTATTCGTAGCGCCATCCTGCTGGAGGCGCAATTGTTCGTAGCGTCAACCTGCTGAAGCCAGAATGGCTCGCCACGCCATCCTGCTTGAACCACTATTGTTCGCAGCGCCATCGTACTGGAGCCATAATTGCTCGTAGCGCCGTACCGCCGCGAGCCACAATTGCTCGCAACGCCATCCTGCTTGAACCACTATTGTTCGTGGCGCCATCTGGAGCCATAATTGCTCGCGAGTATTTTCAACGATCCGTTTGGATTGAAACATCACAATTACCGAACGTTCGTTCTCCATTCAAAAACAAAAGCTCTGGTAATTAAACCTCTATCGACCACGCCACCGCCGATTTATGACTCTTAATTGGAGCAGTTAATTAAAAAAAAAAAATTCCATCACCAGCAGCACACGTTCGAAATCCTCTTCTGTGATTCATCCGTTAATTAATATTTGTGATTCACACACACACACGCACAGCTTCCTGGACCGCGGGCATCATCCTCGAACGCCGCGCGACCTCTCCCGGTGAGGCTGAGGCTTCGGCGCTTTCGTAATCGATTTTGAAATCCGCGCACCATCATCATCATCAGGTCGCCACTTTCGCGTCTTGCGTCCTAATAAACACACGTAACCTACAAGATTCGTCGGTTGACACAGATTTTGTTTTACGCCACTATTTCAGCCCACTTTTTCTCTCCGTCTAAAAAAGTTGAGACAGTTGGCAGTGGCGCACTCAGGGGGGCAAAATATTCCGTACAAATTCATTAGATGAAGAGTGCACGTATAAATAAACAATTACACCACTAACGATATTTACGTTTTTACGGTTAATATGACATTAAACGAATAATGAAACACACATACAACGATCACAGACCCAAGCGGATTTTTCTCGATCATAAAAAAGTTCCGCCCGGGCGGGGAATCGAACCCACTCGACTTTGGATCCAGCCGACGGACGCTCACGCTCTTACTCACTGCACCACCAAGCCGCCAAAAAAATAATTTTTTTTATAAAAAAAAATTGATCAATACCTTACATATTTTTACCATGAGAAACTCAAAATGTGAGTCATACGTCCACACTTATTCAATCGCTCCAAAAATTACCGATATCAATACTCTACCAATTTTCGATTAGAAAGTTGCTGGATCTTGAAAAAAAAATCCGCGAATGGAAAGTGTGGTGCAGCCTAGTTCTTCGAAAAGTTTATTTATTAGCACACTCTCCCACGATTGCGGCACCGTTCTATTTCCAATGGAACACGCACTTTTAAAACTAAACAAAATTATGAAAGACGCGCCGCAAAACGAGGTTATGCACGCCTCGGCACATTTCGAACGACGCGGAAACCGGGAAGTGGGTTAAAAGTCGGCCGAAACCGCGGGCCGCAATAAATTCCACCACCCAGTGTAAATAAAGCAGGCGAAACATCATTCGCGCCGCAAATATTTGGAGAGATAAAAAAAAGTTTTCATTTTATTGCCCTTAATAAATTCGCGAGGATATGGGTCATCAAGATCTAAAAAGGAAGTTATAGCCCGCACAAAATGCCGTGTCACACTGGTGAACATCTTATTTATTTAACAATCAATAATCTCGCAAACCCAACAGGGACGATAAATACAAGAATAATCGAATAATCTTAAAACTTTCAAAGTGACCTCTCACTCTTCCCTGGTAATTGCGAAAAATTTCCAAGCTGTTTTACGAAAGAGGACGCCGAAATATGGACACAGAATCGGCCGCTCAAACTTTATTCCAAAGTAATTGCGAAAAATTTCCAAATTGTTTGAGCAATAAAGGAATGGCCCGAGAAAACTTTCTTCACTTTTCCGATGAAATGTAAATTAACGAAAAACTGGGTCTCCGCCAAATCTGTGCACTTATGACACCGCACCGCGAATCCATCCGGAATGATCTAATATTAGGAACACGTGCAGATGTTTATAATTCCCCGCGGAGATTGTTTATGCGCTCCGTCGCCAAGGTTACGCCAACAAATCCTTCGGACGTGCGAAAATCCTATTGCGAGGAATTTATGCATGTGTAAACTTTCCGTTTCATCTCTGTTCATTGTAATTTATCTAAAAATCCAGCGGCGGCTCGTCGATGTTCGGCGAGAAGCCACGGAAGAAAATTTGGCCAAAATAGCGTGTGAAAAAGTAAAAAAATAAAAATAAATATTCGCCGTTGAAATAAAATTATGAAAACTTTAAAAATTATTTAGAGAGGATCATATTTTACAAATCAGTTTGTTTTTTGAAAATCCGACAATTTTTTAGAGTTACAATTTTTTATTTTTTGTTTTCGTGTTGTGGAACACGAGTTGGTAAAAAAATTTAAAAAAATATTTACCGTTGAAATAAAATTATGAAAACTTTAAAAATCATTCAGAGAAGATCATATTTTACAAATCAGTTTGTTTTTTGGAAATCCGACAATTTTTAAAAGAGTTACAATTTTTTATTTTTTGTTTTCGTGATGTGGAACACGAGTTGGTAAAAAAATTTAAAAAAATATTTACCGTTGAAATAAAATTATGAAAACTTTAAAAATCATTCAGAGAAGATCATATTTTACAAATCAGTTTGTTTTTTGAAAATCCGACAATTTTTTATTTTTTGTTTTCGTGATGTGGAACACGAGTTGGTAAAAAAATTTAAAAAAATATTTACCGTTGAAATAAAATTATGAAAACTTTAAAAATCATTCAGAGAAGATCATATTTTACAAATCAGTTTGTTTTTTGGAAATCCGACAATTTTTAAAAGAGTTACAATTTTTTATTTTTTGTTTTCGTGATGTGGAACACGAGTTGGTAAAAAAATTAAAAAAAATATTTACCGTTGAAATAAAATTATGAAAACTTTAAAAATCATTCAGAGAAGATCATATTTTACAAATCAGTTTGTTTTTTGGAAATCCGACAATTTTTGAAAGAGTTACAATTTTTTTATTTTTTATTTTCGTGGTGTGGAACACGAGTTGGTAAACAAATTAAAAAAAAAATTGCCGTTGAAATCAAATTATTAAAACGTTAAAAATCATTTAGAGAAGATCATATTTTACAAATCAGTTTGTTTTTTGGAAATCCGACAATTTTTGAAAGAGTAACAATTTTTTTATTTTTTGTTTTCGTCATGTCGAACGCGAGTTGGTAAAAATAATTATTATTTTTATATAATTATTTTTGAGCTTTTCACTAATTTGTAAAATATGATCCTCTATAAATATTTTTTAAAGTTTTCATAATTTTATTTCAACGGCAAATATTTTTTTTTAAATTTTTTACTAACTCGTGTTCGACATCGCGAAAACAAAAAATAAAAAAATTGTAACTCTTGTAAAAATTGTCGGATTTCCAAAAAACAAACTGATTTGTAAAATATGATCCTCTCTTAGTAATTTTTAAAGTTTTCATAATTTTATTTCAACGGCAAATATTTTTTTTTAAATTTTTTACTAACTCGTGTTCGACATCACGAAAACAAAAAATAAAAAAATTGTAACTCTTGTAAAAATTGTTGGATTTCCAAGAAACAAACTGATTTGTAAAATATGATCCTCTCTAAATATTTTTTAAAGTTTTCATAATTTTATTTTAATGGTAAACATTTTTTTAAATTTTTTTACCAACTCGTGTTCCACATCACGAAAACAAAAAATAAAAAATTGTAACTCTTTTAAAAATTGTCGGATTTTCAAAAAACAAACTGATTTGTAAAATATGATCCTCTCTGAATGATTTTTAAAGTTTTCATAATTTTATTTTAACGGTAAATATTTTTTTAAATTTTTTTACCAACTCGTGTTCCACATCACGAAAACAAAAAATAAAAAATTGTAACTCTTTTAAAAATTGTCGGATTTTCAAAAAACAAACTGATTTGTAAAATATGATCTTCTCTGAATGATTTTTAAAGTTTTCATAATTTTATTTCAACGGTAAATATTTTTTTAAATTTTTTTACCAACTCGTGTTCCACATCACGAAAACAAAAAATAAAAAATTGTAACTCTTGTAAAAATTGTCGGATTTCCAAAAAAACAAACTGATTTGTAAAATATGATCCTCTCTAAGTAATTTGTAAAGTTTTCATATTTTCATAATTTTATTTCAACGGCAATTTTTTTTTTAAATTTTTTACAACCTCGTGTTCGACATCACGAAAACAAAAAATTAAAAAATTGTAACTCTTGTAAAAATTGTCGGATTTCCAAAAAACAAACTAATTTGTAAAATATGATCCTCTCTAAATGGTTTTTAAAGTTTTCATAATTTTATTTCAACGGCGAATATTTTTTTTAAAATTTTTTACCAACTCGTGTTCGACATCGCGAAAACAAAAAATAAAAAAAATGTAACTCTTGTAAAAATTGTCGGATTTCCAAAAAACAAACTGATTTGTAAAATATGATCCTCTCCAAGTAATTTGTAAAGTTTTCATAATTTTATTTCAACGGCAAATATTTTTTTATTAATTTTTGTACCAACTCGTGTTCGACATCTCGAAAACAAAAAATAAAAAAATTGTAACTCTTGTAAAAATTGTCGGATTTCCAAAAAAAAACAAACTGATTTGTAAAATATGATCCTCTCTAAATTATTTTTTAAGTTTGCATAATTTTATTTTAACGGTGAATATTTTATTAATTTTTTTTTACTTACACGTGTTCGACATCGCGAAAACAAAAAATAAAAAAATTGTAACTCTTGTAAAAATTGTCGGATTTCCAAAAAACAAACTGATTTGTAAAATATGATCCTCTCTAAATTATTTTTAAAGTTTGCATAATTTTATACTAAAGGTGAATATTTTTTTTTAATTTTTTTACTTACACGTGTTCGACATCGCGAAAACAAAAAATAAAAAAATTGTAACTCTTGTAAAAATTGTCGGATTTCCAAAAAACAAACTGATTTGTAAAATATGATCCTCTCCAAGTAATTTGTAAAGTTTTCATAATTTTAATTCAACGGCAAATATTTATTTTTTATTTTTTACTAACTCGTGTTCGACATCGCGAAAACAAAAATAAAAAAATTGTAACTCTTGTAAAAATTGTCGGATTTCCAAAAAACAAACTGTTTTGTAAAATATGATCCTCTCTAAATTATTTTTAAAGTTTGCATAATTTTATTTTAACGGCGAATATTTATTTTTTATTTTTTAGTAACTCGTGTTCGACATCGCGAAAACAAAAAATAAAAAAATTGTCGGATTTCGAAAAAACAAACTGATTTGTAAAATATGATCCTTTCTAAATGATTTGTAAAGTTTTCATAATTTTAATTCAACGGCGAATATTTTTTTTAAATTTTTTACTAACTCGTATTCGACATCGCGAAAACAAAAATAAAAAAATTGTAACTCTTGTAAAAATTGTCGGATTTCCAAAAAACAAACTGATTTGTAAAATATGATCCTCTCTAAGTAATTTTTAAAGTTTTCATAATTTTATTTCAACGGCAAATATTTTTTTTAAATTTTTTTAGCAACTCATGTTCGACATCGCGAAAACAAAAAATAAAAAAATTGTAACTCTTGTAAAAATTGTCGGACTTCCAAAAAACAAACTGATTTGTAAAATATGATCCTCTCTAAATTATTTTTAAAGTTTTCATAATTTTATTTCAACGGCAAATATTTTTTTTTAATTTTTTTAGCAACTCGTGTTCGACATCGCGAAAACAAAAAATAAAAAAATTGTAACTCTTGTAAAAATTGCCGGATTTCCAAAAAAACAAACTGATTTGTAAAATATGATCCTCTCTAAGTAATTTTTAAAGTTTTCATAATTTTATTTCAACGGCAAATATTTTTTTTTAATTTTTTTAGCAACTCATGTTCGACATCGCGAAAACAAAAAATAAAAAAATTGTAACTCTTGTAAAAATTGCCGGATTTCCAAAAAAACAAACTGATTTGTAAAATATGATTCTCTCTAAATTATTTTTTAAGTTTGCATAATATTATTTAAACGGTGAATATTTTTTTTAAATTTTTTTACTTACACGTGTTCGACATCGCGAAAACAAAAAATAAAAAAATTGTAACTCTTGTAAAAATTGTCGGATTTCCAAAAAACAAACTGATTTGTAAAATATGATCCTCTCTAAGTAATTTTTAAAGTTTTCATAATTTTATTTCAACGGCAAATATTTTTTTTTAATTTTTTTAGCAACTCGTGTTCGACATCGCGAAAACAAAAAATAAAAAAATTGTAACTCTTGTAAAAATTGCCGGATTTCCAAAAAAACAAACTGATTTGTAAAATATGATCCTCTCTAAGTAATTTTTAAAGTTTTCATAATTTTATTTCAACGGCAAATATTTTTTTTTAAATTTTTTACTAACTCGTGTTCGACATCACGAAAACAAAAAATAAAAAAATTGTAATTCTTGTAAAAATTGTTGGATTTCCAAAAAACAAACTGATTTGTAAAATATGATCCTCTCTAAGTAATTTTTAAAGTTTTCATAATTTTATTTCAACGGCAAATATTTTTTTTAAATTTTTTTAGCAACTCATGTTCGACATCGCGAAAACAAAAAATAAAAAAATTGTAACTCTTGTAAAAATTGTCGGATTTCCAAAAAACAAACTGATTTGTAAAATATGATCCTCTCTAAGTAATTTTTAAAGTTTTCATAATTTTATTTCAACGGCAAATATTTTTTTTTAATTTTTTTTACTAACTCGTGTTCGACATCACGAAAACAAAAAATAAAAAAATTGTAACTCTTGTAAAAATTGTCGGGTTTCCAAAAGAACAAACTGATTTGTAAAATATGATCCTCTCTAAGTGATTTTTAAAGTTTGCATAATTTAATTTTAACGGCGAATATTTTTTTTTAAATTTTTTACTAACTCGTGTTCGACATCGCGAAAATAAAAAATACAAAAAATTGTAACTCTTGTAAAAATTGTCGGATTTCCAAAAAACAAACTGATTTGTAAAATATGATCCTTTCTAAATGATTTGTAAAGTTTTCATAATTTTATTTTAACAGCAAATATTTATTTTTTATTTTTAACTATCTCGTATTCGACATCGCGAAAACAAAAATAAAAAAATTGTAACTCTTGTAAAAATTGTCGGATTTGTAAAATATGATCCTCTCTAAATTATTTTTAAAGTTTTCATAATTTTATTTCAACGGCAAATATTAATTTTTATTTTTTGTGGAACACGAGTTAGTAAAAAATTTAAAAAAAATATTTGCCGTTGAAATAAAATTATGAAAACTTTAAAAAATATTTATAGAGGATCATATTTTACAAATTAGTGAAAAGCTCAAAAATAATTATTATTTTGTCTGGTCGTGGAGAAAGTATAGTCTGCTACTCGGTAAGAATATACTATACTTAACCCAGTGATGGAGGTAGTTTCAGTTTTCAAGTAAATTTCTTGCGAATTAACATATTTATGCAGTGACGCGCCTGACGGTTATGCAAATTATACCGGCGTTGTTTTTTTTTTTTCTTTCCTTCTTTCTCTCCTCGATTCCGCGCGCGGGAATGAAAGTCGCGGCGCGCGGCGTAATCAAAAAATAAATCCGGCAGTGTGTCCGTACGCCGGTAGATTTCACTTTCGGTATTGAGTTTCTCTCCGGACTGGCGCAATCGCGGACCAATTAACAATGCGAAATTGAAGAGGCGGCGGTGAAAAGTTCCCTTCGGAAAAAAGTTGCGCAACTATGTCAAGGGTTAGGCTTTTTTTAGAAGGCGCGCCGCGCCGCCTGCCCTCCGTCCGCACTCTGCGCGCTCGGCGCCGAAGGACGGAAAGTTAATAATAGAGTTAAAGGTGAAAAAGGTAAGGCGGAATTGGATTAATGTTTATGAGTCGGTTGCGGTGATTGAATCGCTAGATGGCGCCATGCATGATGAGTGGTAGGCAGTGGCGGCTTGCGCTGCACCACAGCAAATATTTTGTTTTGGTCAAATTTTCTTCCGTAGCCTCCTCGTCGAATATCCACGAGCCGCCGCTGGTAGTAGGGATGAGCAACTGTTTTGGACCGCAGAAACCTACCAGGAAACGGTTGTGGCAAACGGCCTGGTTGCCGAGGTCAATAAAAAAAATGGACTGGGCTCGAGACTTATAATTTGTGCAAAAATAATGTGACAATTTTCCATTAGCTACAATAAATTATCTCTGGTTTACGCAAGATGGAGCACCTGCACATAGTGCTGGTGCAGTGGTTAAGCATTTAAATGAAGAATTTCAAAATTTATCAGAAGATATTATTTCCATGGCCTACTCGGTCCCTCTACTTAAACTACTTTTTTATGGGATTGGTTAAAAATGTCATTACTTCATTCTGCTGTCACAAATGATGTCTCGAGTTCTTCGTGATGTCTACCGTATTTCCACCCTCATGCAACATTTACAAGGTTTTGCTGAAGTTTTCCAAAAATCACCACTCAATCACTTACGACTGAACTTTAAGATGACGACGCGTGTTTGTGAATATTTTACGATAAAATCAGAAGCCGCAAAGCCGCGCTTCTTGCCGTGGGTTTTTACGACCTCAGCTGATTCTGGTCTTTCGCGATGAATGGAACACGGCGCCGCGCTCCGATTTAGTTAAGACAACGGCTTCAGCGTGCACTACAGTCAGCCAGTCACGGACATGGACCCCTCGCGTCCAATGACCGGCAATCGGACTTTATGGTATTTCGTTGTGTCGTTTTCGTAACTCTCGGTCTCCGAACGGAAATAGCCGCGCACGCTTCCATCTAATTGCGTTATCATCTCTCAAGTGAAGTTCACGTTCTATTTAGCGATTCGCGCGCGCGCCACGGCGGCATCTCCTGGGCTCAACAACCTAAGAGTGCGGATGCTCCTCCGCTCGGGTTCAAAGTCACTCCGAGAGAGAGATTGTTGACACAGGCCGTGAGCATCGCGCGCTCGCCCATTACTATTTTTATCTGTGCGTCGGGTTGAAGCACCGCCGCGATTCGCCCGAAGATGGGGGGTTTCGGAACCGCGTGTTTTGTCGTGCGGCGTGGGCACATTTGTCGCGTGGATCCGATCGACCGACCGGCCCGACCTTGACTTCCCCCCTCCCGCTACTGCTCCTCTTCCTGTCGCCGTAAAGGTCCGGTGCGGCCTTAACCAATAAACTTACTGTAATGGCCAGTTATTCATTTTATAACCCATTATAATCATCTAATTGGACGTTTGTGTTACCTTGACTGTTCTACGTTTTTTTTTTTTTTTGGTAGTAAATTATTCATTCAGACTTAACAAATGCGGAATTTACTTTACATTTTTATGAAATTTTAGCGACGGTATCCAATTTTAATTATGGCGATGAAATAGTAACATGCTTACCAGGTATCATTTTTCATAAAAAAAAATGCTGTAGACAAGGAAACGCGAGGAAGAACAAAGATAACGCATTGAAGACAAATGATTAAGTCACAAATGAAGGTAACTCGAGGAAACAATCGCAGAACAAAGATAACAACAACCTTTAACAAAGATAACACATTGAGCCCGTCGAAGACCAATGATGAAAAGTCACCAACTGAAATGAAGATCGAAGGACAAATTGAAGAAAGAGATGACCCTTCAAACCTGCCAATGCAGAATATTGAAGGTGAAGGTAATATCGAAGACGAATTAAAGAATGAAGATGACGCAAAGGATAAATCCAAAGTCACCAACGGAAAAAAAGAGTAAAAACATCATCGAAGACAAATTTTGAAGAAAGAGATCCCCGACCCTTCAAACCCGTCAAAGCAGAATATTGAAGATCAAAATAATATCGAAGATAAATTAAAGAATGAAGATGACACGAAGGATACATCCAAAGTCACCAACGCAAATGAAGAGTAAAAATATCAAATTTTGAAGAAAGATATCCCTGACCCTTCAAAGCAGAATATCGAAGATAAATTAAAGAATGAAGATGACACGAAGGATAAATTCAAAGTTCACCAACGGAAATGAAGAGTAAAAATATCATCGAAAACAATTTTTTAAGAAAGATATCCCTGACCCATCAAACCCGTCAAAGCAGAATATTGAAAATCAAAATAATATCGAAGATAAATTAAAGAATGAAGATAACACGAAGGATAAATCCAGTCACCAACGGAAATAAAGAGTAAAAATATCATCGAAGACAAATTTTGAAGAAACGAGATCCCTGACCCTTCAAACCCGTCAAAGCAGAATATTGAAGATCAAAATAATATCGAAGATGAAGATGACACGAAGGATAAATCCAAAGTTCACCAACGGAAATGAAGAGTACAAATATCATCGAAGACAAATTTTGAAGAAACGAGATCCCTGACCCTTCAAACCCGTCAAAGCAGAATATCGAAGATAAATTAAAGAATGAAGATGACACGAAGGATACATCCAAAGTCACCAACGGAAATGAAGAGTAAAAATATCAAATTTTGAAGAAAGATATCCCTGGCCCTTCAAACCCGTCAAAGCAGAATATTAAAAATCAAAATAATATCGAAGATAAATTAAAGAATGAAGATGACACGAAGGATAAATCCAAAGTAACCAACGGAAATGAAGAGTACAAATATCATCGAAGACCAATTTTGAAGAAAGAGATCCCTGACCCTTTAAACCCGTCAAAGCAGAATATTGAAGATCGAAATAATATCGAAGATGAAGATGACACGAAGGATAAATCCAAAGTCACCAACGGAAATGTAGAGTAAAAATATCATCGAAGATAAATTTTGAAGAAACGAAATCCCTGACCCTTCAAACCCGTCAAAGCAGAATATTGAAGATCAAGGTAATATCGAAGATGAATTAAAGAATGAAGATGACACAAAGGATAAATTCAGTCACCAACAGAAATGAAGAGGAAAAATATCATCGAAGACAAATTTTGAAGAAAGAGATCACGGCGAAAGATGACTCTTCAAACCTACCAAAGCAGAATATTGAAGATCAAGGTAATATCGAAGACAAATTAAAGAATGAAGATGACACAAAGGATAAATCCAAAGTCACCAACGGAAAAAGAGTAAAAATATCATCAAAGACAAATTTTGAAGAAAGAGATCATGGCGAAAGATGACCCTTCAAACCTGTCAAAGCAGAATATTGAAGATCAAGGTAATATCGAAGACAAATTAAAGAATGAAGATAAGGCAAAGGATAAATCCCAAGTCACCAACAGAAATGAAGTGCAAAAATATCATCGAAGACAAATTTTGAAGAAAGAGATCCCGACGAGAGATGACTCTTCAAACCTACCAAAGCGGAATATTGAAGACTAATATTAACAAATTAAAAAATGAAGATGACGCAAGGGATGAATCCAAAGTCACCAACAGAAATGAAGAGTACAATTATCATCGAAAACAAATTTTGAAGAAAGAGATCCTTCAAACCTGCCAAAGCAGAATATTGAAGATTCAGGGTAATATCGGAGACAAATTAAAGAATGAGCATGACGCGAAGGATAAATCGAAGATTCGAAAAGGTATCTTTCGTTTCTTCGAAAGATGAAAGTTTCTATTTTTTCTTATGTTTCTTCGCGAGAAACCATAATTTCCGTTTCTTCTAAAAATAACATATCTTCAATCAAGCAAAGTATTACAGTTAATGAGTCCCGAACTAAAGATAACCAAGATAAGAAATCTTCAATGCAACCCGCAATTGAAAACACCACACGAATGACAAATGTCGATGATAATTCGTCGTTAGAGAATAAAGATGACTTTAGTCTGAGATTTGGTCGGAAATCGAAGTACGAAGAAAACTCGCCAAAACAATTGAAGAATAAAGATGAAGAATCTGACGATAGCTATGATAATTTATCGTTAGACAATGAAGATGACTTGAAAAGTCCGAGATTTGGGTAGAAACCGAAGTATGAAGATTAAACATCAAAACAATTGAAGAATAAAGAATCTGACGACTACTCTTCAAAAAAACATTACGTGGGAGAAAACGCAAATTAAGGTAACTCGAGGAAACAATTGAAAAACAAAGATAACACATTGAGCCCGTCGAAGACCAATGATGTAAAATCACCAACAGAAATGAAGAGTGAATACGTCATTGTATTGCAATAAAATATTGAAGGTCAAGGTAAATCGAAGAATCGAGTAGGTATATTGAAGAACGAAGGAAATTGGAATGAGGACCCAGCTAGGAGGATCAATTGGCGAAGATACTGTTTTAAGATAATGGAAGAACAAAGAATGAAGATAAACCATGAAGACTATACCTCCGATAAAAACAAAATCAATTGGCGAAGATACTGTTTCAAGATAATTGAAGAACAAAGAATGAAGACAAACCATGAAGACTATCCCTCCGATAAAAACAAAATCAATTGGCGAAGATACTGTTTCAAGAAAATTGAAGAACAAAGAATAAAGATAATCCATCAAGACAATGCCTCCGATAAAAAAATCAATTGACGAAGATACTGTTTCAAGACAATTGAACAACAAAGAATAAAGATAAACCATCAAGACTATACCTCCGATAAAAACAAAATCAATTGGCGAAGATACTGCTTCAAGATAATTGAAGAACGGAAATGCCACACCTGGGCGTTCGAGGCATGCAGACGACTCAATCAGACTTCTAAAGAAAGACGAAATATTTGATATGAAGAGCGAAGATGTCACTGTCACGAAAAAAAAAAAAGAAGAATGAAGATGAATTTGAAAGTAAAGGGGAAACTGCAAAATGAAGAAATGGTTTCAAGGCAATTAAATAATGCCATCAAGATCATACCTCCTGTAAACAATCAATTGGCGAAGATACCGCACCAAGACAATTGAAGAAGAAAGAATAAAGATAAACGAGACAATACCTCTGATGAAAAAAAAATCAATTGGCGAAGATGGATCTCCAAGACAATTGAAGGAGAAAGAATAAAGATAAACGAGACAATACCTCTGATGAAAAAAAATCAATTGGCGAAGATGGATCTTCAAGACAATTGAAGAAGAATAATACCTCTGATAAAAAAAAACTCGATTGGCGAAGATACTGCTTCAAGATAAATGCCACACCTGGGCGTTCGAGGCACACAGAAGATTCAATCCGACTTTTAAAGAAAGACGAAAAATTTGATATGAAGAACGAAGATGTCACTGTCACGAAAAAATGGAATATATTCAAATATTTTAAAATTATAAAATCAGAGCGCATGAACTTTACTGTAAACCCAAAATTAATTCGAATGACAAGATAATAATAATAATAACAACACACATAATAAAACAAGAGAAGATTGCGTTGGTTAAACTGTTTCACATTTACATTCGAAGGAATCATCATTAACCAAAACCGGTATTTTTTTTTGTAGACTTTTTAGACAGCGCAATAAAAAATCGGCATTAACACCCAACGCGATGGTCCGTGTGAAAATAAAAAAAAAGTTGCAGAGGCTGGCGCCGCCGCTAGTTACCTAATTTAATTGCTGCCCTCCGGTCTATACGTTCACTTCCAATTTCGAGCGATTAGCTCGGGCAATTCGGCGGAACGGAACACATTTCTGTGGAGATTTCTAAAGGCGGAACACCTTCGTCTCGCGCTCGACGACATTGGAGGCGGGAGGACGCCGGCGACGCAGTCTTGACATTTTCGCGCGAACGCACAACGCGCCCCTGAGAGCTCCTACAGCCAAAATATTTTAAATAAGAATACGAAGCGAACATTCGTATTCTTATTTTCTGGACGAAATATTTTGGTCTACAGAGGTCAGGGTGACTCATGGTACGGCCGAGGCGGCAATACAGAGATCTGTATTACCACCTCAGCCGTACCATGAGTCACCCCGCCGAGAGCCGTCACCGACATAAATTGTATCACAAAAGGCATTTGCTAAGAATAGTGGTCGTTAAGATCCGACGTTTCTTTAAAATATTTATAGGTTATCCCTTATCAGAATTGGTACAACTGTTGCCAACTTCACGTTCGCACGCCCTGGAGTGACGGGCATAGTACAATCCTCCAGTCGTAAGAGGCCTTCTGTCCAAAGTCCTACCCTTCTTCTCCTTTCAATTTCACCAGTGACGGCTCTCGGCGGGGTGACTCATGGTTCGGTTGAGTTAGCAGAGGTGGTAATGCATTTATCTGTATTACCACTCGGCTGAGGTAGCAGAGGTGGTAATACAGATCTCCGCTACCTCGGCCAAAAGGCGTAAAGTAATGCTCATCTTGTTTGAGAAATGTCCATCTATTTCCTTATTATGTTTGTTGGAAAGAAATAACAGTATTGCCCGCACTTCGACTGTACAAATCAATTGAGCATTAGAAAACGTACGTTATCTTGTCGTACAGCAGCACCAGTGCCATCTCTTGTAGGTTAAGTGGAAGAGCAGTAACAGGTGTTACCTGACTGAACTTCGCCTACTCTTATATTTATTTTTATTTTTGTTGCACTCAGACATTATTATTATTATCTAGCATGTAACGTCTAACACTACAAGTAAAATTACCGATGAACTAATAAATAAATAATTTGAACCATAGGTTAATGATCCAATTAAAGGTTACCTTTTCCTCTTTATTCAATTTACTTAATGCTTTTGCAATTTTAATTATTTTATATTCTAACAATTTTTTTTGGCATTGAGCCAAAAACGGATAAAACCGTGTGCCGAATATTCTATTATTTATTACTCCGAAATATCCGCTCAAATATTTATCCGACCTTCGACGGATCAAATATTTATTTTGGACGCAAGTGATGACACCACCGCGTATCCTGAATTTATGCACAATTAGCGCAAATGTATTCCGTGCCCAATTTAGAAATGTTAATTGCCGCCGTTCGAAGGATCTTTCTGGGTTAGGAAAAATCGTATCACAGATTAGATTATCTACGTTTTCGAATATCGTATTTTGAACGGCGTAAAATAGAACGCACGGCAATTGGTAATATGTATAGTCAAGCCGTTTTAAGAAGTCAACATTTTGTGCAAATCTGTAACCGCCAAAGCAAACATATTGTCTTCTTTGTACTGGACTTATGTAAACATTATAATCTAGTGCATCAAAATAAATGATTATGGTGCAGCACTGTAAACATCTGTGAGTGCACTGCAACCAATCAGTTGTCTCCTTAAAACGGCTTGACTGTACACTGAAGGCAGGATGATCATGTTTAAATAATTGGTCATCAAAAAATACTTTTTAAAATAATTTTTTGATTAAATTATTTTCTAAAATGAGTTAAATTGGTCCTTCGAACACGTTTTCTTCATCGAAGACCTTCAGATTCACTTAACCCGTCGTTGCAATTAACGGACTTCAATGTTTCTTGTTTTGTCGGTGATTACGTACATTTTCTAGGACTGATGGTTAATTGGGTCGCAACAAGTGCACACATTTATTGATGACTCGGAATGAATGTAAAAAAACTTTCAACAGCCAGAGCCAGCCTCAAAGGCAAATTGTATTTTTAATCAATTTGTAATTTTGTGTAAATCTCAATTCAAACTGTTAACTTTCAACCGACGCCATTTTGTTTCCATCGAAGATTCCTTTAAAATTCTTTTAGAAAATTGAAGACCGAACATTTATAAAACGATTTTAATAACTGAAATAACGGACGCAATTTTTTATCACATGGTAAACTAATTTTGTGCAATTCACAATTCAAACTGTTAACTTTCAACCGACGCCATTTTGTTTCCATCGAAGATTCCTTTAAAATTCTTTTAGAATATTGAAGACCGAACATTTATAAAACGATTTTAATAACTGAAACAACAAACGCAATTTTTTATCACGTGGTAAACTAATTTTGTGCAATTCACAATTTAAAATTTTGACTTTCAACCGGCGCCATTTTGTTTCCATCGAAGATTCCTTCAAAATTCTTTTAGAATATTGAAGACCGAACATTTATAAAACGATTTTAATAACTGAAATGACGAACGCAGTTTTTAATCACATGGTAAACTAATTTTGTGCAATTCACAATTCAAAATTTTGACTTTCAACCGGCGCCATTTTGTTTCCATCGAAGATTCCTTTAAAATTCTTTTAGAATATTGAAGACCGAACATTTATAAAACGATTTTAATAACTGAAATAACAGACGCAATTTTTTATCACATGGTAAACTAATTTTGTGCAATTCACAATTCAAAATTTTGAATTTCAACCGACGCCATTTTGTTTCCATCGAAGATTCCTTTAAAATTCTTTTAGAATATTAAAGACCGGACATTTATAAAACGATTTTAATAACTGAAATAACAGACGCAATTTTTATCACATGGTAAACTAATTTTGTGCAATTCACAATTCAAAATTTTGAATTTCAACCGACGCCATTTTGTTTCCATCGAAGATTCCTTCAAAATTCTTTTAGAATGTTGAAGACCGAACATTTATAAAACGATTTTAATAACTGAAATAACAGACGCAATTTTTTATCACATGGTAAACTAATTTTGTGCAATTCACAATTCAAAATTTTGAATTTCAACCGACGCCATTTTGTTTCCATCGAAGATTCCTTCAAAATTCTTTTAGAATATTGAAGACCGAACATTTATAAAACGATTTTAATAACTGAAATAACAGACGCAATTTTTTATCACATGGTAAACTAATTTTGTGCAATTCACAATTCAAAATTTTGACTTTCAACCGACGCCATTTTGTTTCCATAGAAGATTCCTTCAAAATTCTTTTAGAATATTGAAGACCGAACATTTATAAAACGATTTTAATAACTGAAATAACGGACGCAATTTTTTATCACGTGGTAAACTAATTTTGTGCAATTCACAATTCAAAATTTTGACTTTCAACCGACGCCATTTTGTTTCCATAGAAGATTCCTTCAAAATTCTTTTAGAATATTGAAGACCGAACATTTATAAAACGATTTTAATAACTGAAATAACAGACGCAATTTTTTATCACGTGGTAAACTAATTTTGTGCAATTCACAATTCAAAATTTTGACTTTCAACCGGCGCCATTTTGTTTCCATCGAAGATTCCTTTAAAATTCTTTTAGAATATTAAAGACCGGACATTTATAAAACGATTTTAATAACTGAAATAACAGACGCAATTTTTATCACATGGTAAACTAATTTTGTGCAATTCACAATTCAAAATTTTGAATTTCAACCGACGCCATTTTGTTTCCATCGAAGATTCCTTCAAAATTCTTTTAGAATGTTGAAGACCGAACATTTATAAAACGATTTTAATAACTGAAATAACAGACGCAATTTTTTATCACATGGTAAACTAATTTTGTGCAATTCACAATTCAAAATTTTGAATTTCAACCGACGCCATTTTGTTTCCATCGAAGATTCCTTCAAAATTCTTTTAGAATGTTGAAGACCGAACATTTATAAAACGATTTTAATAACTGAAATAACAGACGCAATTTTTTATCACATGGTAAACTAATTTTGTGCAATTCACAATTCAAAATTTTGAATTTCAACCGACGCCATTTTGTTTCCATCGAAGATTCCTTCAAATTTTTTTTAGAATATTGAAGACCGAACATTTATTAAACGATTTTAATAACTGAAATAACGGACGCAATTTTTTATCACACCGTAAACTAATTTTGTGCAATTCTCAATTCAAAATTTTGACTTTCAACCGACGCCATTTTGTTTCCATGGAAGATTCCTTTAAAATCCTTTTAGAATATTGAAGACCGAACATTTATAAAACGATTTTAATAACTGAAATAACGGACGCAATTTTTTATCACATGGTAAACTAATTTTGTGCAATTCACAATTCAAAATTTTGACTTTCAACCGACGCCATTTTGTTTCCATCGAAGATTCCTTTAAAATCCTTTTAGAATATTGAAGACCGAACATTTATAAAACGATTTTAATAACTGAAATAACGGACGCAATTTTTTATCACATGGTAAACTAATTTTGTGCAATTCTCAATTCAACATTTTGAATTTCAACCGACGCCATTTTGTTTCCACCGAAGATTCCTTTAAAATTCTTTTAGAATATTGAAGACTGAACATTTATAAGACGATTTTAATAACTACAGCCAGCTGAAATAACCGACGCAATTTTGTATCACATGGTAAAGTAATTTTGTGTAATTCTCAATTGAAAATTTTGATTTTCAGCAATACTTTTCATCTTTTACAATTTCTGTCTTACAAAGACTACAATAAGAATTTGCTTGTTGAATTTTTTTTAGTGCAATTTTTAATCATCCAAGAAGTGCATATTCCGCTCGTCGAAAATTGGAGTTTCCCCCGTAAAATGGGTTTTATGCTGCTGGCTGTACTCCAAGCCGTCTGCCCTCCAGTCTGGGGTGACTTCTTTCATTTCTTCCCCGAAGGGGGCGCGCCGGCGACCCTCCCTCTCGGGATGGGAAGGGAATTCAAATGAATGCGCTGGGCCCAGTTTCATCTGGAGGGAAAACCCGGCCCAGTGCGGTGGATTAGAGGCCTTGACATGATGAGGGCTCCGGGTTATACCCATTTAAAACATGTTTCCGAACGAATTTCTGCGCCTTTCCGCAATGATAATGTAAACAAGACCGTGCTTGCATTATTGGATTAACAATATGGAATTGTACTTTCGACCTTCAACAAACGACATTGGAAAATTTAATTGTTAACAAAACATGGTTTTAGTAGAGGTTATCGAAACACGCGTCAGGAAATTGATAATGTACTAAATTTTGAGACCCAACTTGCTGCAGAAGCATTCGTGTAAAGATAAAACGAAAAAATGGCTTTTGATCTTCAACTTTCGATGAGCTTTGGATACCCAACAACAGTTCTAGACCGTCAGTACACGTTGAAGAATTTTGAAAGTCCGATCCGATCTGCGCAGTGTAAAAACTGCTGTCCCGTACATTTCTGCAGTTGCCGAGGGATTTTAAAAATCATCTCCGTCTTTCGCGCGTTATGTTCGATGTTGATTCGCATCAGATTCCCTTCGGGAGAGCGCAGGTCCGTATCCTACCGACTGCGCCGTAATGTACAACTTAACAACACGACCGGTCTCCTTGAAATACATTTATTAACCATCTCCTATTTGTAGTACAATACAAAAACTATAAAAGAAATAAAATGAATGCATTTATTCATATCAAATATCTTGATCTATAATAATAATAATAAATAACCCTTTAGCTATCTTTTTTTTTGTATTCACCAACAGCGTTAATTATTCTCTTGCGACCTCGTACGGCGAGAAAATGGACTTGCGGTAATTACGGATATGATCGTCGCCGGCCGGTAATTGATTCTATTTTTACGATATCGAAGGTGAAATAGATCGTACGAACGTACTTTTTTCTTTTTCGCCGCTACGTGCACGTGTATCGGTGTTCGTGTGTGCATGCGTTTAGTGTCACATGGTGACCTCAACGCGACTTAATTGTACAGCGGATGAACACGGAAAAACAAACGTGCACACGTGCTCCGGCCAGAATTTATTATTTGCGGACGGGAGAAAAGTATCGATTTGTAAGTATCAAATGATCCAATTGCCTCATCATTCATTAACGCTAAGCAAGTAACAAATGATCCGATCCAAGGTCGAAGAAGTAATATTGATGATGTGGGAAGCTTCTACTTCGTTATACATCCTTTTATATGGAATAAAACACTTCTTTGTGACTTAAAAAAAAAAGTAACAAATGATCCAAGACCGAAGAAGTAATATTGATGACGTGGGAAGCCTTCTACTTCGTTATACATGCTTTTATATGAAATAAAACACTTTTTTTTCAAAAAAAAAATTTACGGAAATATCAGTTTTGGCGTCCCTAGATGCCATTTCAACAATTTCTGGAAAAAGAAATCATTTGTGTCTGTCTGTGTGTGTGTGTCATAGTTTTTTTAATTTGAAATATAATTTTTCCATCTTTCATGATTTTGACGTTTTAAACGTCAGTTTCATCCGCCAGATTTAGATTTAAAATAAACCACGAAAGCGTAAATATAAATGATACCATCAAATCGGATGGCGACATCACCATTTTTTTTTGTTTATATAACACTTTGATCGCAGTTTCGGCAACTCAACTTGCCATTACCAAAACTAAACGAAAGAGTAATATTGGTCAACAACATGGACAGGATCAGCCGAATTTTGAAATTTGGCGCATTCGGCCCGGATCAGATCAATAGTGAGTGTCGGCATCCCCCCCAGCCCCTCCACCAAAATTTCTTCTCACGGAATCGATCGGCGGCGACGACGCGTGTTCGCGTTGTGCCGTTCTCACGAATTCTAATTCGCGTTCCGCAATGTTCTAATTCCAGCGTGTATTCATAGTTATCGCTCGAAAATGGTGTAGTGAACCTGGCGCTGGAGCGATGACCCTCGCCGCCGTGCCGGAGCATTGCACCAGGTCTGACCTTCAAACTTGGTCAGATTGTCTCGTCAACAGTTTGTGCATGTCGAACCCTTTACGTTATTACCGTCTAAAAGAGAAATCGACACGATGGAGCGCGGGTGTTTAATAAGGAATATAAAGAGCGGCCGACATGAAACTCGCAGATAGGAAGCGAAGGGAAAGCCATCGCTATCTCTCGGCACCAGCGGGTGAAAACTAGGAAACATTTCACCGGCGCGGCGCGGAGGTTTTCTAATGTCCAGGCAAAATTTAATTACCGCCCGCCCAAATTTCGGCGCCATTGTCTCGTAACGGTAATTTCGTCACTCATGTGGGAAGACCGCTCTTGCCAAACTGTACAGCGCCGAAACAAAGGAATCATAAATCACTTGATCGACGGAGATTTATGCGTCTGCGAGGGACCAACCTTCACGTCCATAAAATAAACCAACCTAAATATCAATTCGTCTTATACAAAATGGACAAAAACGACCAGAAGAAAAAGTACCTTTCCAGCTTGATGTAATGGCTTTACATTTTGGACATTGCGACAAAATCAAAACTTTAGTTATCGCTCGAGAATTTCGGTTAACCGACTTATTAAACGGTTGTTCATAAGATAATCTCAGTTGCAGTAGATTTTCGAAAAAACTGTCTCCAAAAATAAATTTAACCCTTTGAGTCCCAGATGTAGTTGAAAGCACATGGCCGAAAAATGCCAAAAACCGCAATAGCGGAAATTGAATTTCTAACATCCTTCAAGGCGAAATTGTTTGAAATAGAAAAAAATTGCATTTCAAACGTCCTTTAAGATAAATCTTGGTAAAAATTCTGGCCAAAATTTTTTGAAATATTTCCTTCAAGCTAATAACCCTGGTCAAATTTTTTGATATTTTTCCTTCAAGGTAATAATCTCGGTAAAAATTCTCACTAAAAATTTTTGAAATAGAAAAATTGTGTTTCTAACTTCCTTCAAGGTAAATCTTGGTAAAAATTCAGGTCAACATTTTTTTTTATTTTTTACTTCAAGGTAATAATCCCGGTAAAAATTCGTCAAAAATTTTTTAAATATAAAAATTGACTTTCTAACTTCCTTCAAGGTAAATCTTGGTAAAAATTTTAGCCAAAAACATTGTAAACAGAAAAATTGAGTATTTGTCTACCTTCAAGCAAAATCTTGGTCAAAATTCTAGTCAAACACTTTTGAAATATAAAAATTGACTTTCTAACTTCCTTCAAGGTAAATCTTGGTAAAAATTTTAGCCAAAAAATTTGTAAACAGAAAAATTGAGTATTTGTCTACCTTCAAGCAAAATCTTGGTCAAAATTCTAGTCAAACATTTTTGAAATATAAAAATTGACTTTCTAACTTCCTTCAAGGTAAATCTTGGTAAAAATTTTAGCCAAAAAATTTGTAAACAGAAAAATTGAGTATTTATCTACCTTCAAGCATAATCTTAGTAAAAATTCTCATCAAAAATTTTTGAAATATAAAAATTGACTTTCTAACTTCCTTCAAGGTAAATCTTGGTAAAAATTTTAGCCAAAAAATTTGTAAACAGAAAAATTAAGTATTTATCTACCTTCAAGCATAATCTTGGTAAAAATTCTCGTCAAAAATTTTTGAAATATAAAAATTTAATTTCTAACTTCCTCCAAGGTAAAACTTGTTAAAAATTCAGGTCAACATTTTTTGAAATTTTTCCTTCAAGGTAATAATCTCCGTAAAAATTTTAGTCAAAAAATGTTTGAAATATAAAAATTGAATTTTTAACTTCCTTCAAGGTAAATCTTGGTAAAAATTCAGGTCAACATTTTTTTTTATTTTTCCTTCAAGGTAATAATTACGGTAAAAATTCTCGTCAAAAATTTTTGAAATATAAAAATTGACTTTCTAACTTCCTTCAAGGTAAATCTTGGTAAAAATTGTGGTCAACATTTTTTGAAATTTTTCCTTCAAGGTAATAATAATCTCGGTAAAAATTATCGTCAAACATTTTTGAAATATAAAAATTGAATTTCTAACTTCCTTCAAGGTAAATCTTGGTAAAAACTGTGGTCAACATTTTTTGAAATTTTTCCTTCAACGTAATAATCTCGGTAAAAATTCTGGCCAAAAATTTTTGAAATATAAAAACTGACTTTCTAACTTCCTTCAAGGTAAATCTTGGTAAAAATTCTCGTCAAAAATTTTTGAAATATAAAAATTTAATTTCTAACTTCCTTCAAGGTAAAACTTGTTAAAAATTCAGGTCAACATTTTTTGAAATTTTTCCTTCAAGATAATAATCTCGGTAAAAATTTTAGTCAAAAAATGTTTGAAATATAAAAATTGAATTTTTAACTTCCTTCAAGGTAAATCTTGGTAAAAATTCAGGTCAACATTTTTTTTTTAATTTTTCCTTCAAGGTAATAATCCCGGTAAAAATTCTCGTCAAAAATTTTTGAAATATAAAAATTAACTTTCTAACTTCCTTCAAGGTAAATCTTGGTAAAAATTGTGGTCAACATTTTTTGAAATTTTTCCTTCAAGGTAATAATCGTGGTAAAAATTTTAGTCAAAAAATTTTTAAGCAGAAAAATTGAGTATTTGTCTACCTTCAAGCATAATCTTGGTCAAAATTTTAGTCAAACATTTTTGAAATATAAAAATTGAATTTCTAACTTCCTTCAAGGTAAATCTTGGTAAAAATTGTGGTCAGAATTTTTGAAATTTTTCCTTCAAGGTAATAATCTTGTTAAAAACTCCGGTCAACATTTTTTTTTTAATTTTTCCTTCAAGGTAATAATCTCGGTAAAAATTCTCGTCAAAAAATTTTGATATATAAAAATTGAATTTCTAACTTCCTTCAAGGTAAATCTTGGTAAAAATTGTGGTCAACATTTTTTGAAATTTTTCCTTCAAGGTAATAATCGTGGTAAAAATTTTAGTCAAAAAATTTTTAAGCAGAAAAATTGAGTATTTGTCTACCTTCAAGCATAATCTTGGTCAAAATTTTAGTCAAACATTTTTGAAATATAAAAATTGAATTTCTAACTTCCTTCAAGGTAAATCTTGGTAAAAATTGTGGTCAGAATTTTTGAAATTTTTCCTTCAAGGTAATAATCTTGTTAAAAACTCCGGTCAACATTTTTTATTTTAATTTTTCCTTCAAGGTAATAATCTCGGTAAAAATTCTCGTCAAAAAATTTTGATATATAAAAATTGAATTTCTAACTTCCTTCAAGGTAAATCTTGGTAAAAATTGTGGTCAACATTTTTTGAAATTTTTCCCTCAAAGTAATAATCTTGTTAAAAACTCCGGTCAAAATTTTTTTTTAGATTTTTCCCCCAAGGTAATAATCTCGGTTAAAATTCTCGTCAAAATTTTTTGAAATATAAAAATTGAATTTCTAACTTCCTTCAAGGTAAATCTTGGTAAAAGTTGTGGTCAACAGTTTTTGAAATTTTTCCCTCAAGGTAATAATCTTGTTAAAAATTCAGGTCAACATTTTTTTTAAATTTTTCCTTCAAGGTAATAATCCCGGTAAAAATTCTCGTCAAAAATTTTTGATTTACAAAAATTGAATTTCTAACTTCCTTCAATGTAAATCTTGGTAAAAATTGTGGTCAACATTTTTTGAAATTTTTCCTTCAAGGTAATAATCTTGGTAAAAGTTGTGGTCAACATTTTTTTAAATTTTCCCTTCAAGATAAAAATTCTGGCCAAAATTTTTCCTTCAAAGTAAATATTCTGGTCAAAAATTTTTAAAATGCCATAAGGACTTGATTCATTTCCGGTTAACCTTGACCAATGGAGGAACGGTCCAAAATTTGTTGTCAAAACGCGAGGTGTAAACAACAGCCATTTTTAATCAAAATGACGTAACGATTTCGTTTGATTTCCGGTTAACCTCAGTTATTGGAGGAACGTTGCAAATGGGTGTAAACAATAAATTACGCAAACGATCCGAGTTGTTGATTTCCGGTTAACCGTTACTTCTTGAAAGAACGTTCCAAAGTCGAAATATACCCGTGGACGGCTGACGGGTATGCATGCCAGTCACGGTTGCGGCGTGCGACGACTCGACCGACGAGGCGATTCGCGAAGTCGGCATAATGAAAAATGAAAAGCGCGTTGATTATATATCGGGCCGATGACCGGGTCTCAACGACCTCCTCCTTGGGTCCGATGGCCCCTTCAAGGGAAACAAGTGCAACTATACGTAGAAATGTACGTGTTAAACTCCGAAAGAAGGACGACGATGGGGCGGGCACATCCTCTCCGTGTGATGGTGACGGGGGGCGCGAATTAATTAGCCAACCCCACGACTCGGCAATTTGAGTTATTTTCACCAACAGCTACTCGGTAACCGTTATTGGGAAATAATAACAGTAACCGTTATTGAAAAATCCCATTTTCGCAAAGGTTATTTTATAAAAGGAGAGCGATTAAATAGCGAATCACTTCTTAGTAACGGTGACTCTTATAACCGATTCAATAACGAATCACTTATTAGTAAACAGTAACCGATTCGCCTACGAATCACTTCTTAGTATCAGTAACCTATTCAATAACGAATCAGTTCTTGGTAACAGGAATCGATTCAATAACGAATCATGTCTAAAAAAAGAAAAAACTCAAACGAATGTTGAATGAAGAATTTAATGAAAAAAATGGCATTTATTTATTTACGTAAAGGCCAAGACAAACGACTAAAAATCTAGACTCAGGAGGCCAGGTCGATTGCTTGGTCATTTTGTTTCCAGCAGGGACACACCGATTATTTTCCAGTATGTCAAAAATACATTATATCTGAGTGGATTTGGAAATTTTCAGGCGAATTCCGCGAGCGGTAATTTTTTTACAATTATTTTCAATCACGAAATGCAATTCCTCGCAACATCCAATTCGAGTTTAGAGGGTCGCCATTTTGTTTCCAGCAGGGGTACATTGATTATTTTCCAGTATGTCAAAAATACATTATTCCTGAGTGGATTTAGAAATTTTTGAGCAAATTCCGCGAGCGGTAATTTTTTTACAATTATTTTTAATCACGAAATGCAATTCCTCGCAACATCCAATTCGAGTTTGGAGTGTCGCCATTTTGTTTCCAGCAAGGATGCATTGATTATTTTCCAGTATGTCAAAAATACATTATTTCTGAGTGGATTTGGAAATTTTTGAGCAAATTCCGCGAGCGGTAATTTTTTTACAATTATTTTCAATCACGAAAAGCAATTCCTCACAACATCCGATTCGAGTTTAGAGTGTCGCCGTTTTATTTCCAGCAGCGGCACAGACAGGATACTATTGATAAAAGCCTCGTTTACTCAATGAAACTTTTACCTGAAGTTGAGAAATCTTTCGATCACGAGAGAAACACAATAACAATAACTGTGCGCTCTAGAAACCGCCTAAAAATCCAACAACGTTCGTAACACTTTTGCGCAATCCATCAACGCATTGTTTCCGCTAATGCGGATAATGCGTTTTTAATTGAACGAACGCGTGAATTAACCTGAATTAAAAGGTCGGAAAAAAAAATAAGGAAGGTATTTTTTTTTTCGAGAAAGCGAAATCGATGGACCCCCGGAAACTGGCTCAAGGTGAACACCCGGGACACCCCTTTTTTCACCGCACCCTTGACCCTTTCCTTGACTTCATTGTTTCCGATCGGGGGGGGGATAAGGGTCACTTTCACTCGCGAGTGCCCACACACTCGTTTCGTAACAATGAACGTTGCGGCAATCAATTGGAAAGCACGCCGAACGAACGTCGCGTCGTGTGCCCCTTTAAATGCGCATTAATGAAATGTGTTACACGGCCCTAAATGATTTGTGTTGTTTGCAGCGGCGGCGGCGGCGGGATCGTTCCGATTGCATCAGCGTTTTCGCTTGAGCAACACCTCCAATTATACAATAGTGCGCTCTGCAGAATCTCCTCTGCGGGCAACTATTGCGATCGCGGCGGGCGGCGACGCCGGGCCTCACTTTCTCCACTTTGATTTTTGCACAATCAATCGCTCCAATTGATGTACGATGGCGAGAAGGAGGGCGCGATTGATTTCGACGACCTCAAAACCGAAATCATTAGGTCACGTCTCTTTGTTATTCCTCGCCGAATATTTATGACTGTTCATCAATTTATTTTTTACTCAATTCCGCCGATTCAGAACTTCCAAACGATCTGGGCTGGTTTCTCAACCTTTGGAGTCATAATCTCCGCCTTGGTCTTGACTACTGATGACCCAGATTAACCGTTGACACGAAAAAATTCGGATATACTATGATAACCGAAAATCCTACCGACTGCGCCAGTTAATTTTATTCGTTAAAAAAATAACTCTCCTCTAAAACGAAAGGTTACAATGCAATTAAATTATGGAACGATGACGCAACGTTGAATAAACACGAAATATTTTCGTTTTCTACTTCACGGACGAAATATTTTGATTGCTGGAGCTCATTGTGTCCGTGAGAAAATTTTAAGACTGCATCGCCGGCGTTCTTTGTAATAATAATAATAATATATTTATTAGTGCCATTAACTAAGGTTTTACACAGGTCAAGTTGAAAGTGGATGACGATACATCACAATAAAAACTAAGCAACACGTGAAGGTGTTATCGGCGTTTCTTGGTTTTCTTTAAAATTCTTCATTGCAAATTCAGCCGAAAGAGTGCAGATCTGTGCAACAGCCTCCTAAACAGTGGAGGGGCAACGGAAGAAAATTTGACCGAAACAGCAACGAAATATTTGCAGAGTGCAGATTTGTGCAATAGCCTCCTCCTAAACAGTGGAGGGACAACGGAAGAAAATTCGACCGAAACAGCAACGAAATATTTGCTTCCTCTTACTGCAGCACGAGCGACATCATTATCTTTGCCGTCCCCTACGTAAATCCACGAGCCGCCGCGGCCGCTCGCAAACATCAAACAATCGCGCTCGCGAGCGCCACTGGACGACATTTAATGAACCGCAAGGTAGCGACATCAAACGCAACCTTCCCAAATCCGCGCGGATTTAAACTTCAGATTACCATTACTGAAAATTCACCCTCCGACGAAACGGCGAAAACCGGACCGAAAGAGAGAGAGCGCGCTCCGGGGTTGGGATTTTGCTTGTCCATCCGAAGCGTCGTTTCCCATTAAAATGCGATCGGGCTTGGGATTTTGTTTGTGCATCCGAAACGTCGAAAACGGGCGGCAGATGCGCCGAATGAAAATTTGTGTGTAAATTAATGCAAACAGGAACTTTAACAGTAAATCACGAGGACGGAGACCTCAAGGCTCTCGGCGTTTTGTAGAAAGCTGCGACGAAAAGTAAAAGTGCCCGTCACGAAAGTGGATAAATATTTGGTGTTCTAATTAAGGTACTTGAGGAGAAACTTTGTTTTTTTTTTTGATATTCTTCGAGTTGTCGAAATTAATCCAAAATTCATTCATTTTGATATTCCGGAAACAAATATTGGCGTTTAACACGCCGACAATCTCGTCAGTCACCGGTGACTGACACCAGTCATCGACGACTGACACCAGTCATCGACGACTGACACCGGTCACCGACGACTGAACCAGTCACCGACGACTGAACCAGTCGCCGATGACTGACACCGGTCACCGACGACTGACACCAGTCACCGGTGACTGACAGCAGTGAGTACCTACTTTAAACTTACTATTTAGCGCTGTCAGTCACGAGTTTGAATTAAATAAGCATATTCTTACTCATTTTATAAAATAAAACTTAAAAACAAAGAAAACTTTTTTGATATTTTACAAAAAAAAACTTGTTGGCAGAAAATGTGTTAACTAGAGGCGGGCGAAATGACTCTTTTTTTTTGAGTGAAGTTAGGGTAATAAATCCAAAATTCATTAATTTTTATATTCCAGAAAAAAATTGGCTTTTTAACTAAAAGTGGGCGAAATGACTTTTGAAAAAGTTAAAAAGTCGATCTAAAAAAAAGTGATCCAAAATTCATTAATTTTAATATTCTAGAAAAAAAATGGCCCTCAGTTAAAAGTGGGCGTAATTACTTTTATTGTGAGTCGACTCTTGAAGTGGCGCATGGCACTTTTGAAAAAGTTAAAAAGTCGATCTAGAAAAAAGTTATTCAAAATTCATTAATTTTAATATTCTAAAAAAAATGGTCTTCAGCTAAAAGTGGGGAAATGACTTTTTTTTGTGAGTGGACTCTTGCAGTGCTCATGGCTCTTTTGAAAAAGTTAAAAAGTCGATTTAGAAAAAAGTGATCCAAAGTTCATTCATTTTAATATTTTAGAAAAAAATTGCCATCAGCTAAAAGTAGGAGAAATTACTTTTATTGCGAGTCAACTCTTGGAGGGGCTCATGGCTCTTTTGAAAAAGTTAAAAAGTCGATCTAAAAAAAAAAGTGATCCAAAATTCATTAATTTTAATATTCTAGAAAAAAATTGGTCATTAGCTAAAAGTGGGCAAAATTACTTTTTTTTTTGTGAGTCGACTCTTGAAGTGGCGCATGGCAATTTTGAAAAAGGTAAAAAGTTGATCTGGAAAAAAGTGATGAAGTTGTAAAGTTGTTAAATCCAAAATTAATTAATTTTAATATTCTAAAAAAAATGGTCTTCAGCTAAAAGTGGGGAAATGACTTTTTTTTGTGAGTGGACTCTTGCAGTGCTCATGGCTCTTTTGAAAAAGTTAAAAAGTCGATCTAGAAAAAAGTTATCCAAAATTCATTAATTTTAATATTTTAGAAAAAAATGGCCCTCAGCTAAAAGTGGGAGAAATTACTTTTATTGTGAGTCGACTCTATCAGTGGCTCATAGCTCTTTCGAAAAAGTTGAAAAGTTGATTTAGAAAAGTGATCCAAAATTCATTAATTTTAATATTCTAAAAAAAATTGGCCTTCAGCTAAAAGTGGGCGAAATGAATTTTTTTTGTGAGTCGACTCTTGAAGTGGCTCATAGCTCTTTCGAAAAAGTTAAAAAGTCAATCTAGAAAAAAGTGATCAAAAATTCATTAATTTTAATATTCTAGAAAAAAAAAGGCCTTCAGCTAAAAGTGGGCAAAATGACTTTTTTTGTGAGTCGACTCTTGAAGTGGCGCATGGCTCTTTTGAAAAAGTTAAAAAGTCGATCTAGAAAAAAGTGATCCAAAATTAATTAATTTGAGTATTCTAAAAAAAAATGGCCATCAGCTAAAAGTGGGCGAAATTACTTTTTTTTGTGAGTCGACTCTTGTCTCTTTAAAAAAGTGAAAAACTATGTGATGAGCAAGAAAAAATACGTTGCACACTAAAATCTGTAGTTTGTAGTAATAAACTACTCAAAAATGATTTTTTTTGATATTTTGGTCTTCTTTTTGTAAATCCACAAAATTATGATTTTTTTTTAAATTATTAGTTACCAAAATAAAGATGTTTATGCATGTAAAACGTTTCGAACTTGGTAAATGTTAAATGAATCAAGATACCAAGAGGATGATTTTGATTATACAGGGTGGGACATTTACCCTGGACGTCAAAAATGTTGCGGAAACGAGAATTCGGAGAAAAATAAAGTGTATTTGCCATGCAGCAATGCAAGGTCATTTCAAGGTCAACTATGGAAACCTCAAATTTTCACCAAATTTGAGCGAATAACTTTTATCCAAAAACATTTTTCACTTCGGCGCTTTAATTTTTTTAAGGAGGACTTCAAAAAGCTTCAACTTTGGCAATGGACTCCTTCAATTTTAAAACCTTGGAATATTTTCGTTGAATGAAAATCGACCGTAATTTTCGTATTTCATCCGAAGTTTCTCCCCTTTCTAAATCGCGCGGGTCCGATAATAATTAGAAGGAGAGTACGTACGTACGTACGTACCGCCATTTCACTTTCCATCCAGATTTTTATGAACGGCCGAAACGGCAATTTCTACGGCCGGCGATTGTTTCACCGAAGGTACATGACAAAGTTTCACTTCGCACGTGAACTAATTAAGACGTACAAAATCGCTCCGCGCACTTTCCCAATATCGCAACGCGATGTTCGCCCTCCGTTCGCACAAGAACCGAATCGAGGCATCAAAACCAACGAAAAAAAAAAAACAAAAAAAAAACATCGATGGATTTGTACAGTTTGTCTAGCGAGTCGTGGCAGGGGTAAAGTGACAATTTTACACAAATAACATCGATAGATTTGTACAGTTGGTCTAGCGAGTCGTGGAAGGGTAAAGTTTCAAGTTTAACGATTGTACACGTATACCATCGATCGATTTCTACAGTCTGTCTAGCGAGTCGTGGCAGAAATAAAGTTTCAAGTTTAAAGACTCCTTTAAAGGACATAAGAATTTTATGAATAGAAAAAAAAAATCTTTACGAAAAAATATTTTCTTCGAAACTTATAAACTCGAATCTCCGAATCTTCAAATCTTCGAAATTTCGAAACTTCAATCTTCGAAGATTTTATATGAATCTTCGAACGTTCGAAATTAGAAATCTTCGAAGAAAATTTAAATTTTATTTATTTCATTCATGTTAACAGCATAAAGCTTTACATTTGTCAAAAGACAAAAATTCCAGCCCGAATCTACGGCCCTAAGAATAAATCCGGGTGGTGGTCACCGGTGACCCCCGCGGCGCAGACATGCACGTCATGTTTTTGCAAGATTTTGTTTCGCCATGCAGTGAAAAAATCTGGATTTAAAAAGTAAAAAAAAAAATGTTTGTTACCACAGCAACGAAATAATAAAGGCTAAAAAATTTTGTACGTCAGTACTAGATACATTTTTAAGTACTAAACAACAGAACGATACAATTCCGTCGGACGCGCAGAAAGGAAAAAAAAAATACGCGCCGAACTTATCGCGACTGTGCCGTTATCAAAAACCGGCCTTGAAAAAAAAAAAACTCGGGAATTTGCGTAACGCCAAACACGCGATTGATTTATCAGAATCCGAGGTTTTCGGCGAGAGAGAGAGAGAGAGAGAGAGAGAGAGAGAGAGAGAGAGAGAGAGAGAGAGAGAGAGAGAGAGAGAGAGAGAGAGAGAGAGAGAGAGAGAGAGAGAGAGAGAGAGAGAGAGAGAGAGAGAGAGAGAGAGAAGGGGGGATGCTGTCCCCGCGCTCGCAAACGAATTTCCCTCGCGGGGCTTCCCCAACTTCAATGCGCCAATTCAATGCGAACAATGTCCTCGCTTTGAGAGGGTGGATCTGCCCGCTGCTCTCGGAATGCCGAGGGCAAATTTTATCTGAAGTTGACTTGATTAATACGCCGCTATAAATATCACTCGTGTAATAAACCGCGCACGTATTATTCCATTCAAAGTTGTGATGTTTCTTTTACGCATGTACATTCAGGGTATACCGGTTTAAAGTTTAACGTTCGGAGACGACGGGAGCTTCGAAATACTCGACAAAGACGTTTTCGGTGTATCCTACCGACTGCGCCAATTAAATTTCTCATTTAGGGTATACCGGTTTGTTGTTCGGAGACGACAGGAGCTTCGAAGTACTCAATAAAGAAGCTCCTGGAGTACTTTCAATACTCCTCGAGTATCCTACCGACTGCGCCAATTAAATTTCTCATTTAGTGTATACCGGTTTGATGTTCGGAGACGACAGGAGCTTCGAAATACTCAATAAAGAAGCTCCTGGTGTACTTTCAGTACTCCTCGAGTATCCTGCCGACTGCGCCAATTAAATTTCTCATTTAGGGTATACCCGTTTAATTGAATTTGAATTGAATTTCATTTATTATGTTATTTCTATACATACTATAGATACATTCGTCAACAATAAAATATTAACTAAACCTAAAAGTATCAACAAAACTAAAAATACATATAACATTTGTTGATACACACATTAATTAAAATTGAACATATAATATATAACTAAAATAAAATAACACGTCAAGTGTGCTCGATAGCAAATAATTCAATAAATTCCGGAACAGAATATACGGCATTTTTAATTAATATGTTTTTTAGTATAACATTTAAATCGTTTTAATGTAACAGATTTCATGTCGTCAGGCAATAAATTGTAAAGGAAAACACCTGCATGAATAGGGGACTTATTGTGTTGTTGATGATTAAATTTTTTTATCAGTATCTTAGACGAGTTGCGTGTGTCATAAGTATGAACATCGCAGTGATAATGTTCGGAGACGACAGGAGCTTCGAAGTACTCAATAAAGAAGCTCCTGGTGTACTTTCAATACTCCTCGAGTATCCTACCGACTGCGCCAATTAAATTTCTCATTTAGGATTAATGTTCGGAGACGACAGGATCTTCGAAGTACTCAATAAAGAAGCTCCTGGTGTACTTTCAATACTCCTCGAGTATCCTACCGACTGCGCCAAATAAATTTCTGGGTGCTAAACTTAAACTTTTTTTTGAAAAGGTTTATTTTTAATGTAAATGTACTGTTTTTTTTTTGGTGTCGACTACGAGGTCATCTGCCACCACCGTTTGCGTTAATATACTAATTTCAATGATTTCTGGAAAAAAAGGTGTATTTTCAAAGTGAAGCGCTGAATTAAAAAAAAAGCCAAATATCTGGAAAACCGTTAAATTTTAAGGTTACGTTACTTGATGATTTTTTCACAGAATTTCATGTAGAATTGAAATAATATAATAATAATAATGCTATATTAATCCACATAAATCAAACGATATTGGACAAGTCAGTGTAACGTTTGGCCTTACAAAAACATTACAAAAGAAATTCATCTATTCTATAGAATATATTGTGTAATAAATATATTTTTAATTGTTTTTTAAATTCACTATAAACTTCAATATCTTTAAGATAACTTGGTCATTTCTTATACATTGTTATACAATAGCATGAGAGAAATTTAATTGGCGCAGTCGGTAGGATACTCGAGGAGTATTGAAAGTACAAGTAGCCTGAATATGAATCCACATTCAACCTCTTCGTATCTCAATTATTCAATTAAACGTGTTGGACTGTTGAAGACTAGGACAAGGCATTTGAAAAAAGAAAAAAGATTAAGGGCGTCATCTGTTGCGAAATGTGGTTATGAACTAGATTGTTCTGTTCTCCATATAATGAGTTCCAGTAAATGCAATCGTGCCAGTGTAACAGCACGCCGCTGATTGGCATTTGTGCGGAATCAATTATTGCCGATGTTTATCGCCGTGATATTTGTGGGCACATTCCGTAACCTCGGCGTATAAATTAATCATCGCGCGAAGAAGCGGCGTCGTTATTACTGTGCGACTTTCACCCCGAATTTTCCCCATTGTCTCGATTGTCACCCACTCGTCGGATTTGTAATGTGTGTCACACCGGTCTATGTGGAGCACGGCTCGTTGCCTCAATCTAGAGATTTTCAATGACCCCAAAATGCCGACCGACGACGGCGACGGCGACTAATATCGCCATGAAACGCGCGCGCGTTCAAATGCCACAAGGCGGCGTGGCTTTCTATACCCGGTGATTCTCGTACCGGAGTACACCCCGTACATCATACATGATTCAAGGTGCGTCCGGCCCGAAATGGGACCGCACATCCCCCAGGGCGACTTCCAAGGGCGGTTCATCGATCATGGGTAACGGAGGTCGTGTATAAAGTACGCAAATAACTTTAATAATTGAAAAACGTTTGTTAAGAATGAATCCGCGCTAATTTCACAAAAAAAAAACTTCTTCAATAATTTTGGAAGACTTTAATCACAATTATATTGTGATGTTTAAAAAAATAAAATCGGCGCAGTCGTTAGGAATCGATTGGAATTTTTTTGAAACCAAGAATTAGTTTTTTTTTCAATCTTAAAACCTAATTTTCACAATTTTCCGCGCTAATTTCACAAAAAACAGTTTTGGAAGACTTTAAATCACGACTATATTTTGACGTTTAAAAAATTAAAATCGGCGCAGGCGTTAGGAATCGTTTGTATTTTTGTTTCAAACTAAGAATTCGTGTTTTTTCAATCTTAAAACCCGATTTTCACAATTTTCCGCGCTAATTTCACAAAAAATAGTTTTAAAAGACTTTAAATCACGACTATATTTCGACGTTTAAAAAAATCAAAATCGGCGCAGTCGTTAGGAATCGGTTGCATTTTTGTTTCAAACTAAGAATGAGTGTTTTTTCAATCTTTAAACCTGAGAGAGAGACAATACATTTATTGAGTCACTTTTACAAATGACCTCAACAGGCAATTGACCAGAGGTCTTTCAGCCTTCTTTAAACCTGATTTTCACAATTTTCCGCGTTCATTTCACAAAAACAACTTCCTAAATAGTTTTGGAGGACTTAAATCACGACTATATTTTGACGTTTAAAAAAAATCAAAATCGGCGCAGGCGTTAGGAATCGGTTGCATTTTTGTTTCAAACCAAGAATTCGTGTTTTTTCAATCTCAAAACCTGATTTTCACAATTTCCCGCGCTAATTTCACAAAAAAAAAAATTTCCTCAATAGTTTTGGAAGACTTTAAATCACGACTATATTTTGACGTTTAAAAAATCAAAATCGGCGCAGGCGTTAGGAATCGGTTGTATTTTTATTTCAAACTAAGAATTAGCGTTTTTTCAATCTTAAAACCGGATTTTCACAATTTCCCGCTCCAATTTCACAAAAAAAAAAACTTCTTCAATAGTTTTCTAAGACTTTAAATCACGACTATATTTTGATGTTTAAAAAAATAAAATCGGCGCAGGCGTTAGGAATCGGTTGCATTTTTGTTTCAAACTAAGAATTCGTGTTTTTTCAATCTTAAAACCAGATTTTCACAATTTTCCGCGCTAATTTCGCAAAAAAAACTTCCTCAATAGTTTTGGAAGACTTTAAATCACGACTATATTTTGACGTTTAAAAAATCAAAATCGGCGCAGGCACTAGGAATCGGTTGGTATTTTTGTTTCAAATTTTTTAAAGGGGAAAATCTTTTCAGGTCAAAAATCTCTTCGTGTTCCTGTTACTCTTTGAAAATTTTGAAAGGGTTAAAAAAATTATTTTGGTTAAAAAAAAATCTTCACGTTCCTTTCACATTTTTTGACATTTTTCAAAGGGGTAAAAATTTTCATCATTCAATATTTTTTAATCGATTATACCCAACATTTTTGCGAAATTTACATTTATTTTCGAATTACTTACACTTGTGTTAATAACATTTGTAAAACGTAAAAAAAGTATGTTGTGTATTTAACGTAATTTTTGTTACAATTTTTTTTTCTCGTTAGGATTCGAACCCAGGACCAAAAATGATTAATTCCCTTCCTAGGGAGGGAAGTCGTCATTTCTCTCCTGAATGATTACTTCTTTCTCTAGGTTATTAAAATCGCGAGAGAAAACATTTCTATCCCTAATGATTACTTCCCGTCCTAGGGAGGGAAGTCATCATTTTTCTCCCTAATGATTACTTTCCTCCCTAGGTTGTTAAAATCGCGAGAGAAAACATTTCTCTCCCTAATGATTACTTCCCGCCCTAGGGAGGGAAGTCATCATTTTTCTCCCTAATGATTACTTTCCTCCCTAGGTTGTTAAAATCGCGAGAGAAAACATTTCTCTCCCTAATGATTACTTCCCGCCCTAGGGAGGGAAGTTATCATCTCTCTCCCGAATGATTACTTCCCTCGCTAGGTTGTTAAAATCGCGAGAGAAAGCATTTGTCTCCTAAAGATTACTTCTCGCCCAAGGGAGGGAAGTAATAATTTCTCTCCGTTATTTATTTTAACTGTCACGGCTTCTAGGTTACGTTTTAGAAATTCGGACTTTCGCCCTCGGGATACAAATTGTCTCTCCCCTGATGTATAATCTACTACTTTGGCCCTAAACAAGCGTTTTTTTGTTATTATTTCAGGTGAAAATTTAAGGATTGATTTAAGGATTGTTCTTACAAATTTGTTATTTACACTTGTGTTAATAACAAAGATTGGTGCATTTTTAAAACGTAAAAAATGCATGTTGTGTATTTCACGTAATTTTTGTGTAATTTTATTACCTCCACGGTACATTTTTTTTCTCGTCGGGATTCGAACCCAGGACCAAGAAGTCGAGCGTGCATGATTAGGAATTCCGAATCGACGTTTTTTTTTTTTTTTAAATACTTTTCGCCGTTAAATTTTATTGCCGCTTGCGCAGGGTTGACCTCATCGCAGTAATAAAATACCTGTGCGGGCATCCAGGTATATGAGTTTCGTTAACCTAAGGGTGCCCTTGTCTGACCCTCCTCTTAACAATAGCGGAGACGAAGAACGGCCTTCAGACTTATACTCCCTCGAAATGGAATGTGTATACCTGCCCAGGAGGTCTCTAACCCGAAGGGTGGGAACGTGAATTCATCACCGGCGAGAATTTAAAGAAATTCGAAATATACATTTTTCTAGTGACGCGAAAAAAAATTTAATGCGAAATTTGTACAGAAAACACTTTTCACGCCCGCGCTATTACAGCGAAACTACAGATCGCAATATATAATACTAATAATAATTGATTATTGCACGGTTTTATGTCTGGCGATTTTCGCGTCATAATTATTTTGTATTTATGTAAAAAAAAAAATTAAATGCGACATTTGTTTAGATAACGACGTCCGGAAAACACTTTTCACGCCCGCCACGTCCGCAAACTTATAGATCGTAATATGTAATAATATTAATTGAATAATACACGGTTCTATGTCTGGCGGTGGATACGATTTTCGGGTCATTATTATTTGGTATTTATGTAAAAAAGATTTAAATACGAAATTTGTTTACGCAATGATGCGCGGAAAACACTTTTCACGCGAAACTACAGATCGCAATAAATATGTCTGGCAGTGGACGCGAACGCAACAGTGTGAAACGTTAGCGATTTTCTCTAAACATAATTATTTGTGCTATTTACTTCCAACATTCTTGAAATTGAGTAATTTCCCGTGCAAATACATTACGGTTTCACCACCGAGATTCTTGTCAGAGGTCGTTTCGCCGAAAAATAAAAATGTCTCGTCCTTCTTACCGCCGCCACACGACTCGTTTTTTTTCTGCGAGACCTTTCTAACGCACGGCTTTGTTCCTGGCAATAAACAATACTTTTACTTTATACGGCATTAACAAATTAGTTCCCATTAATTACGGGCGCCCGATGAGGAAACGAATCTCTCGATGTCGGCGAAGGACGCGAGAGGGCCGATCTAGTTCAAATGGACTTAGGACTTTCACTACATCCATTAATTGCACAATCTAAACTGCTCATCGTGTGAATAATTTGTGTTATTTCAAATAATCGTATCTGAAACCTCATTTGTAAATGTTGTTTCAAATCAAGTATAGCCCTCCAAATATCTGGTGTCACACGGGAGGTAAAATTTGCGTAGAGTGAGAAAGAACGCGATAGCAAATCTCTCTCTTGAAATTTAAGATGTTCACTACGCAATGTGTCACGACATTTTGGAACGGCTATACATATTAATACTTTACATACGACAGAAATTTAATATGATCAATGCGCACGACATTTTGGAACGGCTATACATATAAATACTTTATATACGACAGAAATTTAATATGATCACTGCGCAATGTGTCACGACATTTTGGGACGTTTATACATATAAATACTTTACACACGACAGAAATTTAATTTGATCACTGCGCGCAATGTGTCACGACATTTTGGGACGGCTATACATTTAAATACTTTACATACGACAGTAATTTAATATGTTCACGGCGCAATGTGTCACGACATTTTGGAACGGCTATACATATAAATACTTTACATACGACAAAAATTTAAAATTATCCTATACATATACAAGTTTTATTACACAATCTAATCTATTCATCGTGTGAATAATCCGTAAACGTTATTTAAAATATAGGCCTCCAAATATCTGGTGTCATGTGAGGGTAAAGTTTGCCCGGAGCGAGGAAGAACGCGATATCGAATTTCAGTGCCTCTCGTTAAATAATTACGAGTTTTCGGCGTGCACAATATTTCGCTGGTGTACGGAAAAAAAAATGTACCAGCGAAAAAAAAAATATTTATACTCGATACGAACGCGGTCGATCGCGTCGAATTAGGGTTAGAAATTTGGGTCGCCTCATATCGGAGGAAACTTTTACCGCATCCACTCATATTTATAGAAAGTCATATTGCGCGCACAGTGACCACACATCGCGCCATTTTTCGCCTTCGAATCATCTGATAACGACATTTCGAGCGATTAATAATAATAATGGCACCGATTAGCGCGCGCGATACTGGAGCTTATTTCGGATATTGTAGCGTAAACAAATTGTTATTACTGACCTCGAAAAATTGGGAATCGGGAAGATTAGAATGGATTTTATTTTGAAGGCGCACCGATAGCCAAGAGAAGATTAGATTATGGGGGATGATGCATCGATAGTCGTGGAAACTGGTCGCAGGTATTTCAAAAGATATCAAATTTAGAATACTATTTTTTTTTAAACGGGAGAGAAAGTCGAGTTGAAAATAGCGAGAGAAATAATATTTCCCGCCCTAGGGAGAGAAATAATTACTTCCCTCCCTAGAGAGGGAAATGATTACTTCCCTCCCTAGGGAGGGAAGTAGAGGTATTTCAAAAGATATCAAATTCAGAATACTTTTTTCACAAAAGGGGAGAAAAAGTCGAGTTCTCGGCTGTTGAAATCGTGAGAGAATAGTATAGTATTAAACTCGTGAGCAAGTTGGCCATTGCCACGAGGGTGAAATTTACCCGAGTGGCAATGGCCAACTCAGGTAAACGAGTTTAATACTATACTTTTTCGCATCATATTAAATAATTACCTAAAGATTTTTCTGTTCGTATTAAATTATAACGAATGATTTTTCTATTTGGAAATTGCGGCAGTTCGCTGACAAAAAACGAATCGTAACCATAGTAACAACTAAACTGTTTTATTTCAAAAGATATATGATGATGGTCGAAATTAGGACCCACGAGTATATCACTTCCCTCCCTAGGGAGGGAAGATACATGATGATGCTCGAAATTAGGACCCACGAGCATAAACGTCCGGTGTTTCGGTATTATTTATTTGGGATGAACTTTTAGTAGTTCGTCTGGCCGGGATAAGTAGCGTGTGCCAAAACCCGGTTACTAGGCTACCAGAAACTTTTACCATTTCTACAATATATCGCGCAATCTCGAACGAAAGGGGGCCGCGGGGCCTACGCCCAGAAAGATGGTTGTTACTTCATGCTCCGTAAACATTCTGGCGCGTACGCTCTCGACTCTCCCAGCAACAAAGGCGCTCTGTCTCTGTGTATGTGGTTCGTGTTTCACCTACTTCCACCCATTGTCCACCTCCGGAAGATCGGATTACCACCGGAAATCGGCCCTCCACATCTTTGGTAATCGAGATTGTGGGTCATCTTCACCTTGCAATTAACTGCATATACATAAATTATCCCACAGAAGCAATTAATTCGGTTGCAAAATCAAAAGATGCAAAGGGAGAAGGAGATGCAATTAGCGCGTTCCAATTCATTCTTCGTAACCGTGTTACTTCACCAGCTACTGTTGAGGGCTTTTCGCTTCGACAGACATGCAGATAATGAACTCAAAACGTTTTTTTTTTTTTATGTGTGAGGAGTCACTCCGATCACTGACAATAAAGTATTATAATTATGATAGTAAGAAAAAAATAGTAGATTATATACCGAGGGAGAGAATCGTGTGATTTTTCGCGAGGTGCACCGAGAAAAAAAAACGCTGTCAGCCGTGACAGTTAAAATAAATAATGGAACCTCGTAGGGAGCGAAATGATTACTTCGCACCCTAGGGAAGGAAGTAGGAAGTAATCATTCCCCTTCCTTGACGAGAAATGTTTTCTCTCGTGATTTCGATGCCGTGACAGTTAAAATAGTAGGGAAAGAAATTATTATTTCGCACCCTAGGGAGGGAAGTGATCATTTCTCTTCCTTGGACGAGAAATGTTTTCTCTCGTGATTTCGATGCCGTGACAGTTAAAATCGTAGGAAGAGAAATTATTACTTCGCACCCTAGGGAGGGAAGTAATCATTCCTCTTCCTTGACGAGAAATGTTTTCTGTCGTGATTTCGATGCCGTGACAGGTAAAATCGTAGGGAGAGAAATGATTACTTCGCACCCTAGAGAGGGAAGGATAAATTTCTCTCCCTTGTGCAAGAAATATTTTCTCTCGTGATTTCGATGCCGTGACAGTTAAAATCGTAGGGAAAGAAATGATTATTTCGCACCCTAGGGAGGGAAGTAATCATTTTTCTTCCTTGACGAGAAATTTTTTCTCTCGTGATTTCGATGCCGTGACAGTAAAAATCGTAGTGAGAGAAATAATTACTCCGCACCCTAGGGAGGAAAGTAATAATTTCTGTACCTTGGGCGAGAAATGTTATTTCTCTCGCGATTTCGATGCTGAGAGTTAAAATAAATGATGGAAGCTCATTGGGAGAGAAATGATTACTTCGCACCCTAGGGAGGAAAGTAATAATTTCTCTCCCTTGGGCAAGAAATGTTATTTCTCTAATTATTTCGATGCCGTGACAGTTAAAATAAATAATGGAAGCTCGTAGGGAGAGAAATGTTATTTCTCTCATGATTTCAATGGCTTGACAGTTAAAATAAATAATAGAACCTCGTAGCGAGAGAAATTATTACTTCATACCCTAGGGAGGGAAGTAATAATTTCTCTCCGTTGTGCGAGAAATGTTATTTCGATGCCGTGAGAGTTAAAATAAATAACGGAAGCTCGTTGGGAGAGAAATGATTACTTCGCACCCTAGAGAGGGAAGTAATAATTTCTCTCTCTCGGGCGAGAAATGTTATTTCTCTAATTATTTGGATGCCGTGAGAGGTAAAATAAATAATGGAAGCTGGTAGGGAGAGAAATGATTACTTCGCACCCTAGGGAGGGAAGTAATAATTTCTCTACCTTGAGCGAGAAATGTTATTTCTTCAATTATTTCGATGCCGTGACAGTTAAAATAAATAATGAAAGCTCGTAGGGAGAGAAATAATCATTTCTGTCCCTAGGGAGGGAAGTAATAATTTGTTTATGCTTGAGGCTTCTACTCCGTTATACATTTGAAATATTATAATAAAACACTTTTAATTTTGTTTTGTATAACTTATATATTTATTTTTGTGATTTAATTTTCGGAAATTACCGAATCACAAAAATAAATATATAAGTTATACAAAACAAAGTTAAAAGTGTCTCATTATAATAAGTAATCATTTCACTGCCTAGGGCGAGAAATGTTATTTCTCTCGTGATTTCGATGGCGTGACAGTTAAAATAAATAATGGAAGCTCGTAGGGAGAGAAATTATTATTTCGCACCCTAGGGAGGGAAGTAATAATTTCGCTCCTTGTGCGAGAAATGTTATTTCTATGCCGCGACAGTTAAAATAAATAATGGAAGCTCGTAGGGAGAGAAATTATTACTTCGCACCCTAGAGAGGGAAGTAATAATTTCTCTCCCTTTTGGGCAAGTAATGTTATTTCTTTAGTTATTTTCATGCAGTGAGAGTTAAAATAAATACTGGAAGCTCGTTGGGAGAGAAATGATTACTTCGCACCCTAGGGAGGGAAGTAATAATTTTTCTCTCTTGGACGAGAAATGTTATTTCTTCAATTATTTCGATGCCGTGAGAGTTAAAATAAATAACGGAAACTCGTAGGGAGAGAAATGATTACTTCGCACCCTAGGGATGGAAATAACAATTTCTTTCCCCTGGGCGAGAAATGTTATTTCTCTCGTGATTTCGATGCCCTGACGTTTAAAATAAATAATGAAACCTCCTAGGGAGCGAAATGATTATTTCCCAGACCAAGGAGGGAAGTAATCATTTCTCTCCCTTGGGCGAGAAATGTTATTTCTCTCGTGATTTCGATGCCGCGACAGTTAAAAAAAATAATGGAACCTCGCAGGGTGCGAAATGATCACTTCCCACCCTAGGGAGGGAAGTAATCATTTCTCTCCTTATCTATTCTCTCGTGATTTCGATGCCGTGAGAGGTAAAATAAATAATGGGAAAAATATTATTTCTCTCGTGATTTCGATAGCTGAGAGAACCAGACTTTCTCTCCCGTTTGTGATTTTTTTTTGGTAAAAAACTTAGTAAGTGTTTTATTCAGTGTTTCTATAATGAATTACCACGTAGTAACGGTCGCAACCATCACCATGATTTTTTTTCTTTGCTCTCCACTATGTTTTCTGGTTTTTTCTTACTCTTTCAGCAGAATTACTAAAAAATCATCGCACCCACTTGCCTTTATAGAAATCTAGCCGTATGATAATAATAATAATAAATGTATTTACCCAACAGATAACCAATTACGGGCCAAAATTAACTGTTTGGATTGTGTGTGATATTTATAAATACAGTGGTATAAAAAAATAAGAAGTTGTTTTAATTCGAATTACCTCATTTGAATATTATCAGACCAATGATAACGTTTACATAATATATTAATCCTACGCGGACAATACGAACGATTCAAGGTCGTAACCTACAGATACGAAAGTTCAAAAAAATGGCGGTTCTCGTTTGTTTTGATGCCGAAATCCGAGTCGGCCGTTATCAATTTTTTTTTTTTTTTTTTTTGAAGGCCTTCGTTAGATCGGAGCCGCGTACTCCTCGCTTATCATTTGCATTATGCAACCTTCTCAGTAAATTAAAGTAGGCGGCGGCGCGGATGTATACTATTACGCAACAAAATATTTTGATTGGAATAAAAGCAATAACAAACATATTCGCATCTATGCGCAGCTTTTGAAAATCATATGCCGCAAGGAGAGGGTGGTTAAAGTAATTTATTCGAGGATGTTTGTACCGAAAAAGATAAATTCTATTTCAAAATTAAAACATATATTGATTCACTCACAGTTTTTCGACATTTTTTTATTGACTGTCAAACGGGCATGTTTGTAAATAGATTGATTTAAATTAATCAAACTGATAAGCTCCCGTCGTCAGGATGCGATAAGCTCCCGTCGTCAGGATGAGAGATAAGCTCCCGCCGTTAAGCAAACAGTTCACAACAACACGTATGGAATAGGGGGTGGGTAACTCATGATCGAATCGACTCAAAGAGTCAAATCCTAGAAAGGTGTCGAGAGTCAAGCGACTCCTCATTATGAGCATATTATGTATGATTCTGGTAGCCTTGTTACGTTTTGTTTTGGATTCAGGATGCGATAAGCTCCCGTCGTTAAGTAAACAGTTCATAACAACACATACGGAACAGGAGGGTGGGTGAATCGACTCGAAGAGTCAAATCTTAAAAATGTGTCGAGAGTCAAGCGACTTCTCATTATGAGTATATTATGTATGATTCTGGTAGCCTTGTTTACGTTTTGTTTTGGATGAAGCGGTATTTATCTATGTGAAAAAGGAGGAAGACAAAGTATGTACAATTTTTTTTTTTTTTCATTTTTCATACATACCAGGTGGAATTATCATTTCGATTCACACCCTGAGCCTCACTGTCTAAATGCTGTATTAACAATTTCAGGAAACAAACGGACGGCCCATCAATTCTAGAAAGAGTTAAAAAAACGCCAAATAGAAACTCAACAACACAGAATGTACACAAAAAATTTTGGAAAGAAAAAAAAAATAGAGTGAAACGATGGGCAGACCTCGAAAAAAAAAATGATACACGCGCGCGGTCAATACAAAAAAATAAATCACAAAATTATTCAATTGTCAAAACGCCGGTGTTTGGCGCACTAGATTTTCAACGATTTTCCAGGGTTGGATGGGCAACCGGTACCATTCGCCATTGGGATGTTAATGGAGCGGACAAGATTTCAAACTGAAAGTTCCGGATGAAAAAGTACAGAATCAACCAAAGAGTAGGTGAAGAGACTTTAATTTTATAAAATTTATAAATAAGTGTTATACAAACAAAGTAAAAAAGTGTTTTATTTTATATAAAAAGCATGTATAACGAAGTAGAAGCTTCCTACATAACAAAGACTTTAATTTGCTTGGCAACTCTTTACAAGTATTACATCGTCATCTTTCAATTTTCTTCGACATATTTGTGCGAGGTCAGGTTACCATCAAAAGCAAACAAACCGTCTTTAAATCAAAAATTAGTGAGGGTCGCAGAATGATCAAAAATTTATTGGTAGTCTGTAGATTTACTTATATTAACACTTTGCACTCGAGCGGCGCCGCTACGGCGCCCAAGCGATTTGATGCGTCCACTCGAGCGGCGCAGCTGCGGCGCCCAGGCGATTTGATGCGTCCACTCGAGCGGCGCCGCTACGGCGCCCGGGCGATTTGATGCGTCCACTCGAGCGGCGCCGCTGCGGCGCCCAGGCGATTTGATGGGTTTACTCGAGCGGCGCTGCTACGGCGCCCGGGAGATGTGATGCATCCTAACCTAACCTAACCCAACCAAATGATTTTAAAGTACCTGTAACTCGTTTCGGGCAAACCAGCAACTCGTCTCGAAAAACGCATCGAGTGCAAAGGGTTAAAATAAATGTAAACTGAAAGTAATATTACTTGTCCGCACACTTGAAATTGTGAATCGAGGAAATCCCACTTGATATTTTATTAGCGCGTCAAATTCATGTACATTGTGTTGCCTATATTTCTCGGTGCATAAATAGCAGTTAATTTTGAAACTTTTCACATACGTAGTAAAGCTTTAAACAGTCATATTTTCTATGTTTAATTTATGTAAAGAATTGATTTTACGTTGGTCTATTTTAGTGGAACGTGGAACGGATTGCGCCCTTATTTTCACGTTACTGGAGCACGGGAGACGTTTTAGTCGATGCCGGCGGTGGCGAATCAATATTCGTGGATGCCGGATTTTAGTTACCCAGGTAGTACATCCGGAAGTTTATGTCGCCACAAAATGTGGCAAACTGCCACCTCGTGAGAAATTAGCAGCTTACGATTCTCTCAGGGTGGCAGCAATTAAAGCTCTTATTGTCATTGACACTTTCCTTCATGACACGCGCTTTGAGTCATTCAACAAGAGCACAAACTATTTACTTCAATTTTTATGACTCATTCATCAAGACATCATATAGTCTAGGAAAAACTAAACGGGTGTGAAGTTAGCAATAGATTTTAAAAATTCATATCTCGGAAAAAAGAAAAGCAATTCGAAAAAAAAAGTTAACCATACTATTAAAGAAGGTCTAAATTAATAACACAAAAATAATCAACCCTTAATTTTAACCCTTTAAATTTTTTTCACCCCTTTAAAAAAAAAATTGATTTTTTTTTTAAGTTTGCAATTTGTCATCAATAAATAAAATTGCTTATTCTTATCACTAATACAAGTACTTTAATAATCAAAAGTCAAAAAAACGTTACGGGCGCTCCTTCATCAAAAAAAAGTTCTCCCTCGCAGAAATCAACATTGTGAAAATTATTTTTTTCTGTTTTGAAGGAGTGCCCGCATAATTTTTTGACTATTGTTTATGAAAGTACCTTTATTAGTGATAAGAATAAGAATTTTTATTCAGTTATAGCCGATTGCAAACTTTGTCAAAAATCGAGATTTATATCGCGAGGTGTGGATTTCTGTGCGACTAACGGAGAATTTTTTTTTTCTGGGTTGAAGGAGTGCCCGTAACATTTTTTTGACTATTGTTTACGAAAGTACCTTTATTAGTGATAAGAATAAGAATTTTTACTCAGTTATAGCCGATTGCAAACTTTGTCAAAAATCGAGTTTTACATCGCGAGGTGTGGATTTCTGTGCGACTAACGGAGTAATTTTTTTTTCTGGGTTGAAGGAGTGCCCGTAACATTTTTTTGACTATTGTTTATGAAAGTACCTTTATTGGTGATAAGAATAAGAATTTTTACTCAGTTATAGCCGATTGCAAACTTTGTCAAAAATCGAGTTTTACATCGCGAGGTGTGGATTTCTGTGCGACTAACGGAGTAATTTTTTTTTCTGGGTTGAAGGAGTGCCCGTAACATTTTTTTGACTATTGTTTATGAAAGTACCTTTATTGGTGATAAGAATAAGAATTTTTACTCAGTTATAGCCGATTGCAAACTTTGTCAAAAATCGAGTTTTATATCGCGAGGTGTGGATTTCTGTGCGACTAACGGAGTAATTTTTTTTCTGGGTTGAAGGAGTGCCCGTAACATTTTTTTGACTATTGTTTATGAAAGTACCTTTATTGGTGATAAGAATAAGAATTTTTACTCAGTTATAGCCGATTGCAAACTTTGTCAAAAATCTAGATTAATATCGCGAGGTGTGGATTTCTGCGACTTTCGGAGAAATTTTTTTTTCTGGGTTGAAGGAGTGCCCGTAACATTTTTTTGACTATTGTTTATGAAAGTACCTTTATTGGCGATAAGAATAAGAATTTTTATTCAGTAATAGCCGATTGCAAACTTTATCAAAAATCGAGTTTTATATCGCGAGGTGTGGATTTCTGCGACTTTCGGAGAAATTTTTTTTTCTGGGTTGAAGGGGTGCCCGTAACATTTTTTTGACCTTTGATTACGAAAGTACCTTTATTAGTGATAAGTATAAGAATTTTTATTCAGTTATAGCCGATTGCAAACTTTGTCAAAAATCGAGATTAATATCGCGAGGTATGGATTTCTGCGATTTACAGAGAAATTATTTTTTTCTGGATTAAAGGAGTGCCCGTAACATTTTTTTGACTTTTGATTACGAAAGTACCTTTTTTAGTGATAAGAATAAGAATTTTTATTCAGTTATAGCCGATTGCAAACTTTGCCAAAAATGGAGATTTATATCGCGACTAACGGTGTAATTATTTTTTTCTGGGTTGAAGGAGTGCCCGCATCATTTTTTTGACTATTGTTTATGAAAGTACCTCTATTGGTGATTTTTTATTTAGTTATCTCCACCTGTCCTTCGCGCCATTAATCCGGTTCGAAGGACCAACCTCGTGCATCTGTAGCGACAATTGAGGCTTCGCACGAAATACCCCGGTTCGCGTTTCTAGGACGCTCCGATTTACTTCTTCTTCTTCCCACACGCGTGGCACAGAACGAGCGAGAGACATCGTCGTCTCGGCCACGCTCGGCGAAATATTGGTGTGCAATGTGTCCGCGACACCGGAATCGAGGTGAATACGGCGGCGACGCGCGCGACCCGGAAAACTCTCCTCCGAGATGGATCACGCGGCCCGCAATAATTCAATCGCGTGTCTCTCGGTTGGCAGCGCTGGAGAACTGTCAAAATTATACGGCACGCGGATCTACTTTTCACTTCACTCGGAGCTATTGCTACTTTTCTTATTGTCGGTACGTGATTGTTGCGCCGGTGCGTTTAATTTAATTCTGCAATCTGCAACTTCTTCGAAAAAAAAATTCTGCGAAAGTAAAATTATCGAATGATCGATAAATACTCGTCGAAGAAACGTTTAATTTAATTCTGCAACTTCTTCTTCAAAAAAAAAAATTCTGCGAAAGTAAAATTATCGAATGATCGATAAATACTCGTCGAAGAAACGTTTAATTTAATTCTGCAACTTCTTCTTCAAAAAAAAAAATTCTGCGAAAGTAAAATTATCGAATGATCGATAAATACTCGTCGAAGAAACATTTAATTTAATTCTGCAACTTCTTCAAAAAAAAAAATATGCGAAAGTAAAATTATCGAATGATCGATAAATACTCGTCGAAGAAACGTTTAATTTAATTCTGCAACTTCTTCGAGAAAAAAAAAATTCTGCGAAAGTAAAATTATCGAATGATCGATAAATACTCGTCGAAGAAACGTTTAATTTAATTCTGCAACTTCTTCGAAAAAAAAAAAACTGCGAAAGTAAAATTATCGAATGATCGATAAATGCTCGTCGGAGAATTTATCACTGAAAAAGTTTATTTTCGAAGAATTGGCGTTTGAAATTTAATTTTCGACGAATTTGCATTAAAAAAAATATTTTCGACGAATTTGCATTACCACATTGGCTGCCAGCAAGTTTTTTTTTGTAAAAATATCAAAAAGAGTTTTCTTTGTTTTTAAGTTTTATTTTATAAAAAGAGTAAGAATATGATTATTTAATTGAACCCGTGACTGACGGCGCTAAATAGTAAGTTTAAAGTAGGCACTCACTGTCAGTCACCGGTGACAGACGTGGCCCCATTTGAATACTTCGGTGTCAGTCACCGGTGACAGACGTGGCCCCATTGGAATACTTCGGTGTCCGTCACCGGTGACTGACAAAGCGGTCCACGTGTTAAAAAAATTATTTTCGAAGAATTTGTCTTCGAAGAATGCACATATAACCGAACACAGTGGCGTGAAGGAAGTTTTTTTTCTGCTTTTTTGAGTAGTAGAATTGATCGCGGGAATTTATTTTGAAGAATTGGCATTTGAAAAATTTATTTTCTAAAAATTGTCATGTGAAATATTTATTTTCGATGAATTTGCATTAAAACAAATATATTTGTGAAGAATTTGCATTTGAAAAATTTAATTTCGAAGAATGTAGCGGTTTTTTCTTTTTTTTTTTAATAGTAGAATTTATCACGAGAAATTATTTTTGAAGAATTGGCATTTTAAAAATTTATTTTCGAAGAATTGTCATTAAAAAAAAATATTTTCAACGAATTTGCACTAAAAAAATTATTTTCGAAGAATTTGTCTTCGAAGGATGCACATATGTATAACCAAACATAGTGGCGTGGAGGAAGTATTTTTTCTGCTTTTTTGAGTTGTAGAATTGATCACGAGAATTTATTTTGAAGAATTGGCATTTGAAAAATTTATTTTCTAAAAATTGTCATGTGAAATATTTATTTTCGATGAATTTGCATTAAAACAAATATATTTGTGAAGAATTTGCATTTGAAAAATTTAATTTCGAAGAATGTAGCGGTTTTTTCTTTTTTTTTTTTAATAGTAGAATTTATCACGAGAAATTATTTTTGAAGAATTGGCATTTTAAAAATTTATTTTCGAAGAATTGTCATTAAAAAAAAATATTTTCAACGAATTTGCACTAAAAAAATTATTTTCGAAGAATTTGTTTTCGAAGGATGCACATATGTATAACCAAACATAGTGGCGTGGAGGAAGTATTTTTTCTGCTTTTTTGAGTTGTAGAATTGATCACGAGAATTTATTTTGAAGAATTGGCATTTGAAAAATTGATTTTCTAAAAATTGTCATGTGAAATATTTATTTTCGATGAATTTGCATTAAAACAAATATATTTGTGAAGAATTTGCATTTGAAAAATTTAATTTCGAAGAATGTAGCGGTTTTTTCTTTTTTTTTTAATAGTAGAATTTATCACGAGAAATTATTTTTGAAGAATTGGCATTTTAAAAATTTATTTTCGAAGAATTGTCATTAAAAAAAAATATTTTCAACGAATTTGCACTAAAAAAATTATTTTCGAAGAATTTGTCTTCGAAGGATGCACATATGTATAACCAAACATAGTGGCGTGGAGGAAGTATTTTTTCTGCTTTTTTGAGTTGTAGAATTGATCACGAGAATTTATTTTGAAGAATTGGCATTTGAAAAATTTATTTTCTAAAACTTGTCATGTGAAATATTTATTTTCGATTAATTTGCATTAAAAAAATTATTTTCGAAGAATTTGCATTTGAAAAATTTAATTTCGAAGAATGTAGAGGTTTTTTTTTATAGTAGAATTTATCACGAGAAATTATTTTTGAGGAATTGGCATTTTAAAAATTTATTTTCTAAGAATTGTCATTTGAAATATTTATTTTCGATGAATTTGCTTTAAAAAATATGTTCGAAGGAGTTGTCTTCGAAGAATGTACATATAACCGAACACGGTGGGGTGGAGAAACAATTTTTTTTTTAATAGTAGGATTGATCACGAGAATTTATTTTCGAAGAATTGGCATTTGAAAGATTTAATTTCGAAGAATGTAGCGGTTTTTGTTTTTCTTTTAATAGCAGAATTAATCACGAGAATTTATTTTCGAGGAATTGGCGTTTTAAAAATTTATTTTCCAAGAATTGTCATTTGAAAAATTTATTTTCGATGAATTTGCTTAAAAAAAATATGTTCGAAGGATGTGTTTTCGAAGAATGTACATATTACCGAACACGGTGGGGTGAAGAAACAATTTTTTTTAATAGTAGGATTGATCACGAGAATTTATTTTCGAGAAATGTGCATTTGAAAAATTTCTTTTCGAAGAATTGTCATTTGAAATATTTAATTTCGATGAAAAAAAAATATTTTCGAATAATTTGTATTTGAAAAATTTACTTTCGAAGAATTTGTTTTCGAATAATTTACCTATAACCGAACATGGTGGGGTGGAGGAAATTTGTTTTTGTTTTTTTGAATAGTAGAATTGAACACAAGAATTTATTTTCGAGGGGTTTGCATTAAAAAAACTATTTTCGAAGAATTTGCATTTTTTTGAATAGTAGAATTGATCACGAGAATTTATTTTCGATGATTTGGCATATGAAAAATTTATTTTCGAAGAATTGGCATTTGAAAAAAAATTTAATGTCTACAAATTTGTATTTGAAAAATTTATTTACGATGAATTTGCGTTTAAAAAAATATTTTCGAAGAATTTGCATTTGAAAAATTTATTTTCAAAAAATTGGCATTTGAAAAATTCACTTTCGAAGAATGTACATATAATCGAATATAGTAGGGCGAAGGAAAAGTTTTTAGATTTTTATTTTTGAGAATTGTTTTAGAATTGACCATGAGGTGTTATTTTTCGAAAAATTGGCATTAAAAAAAATATATAAATTTTCGAAGAATTGAAATAAAAAAAATATATATTTTTGAGGAATTGCCATTAAAAAAAAAATGATTTAACGCAAAAATTCTTAAAAAAATATTTTCGAAGAATTGGCACTTGAAAAATTTATTTTCGAAGAATTGGTAGTTGAAAATTTTATTTTCGAAGAATTGGCATTTGAAAAATTTACTTTCGGTGAATTTGTTTTTGAAGATTGTACATATATTAACCGATTATGTAGGACTTTTGATTTGTTTTTGTTTTAGTAATAGAATTGAGCACGAGAATTTATTTTCGAAGAATTTTCATTTGAAAAATTTATTTTCAAAGAATTGGCATTTGAAAAATTCACTTTCGAAGAATGTACAAATAATCGAATATATTTGGGCGAAGGAAAAGTTTTTAGGTTTTTTTTAGAGTTGTTTTAGAATTGACCATGAGGTGTTATTTTTCGAAAAATTGGCATTAAAATATATATATATATATATATATATATTTTCGAAGAATTGCCATTAAAAAAAATATTTTCGAGGAATTGCCATTAAAAAAAATGATTTAACGCAAATCCTTCGAAGAATTGGCACTTTCGATGAAACGAAAACGCAAAAAAGAAAAACGGAGATAATCCGTGTTTTCCGAAAGAATCAAGTAACTTGGAATGCGAAGTAATAAATCTGGACCGGAGTAACAAATAACGTATTTGTTTGTATTATTATTATAAAAAAGGAGGTTATCTTTTAAACTGGAATTAATTAATATTCAAAAATTTAACCTCACATTTTTGACAGTTGTTATTCAACTAGAACGACTGTTAAAAAGTTAGGTTGCTCAACTCGAACAACTGTCAAAAAAGTGAGGTTCAATTTTTAAATATAACTAAAATTTAAAAATGTAACCCAACTTTTTTGACAGTTGTTATTGACTCAAACAAATGTCAAAGAAGAGAGGTTACTCAAACAACTGTCAAAAAGTGAGATTAAATTTTTAAATAGAATGAATTAATAATTACAAAAAAGGAGGTTAATTTTTTAAATTGAATTAATTAACATTTAAAAATTTAAGCTCACATTTTTGACAGTTGTTATTCAACTCGAACGACTGTCAAAAAGTTATGTTGCTCAACTCGAACAACTGTAAAAAAACCTAACTTTTTTGACAGTTGTTAATGACTCAAAAAAATTTCAAAGAAGGGAGGCTACTCAAACAACTGCCAAAAAGTGAGGTTAAATTTTTAAATAGAATTAATTAATTCAAATAAAAACTAAAGTGATACTAACAAGAAAAAATATTCAAAATGTATCACGAAATGAAAGCCTTCAACAATTACTTATTTAGAATTAATTAATACTTAAAAATGTAACTTCAGTTTTTTTTACAGTTGTTATTCAGCTCAAACAACTGTCGAAGAAGTAAGGTCACTCAAACAACTGTAAAAAAAGTGAGGTTAAAGTTTTAACTAACTAACACGTGACCCCAACGGTTTACCAAAGAACCCTATCATTATTTGCTTAGAAGGAAAACAAATGCCCTTGCCGTTGTCATGAAAATTTCGACCGCACTCCAACAAAACCCTCCCTCCCACCCGCGACGACGACGCTAATAGATTCCGCCCTCGCCGCGTGGACCTTGAAACTGGCCGGGGTTATTCCCGTCCTTCGGGGTGTCGCGCACACGGCAAGGATACCCACCGAAATTTCGCTATATTTACACGTACGTATGTTGGTGTTGGCATTCGCCGAGAGCGAGAGATACATAATTCGACCGCGGAATTGAATCGTTTTGACCTTTACGTTTAGTAAGGTCTGCCGCGAATACTAGAGAAAGAAATTAAAAAAAGAAAAAAAAAACGAACGAGATCAACTCACCTGGCTAAAGCCATTCTGACATTAGTAAATCCGAAAATGGTATCCCTCAGTTTGGTTTTAAAATCCAGCGCTTGTTTATACAGGACAATTGCGGGGGACGTCCACACTCTTGATTTATTACTTTTACTGTGCGACGATTAAAACACAATTGTGGGGGATGATTAAGAACAAAACACACAACACACTATAATCCGGAGAGAACTGTGTATCGAGGGGTGTTTTTGTGTGGAGCACCGCAACACGTCGAAACTCGACGGCGAACGACACTTTACTAAGGTTACGAACGGAACAACGCACGAACGGTGTCGGAGAGAAACTGCGCGCGCGACGTTGTCAGATCGAAGGCTCAGCGGCGACTGCCGCTCGTGTGCGTTCGAATCGGTTTCATCAAACACAGACGTATTTGTTTCTTTTTTTTACTTTTTATTCGATGCGATTTATGAGGATTTGTGCCGTGAGATTAAAAAGTCGAAAACAGTTGGCAACCCTAAAAAAAATCACGGGGTAACCAACGGAAATTCAGCGGCGTCACTAAGAATGGGAATTTTAGGATGGAAAAGTATGAAATTTAAACGATGAATCTTCAAACTGACAGATATTCAGTGGCGTCACTGAGAATGGGAATTTTGGTATGGGAAACTATGAAATGTAAATAATTGTTCTTAAAACTAACAGAATTCAGTGGCGTCACAAAGAATGGGAATTTTAGGATGGAAAACTATGAAATTTAAATAATGCATCTTAAAACTGACTAAAAGTGGCGTCACCAAGAATGGATGTGAATTTTGGCATGGATAACTCTGAAATTTAAATATCGGATCTTAAAACTGACAGATATTCAGTGGCGTCACTAAGGATGGGAATTTTAGGATGGAAAACTACGAAATTTAAATAATTGTTCTTAAAACTGACAGAATTCAGTGGCGTCACCAGGTGAATTTTGGCACGAAAAACATGGGGTAACCGACAGAAGTTCAGTGGCGTCACTAAGAATGGGAATTTTACGAAAACTGCGAAATTGAAATAATTGTTCTTAAAACTGACAGAATTTAGTGGCGTCACCAGGTGAATTTTGGCACGAAAAACATGGGGTAACCGACAGAAGTTCAGTGGCGTCAGTAAGAATGGGAATTTTACGATGGAAAACTACGAAATTGAAATAATTGTTCTTAAAACTGACAGAATTCAGTGGCGTCACCAAGAATGGATGTGAATTTTGGCATGGATAACTCCGAAATTTAAATATCGGATCTTTAAACTGACAGATATTCAGTGGCGTCACTAAGAATGGGAATTTTGATATTGAAAACTACGAAATTTAAATAATTGTACTCAAAACTGACAGAATTCAGTGGCGTTACCAGGTGAATTTTGGCACGAAAAACATGGGGTAACCGACAGAAGTTCAGTGGCGTCAGTAAGAATGGGAATTTTACGATGGAAAACTACGAAATTGAAATAATTGTTCTTAAAACTGACAGAATTCAGTGGCGTCACCAAGAATGGATGTGAATTTTGGCATGGATAACTCCGAAATTTAAATATCGGATCTTTAAACTGACAGATATTCAGTGGCGTCACTAAGAATGGGAATTTTGATATTGAAAACTACGAAATTTAAATAATTGTACTCAAAACTGACAGAATTCAGTGGCGTTACCAGGTGAATTTTGGAATGAAAAACACTGAAATTTAGATAATGTATTATTAATAGTGATGATCATTTCTGAAAATAAATCGGCGGATAAAACGCACAAAAGTATTTTTATAACAATTAACAAAACGCACACCGCACCGCATTGGAGAATTCCAGGCTGCCAATATAAATTATGGGGAGTTAAGTATTTTCGACATTTTTGATCTTCTGGTACTTCTGTACTAATTTGTAAGGAGTACCAACAAACTTGAAACTTGAAATAAAATGTCCACACTGTATATATCGATTTGAATATGATTCGTGACTCGCACATATTTTTCTGCATCGGGACGAGAAATAAAATTAGACTGTGACGCGCGCGCGCTCGCTCTCGCTTGGCCGTGAAAAATGGTATTTTTTCCGAGCAAACAATTAAACATTATATATATATATCGGCGTTATTTGCTTTTCAAGTTCTCGTCAAGGATGCCAAAACGTGGCGCGTTTCCATCGACCGTCCGTCCTTTAAAATTATTTAGAAACTCGCGGTGTTGTCGATACGTTGTTGCAGTGTATGCGTGAACATTAAGTTGCCTAACTCAAAGTATGGCAAATAAATATCAAGTACAATAAGTTGCCTAACTCAAAGTATGGTAAATAAATATCAAGGACAATAAGTTGCCCAACTCGAAATATCAAGGACAATAAGTTGCCTAACCCAAAATATGGTAAATAAATATCAAGGACAACAAGTAGCCTAACTTAAAATATCAAGGATAATAAGTTGCCTAACTCAAACTATCAAGAACAATAAGTTCAAAGGATGGTAAATAAATATCAAGGACAACAAGTTGCCTAACTCAAAATATCAAGAACAATAAGTTGCCTAACTCAAAATATCAAGGACAATAAGTTGCCTAACTCAAAATATCAAGAACAATAAGTTGCCTAACTCAAAATATCAAGGACAATAAGTTGCCTAACTCAAAATATCAAGAACACTAAGTTGCCTAACTTAAAATATGGTAAATAAATATCAAGGACAACAAGTTGCCTAACTCAAAATATCAAGGACAATAAGTTGCCTAACTCAAAGTATCAAGAACAATAAGTTCAAAGTATTGTAAATAAATAACAAGGACAATAAGTTGCCTAACTAAAAATATCAAGAACAATAAGTTGCCTAACTCAAAATATGGTAATTAATATCAAGGGCAACAAGTTGCCTAACTCAAACTATCAAGAACAATATGTTCAAAGTATGGCAAATAAATATCATGGACAATAAGTTGCCTAACTCAAAATATCAAGAAGAATAAGTTGCCTAACTCAAAATATGGTAAATAAATATCAAGGACAACAAGTTGCCTAACTTAAAATATCAAGGACAATAAGTTGCCTAACTCAAAGTATCAAGAACAATCAGTTCAAAGTATAGTAAATAAATAATAAGTTGCCTAATTCAAAATATCAAGAACAATAAGTTGCCTAACTCAAAATATGGTAAATAAATATCAAGGACAACAAGTTGCCTAACTCAAAATATCAAGGACAATAAGTTGCCTAACTCAAAATATCAAGAAGAATAAGTTGCCTAACTCAAAATATGGTAAATAAATATCAAGGACAACAAGTTGCCTAACTCAAAATATCAAGAACAATAAGTTGCCTAGCTCAAAATATGGTACATAAATATCAAGGACAATAAGTTGCCTAACTCAAACTATCAAGAACAATCAGTTCAAAATATGGTAAATGAATATCAAGGACAACAAGTTGCCTAACTTAAAATATCAAGGACAATAAGTTGCCTAACTCAAAATATCAAGAACAATAAGTTGCCTAACTCAAAATATCAAGAACAATAAGTTGCCTAACTCAAAATATGGTACATAAATATCAAGGACAACAAGTTGCCTAACTCAAAATATCAAGAACAATAAGTTGCCTAACTCAAAATATGGTAAATAAATATCACGGACAACAAGTTGCCTAACTCAAACTATCAAGAACAATATGTTCAAAGTATGGCAAATAAATATCATGGACAATAAGTTGCCTAACTCAAAATATCAAGAACAATAAGTTGCCTAACTCAAAATATGGTACATAAATATCAAGGACAACAAGTTGCCTAACTCAAAATATCAAGAACAATAAGTTGCCAAACTCAAAATATCAAGAACAATAAGTTGCCTAACTCAAAATATGGTAAATAAATATCACGGACAACAAGTTGCCTAACTCAAACTATCAAGAACAATATGTTCAAAGTATGACAAATAAATATCATGGACAATAAGTTGCCTAACTCAAAATATCAAGGACAATAAGTTGCCTAACTCAAAGTATCAAGAACAACAAGTTCAAAGTATGGCAAATAAATATCATGGACAATAAGTTGCCTAACTAAAAGTATCAAGAACAATAAGTTGCCTAACTTAAAATATGGTAAATAAATATCAGGGACAATAAGTTGCCTAACTCAAAATATCAAGGACAATAAGTTGCCTAACTCAAAATATCAAGGACAATAAGTTGCCTAACTCAAAATATCAAGAACAATAAGTTGCCTAATTCAAAGTAGGGTAAATAAATATCAAGGACAATAAGTTATCCAACTCGAAATATCAAGAACAATAAGTTGCCTAACTCAAAATATCAAGAACAATAAGTTGCCTAACTTAAAATATGGTAAATAAATATCAGGGACAATAAGTTGCCTAACTCAAAATATCAGGGACAATAAGTTGCCTAACTCAAAATATCAAGGACAATAAGTTGCCTAACTCAAAATATCAAGGACAACAAGTTGCCTTACTCAAAATATCAAGAACAATAAGTTGCCTAACTCAACATATCAAGAACAATAAGTTGCCTAACTCAAATTTAATATTAGTAAGTTACCAAATTACGTCACTTCCGTCCGAATTGGCGATTCAAAAATTTCGACGAAGAGAGAATGAGATTTGGGTTTCGATTAATTAAAAAAAACCGCTCGACTGTTGTACAGGGTGATTTTTAAATAGGTGACCGCGTCCGGCTTCATACTTATGGGTGTGTGCCGCTCTATGAACAGTAACGTCCAAGTGAACATGTGCGAACATTAAGTTGCCTAACTCAAAGCTTCATACTTAGAGGCATGTGCCGCTCTCTAGACAGTAGCCCCCAAGTTAACATGTGTGGTGAACATTAAGTTGCCTAACTCAAAGCTTCATACTTATGGGTACGTGCCGCTCTATAGAGAGTAGCTTCCAAGTTTATATGTGCGAACATTAAGTTGCCTAACTCAAAGCTTCACACTCATGAGTACGTACCGCTCTATAGACAGTAACGTCCAAGTGGATATGTGTGAACATTAAGTTGCCTAACTCTAAGCTTCATACTTATGGGTATGTGCCGCTCTATAGACATTAACTTCCAAGTTTATATGTGCGAACATCAAGTTGCCTAACTCAAAGCTTCATACTCATGAGTACGCACCGCTCTATAGACAGTAGCGTCCATGTGGATATGTGTGAACTTTAAGTTGCCTAACTCTAAGCTTCATACTTATGAGTATGTGCCGCTCTATAGACAGTAACTTCCAAGCTGATATATGTGAACATCAAGTTGCCTAGCTTTCATTTTATATTATGGATAAGTTACAAATTACGTCACTTTACGACTATTAAAGAGCGAGATTTATGTTTTAATAAAAAAAAAACCGCTCGACCCTTGTAGTGTAATTTTAAATAGGTGACCGTGTCCGGCTTCATACTTATGGGTACCGCTCTATGGACAGTAGCGTCTAAAAGGATAAGTGTGGACATTAAGTTGCCTAACTCTAAGCTTCATACTGATAGGTAAGTGCCACTGTCTATAGAGACAGGCAACTGTCAGTTGCCACTGAGAGAGAGTGGCGTCCAAGTGGATATGTGTGTGAACATTAAGTTGCCTAACTCAAGCTTCATACTAATAGGTAAGTGCCGCTCTATAGACAGTAGCGTCCAAGTAGATATGTATGTGTGAACATTAAGTTGCCTAACTCAAATTCATTATTATTGATAAGTTACAAATTACGTCACTTCCGTCAGAATGGATGTGTGGCGAACATTAAGTTGCCTAACTCAAATTCAATATTATCGATAAGTAACAGATTACGTCACTTCCGTACGAATTGTCGATTCGAAAATTTCGACGAATAGAGAGAGAGTGAGATTTGGGTTTTAAATAAAAAGAGAAAAAGACGCTCAACTGTTGTTGATATCGCGGGGTGACTCATGGTACGGCCGAGGTAGCAGGGGTGGTAATACAGATATCTGAATTACCACCTTTGCTACCTCGGAGGTACCATATGTCACCCCGCAATATCGATAGGTAGCAGAGGTGGTAATACAGATATCTGTATTACCACCCCTGCTACCTCGGCCGTACCATGAGTCACACCTCGCCGAGAGCCGTCACCGCTTTCCAGCATGTAATTAGTGAAATCTTAGCGGCGCTCATTGTGTGCAAAACGTGTAGAAGTCGTCGGTTGCACAATTACCTGGTTTTGTTTTTGAGCAACGCCGCCGCGATTTTCGGCGCGTTCCCAATTCGCTGGAATAATTGAAGTTTGCACTTTTTTCTTTTTTTTCAATCAACCGCAGGGGAGAGCATTATAGGTGGCGATAATGATCGACCCATTTGCTCCGGTCGGTTCGGCCGATAGGTGGCGCGCCCTAATTGGGACAGGCCGATTTGCATCGCGAACGGACGGTAAATGGAGCGGAACTCCTCCGCCGATCGCGCCGCTTAGGACTGGAAATTTCATTCGTTTCTCCGACTAATGTGTCCACACGTCCCTTCACATAGAGAGAGAGCAACGTATATATTTCTGTTGAGGTCATGACACGAATTCGGATGATCGATATATGTGTCCTATAAAGCCGTTTGATTATTTTTAAGCAATTTTTTTCGCAATGAATTATTGATATGGAAAAACTTGCGAGTGCTTAAAATAAAATGTATACTATAGATTTTTTTTTGCACGAGAAGACGGGTGCTTAAAATAAAATTTATCCTGCGGAAAATATAAATTTGTTTAGGTAATTCAACGAATCAAGCAAAAGTGTAGGTAATGAAAATTGATCCACTTGCAAACTTGCATATACATTTTTATCCGCTTGCAAACTCGCACCTATCGTAATTTCAAGTCGCTCTGGTCGTTGTCATGATGAAAGTAAACAAAAATTAACCACTTGCAAACTTGTGTCTACCTTTTTATCAGATTGCAAACTTGCACCAAACTTAATTTTAAGTCGTTCAGATCGTTGTCGTGGTGAAGGTAACGAAAATTCATCCATTTGCAAAGTTGTGTCTACCTTTTTATCCGCTTGCAAATTCGCACCTATCTTAATTTCAAGTCGTTCTGGTCGTTGTCATGATGAAAGTAAACAAAAATTAACCACTTGCAAACTTGCATCTACCTTTTAATCCGCTTGCGAACTCGCACCTATCTTAATTTCAAGTCGTTCTGGTCGTTGTCATGATGAAAGTTAAAAAAAATTATCCGCTTGCAAACTTGTATCTACCTTTATATCCGATTGCAAAGTTGCACCTATCTTAATTTTAAGTCGTTCGGATCGTTGTCGTGGTGAAGGTAACGAAAATTCATCCACTTGCAAACTTGTGCCCATCTTTTTATCCACTTGCAAATTTTATCCGATTGCAAAACGGCTATTTTAAATGCGCATTTTTATACATCACGTAAATTTATGTAATGCTCCTGCAACAAGTGAGGGTTTTCCCAGTTAATAATTGCTAATAACTTCCTTGTTTATATTTACAAATGCGTGGAAATACGCGTACTTTTTTACGTAACGTCCTTATAATTCGAGTAATGCAAAGTTCAAGCCGGACCCTTGTTTTCATTAATTTCAAATAAGAAGCAGTTTCAAAACTATTTCGCATTTTCGCCGTGGGTAAAAAAAACCAAAGTCACATTCCGGATTTCTGTGCAACAAAAAAAAAATACATTTCACAAAGGCGGAGTTTGTTGCATTAATTCCACCGGGAGGGCGCTGCGAAAGGGCCCTGGGAAGGAGGGCACGAGCTTGTTTTGTGTGTGTGTGTGTGTGTGGCAATTGATTTTGTGAGAGTTGCTTCGGTCTTCGACTCCTGTGGTTCGGTTGGTTGGTAGAGGACACAAAATATTGACCTCGTGCGCCTTGAGGTCGACCGTCTCACAGCCGGCCTAAGGTTGCCCGCCTGCCGGCCCGGAATGCCGCCTTTCCGGGCCTCAAACCCAAAACGCATCCTTCCTCTCTCGTCACCTCCACGTTCTACTTTAATCGTCATAATAATAATGCTTGTTTCATCACATGAAATCTAGGGATTTTATTTAATCAACTACAGACCCGAGCGGATATTTTTCTGTTATAAAAAAGTTCCGCCCGGGCGGGGAATCGAACCCGCTCAACTCGTGATGCAGCAGGCAGAGATCATAATTAAATTACTTTTAAAATAAACGACATTTCTGTATTACTTTTTAAGCCGCATCCACCGGAGCAGACAAAAGAAGTTTAATTCACGCGTGGGCATCTCTTCTAACCAGCGCACACCTTTCTTATGTAAATGAAAATAGCCTCCCACGACCCGATAAACCCTCCAATTTTACAATTTACGAAACGTTAATAATCCGCGAACGCGGATAAATAGAGCGTTGCGTGAAAGCGCGTTTTTTCAGCGCGAACCGGCAACGCCGCACCGGAGCGCCACACGTGCTCCGCCCCGCCGAATTAGGGGGATCCGCATGTAGATCATTAATTGAGAAAGAGGGAGAGAGAGAGAGAGCACGCTTCTGCGTGTAACCTCCGCAGCCGCCGAAAACGGCAACCTTGGGCGCGAATTTAAAATTTATTATTAACTCATTCGTGTTTACGCACTCATTAAGCTTATTATGACATGCGAGCGGGCGTTTTGTAAATATTTGACGCTGGAGAAAGTATTAAAAACACACACTTTCTCGGTTCGAAAAAAAAATAGAAAAACAATTGCAATCGACTTGAAATTTTCCAAAAATACTCGAAATACATCAAGGATTATGATTCCGTTAAAAAAATGCAAGCACCCCACCACTGGATTTCGAGATATTTTCATCAGAACAGAAAAAGGTAAAAGTTGTGAAAATTTGCAATCATTTTGGCGGTGCGAAAAAAATAGAAAAACAATTGCAATCGACTTGAAATTTTCCAAAAATACTCAAAATACATCAAGGATTATGATTCCGTAAAACATTGCAAACGCCCCACCACTGGGTTTTGAGATATTTTCATCAGAACAGAAAAAGGTAAGAGTTGTGAAAATTTGCAATCATTTTGGCGGTGCGAAAAAAATATGAAAAACAATTGCAATCGACTTGAAATTTTCCAAAAATACTCAAAATACATCAAGGATTATGATTCCGTAAAAAATTGCAGACACCCCACCACTGGATTTTGAGATATTTTCATCAGAACAGAAAAAGGTAAAAGTTGTGAAAATTTGCAGCAATCATTTTGGCGGTACGAAAAAAATAGAAAAACAATTGCAATCGACGTGAAATTTTCCAAAAATACTCAAAATACATCAAGGATTATGATTCCGTAAAAAATTGCAGACACCCCACCACTGGATTTTGAGATATTTTCATCAGAACAGAAAAAGGTAAAAGTTGTGAAAATTTGCAATCATTTTGGCGGTGCGAAAAAAATATGAAAAACAATTGCAATCGACTTGAAATTTTCCAAAAATACTCAAAATACACCAAGGATTATGATTCCGTAAAAAATCGCGAACACCCCACCACTGGATTTTGAGATATTTTCATCAGAACAGAAAAAGGTAAGAGTTGGGAAAGTTTGCAATCATTTTGGCGGTGCGAAAAAAATAGAAAAACAATTGCAATCGACTTGAAATTTTCCAAAATTAAATGTTGCGTAATTATTATTAATAATATCAATTTGATGTAACTATTACCGTTTCACAATTTTTTTTCGAATTTTGTAAATATTTATAATACTCTAATAATAATTCTGCCAAACCATACTCTATTTAATTGGGTATTTCAATTGATTTGATTGCCCTAAAAAAAAAACCGCGCCGCCGCTTGAAATCCTCTAGAAATAGCTGCGCTTTCGATATAAAAACGTCCAATAATTCGCATCGATATGTGCCGGCGTTCTCATTAAAGAATGAGTTAAATGGGCCGCTATTTTTATACCCGTTTGTCCTATAACCGCGCACCGAGCACCGCGGGCCGACCGATTAAATTCCGCGCCGTGTAACTCGGGCTGCCTACCCCGAACAATAGGATTACATTCCATTGCCTGCGCTGAACGACGATCGAGTTACCGATAAAAAACAGCACCAAACAAAATGAATATTTTCAGTGGCGGCACGTGGATGCTCGGCGGCGAGGAAGTTACGGAAGAAAATTTGATTCCACGCCGCGCAACTTAGGTTGCCTACGCTGAACGACGATCAACAGGATTACAAAAAAAATCACTCATTTTCCAAATGAACTTTACTTATCAAATAAAAACAACACTAAACAAAATGAATATAATCAGTGGCGGCACGTGGATGTTCGGCGGAGAGGAAGTTACGGAAGAAAATTTGATTCAACGCCGTGCAATTTGGGTTGCCTACGCGTAGCAACGACGCCGCGCAACTCAACATAGGTTGCCTACGCTGAACGACGATCAACAGGGTTACAAAAAGTTCACTCAGTTGCCAAATGAACTTTACTTATCAAATAAAAACAAACACTAAACAAAATAAATATAATCAGTGGAGCCACGTGGATGATGCTCGGCGAGGAAGGTACGGAAGAAAATTTGATTCCACGCCGAGCAACTTGGACTGCCTACGCGGAACAACGACAATTAATAGGATTAAATTCCAAGTCGTGTAATTTGGGTTGCCTACGCTAAATGACGACGATCAACAGGATTAAATTCCAAGCGTGCAACTTGGGCTGCCTACGCTTAACAACGCCAACAGGATTAAATTTCAAGCCATGCAATTTCGGTTGCCTACGCTGAACGACGACGATAAACAGCATTAAATTCCAAGCGTGCAACTTGGGCTGCCTACGCTTAACAACGCCAATCAACAGGATTAAATTTCAAGCCATGCAATTTCGGTTGTCTACGCTGAACGACGACGATCAACAGCATTAAATTCCAAGCCGTGCAACTTGGGCTGCCTACGCTGAACAACGACAATTAACAGGATTAAATTCCAAACCGAGAAGATTAGGTTACCTACGCTGAACAACGACGATCAACAGCATTGAAAAAATTCCCTCATTTTCCAAATGAACATTACTTATCAAATTATCGATAAAAACAACACCAAACAAAATGAACATAATCAGTGGCGGCACGTGGATACTCGGCGAGAAAGTAACTGAAGAAAATTTGATTCCACGCCGTGCAACTTGGGCAGCCTACGCTGATAAATTCCAAGTCGCGTAATTTGGGTTGTCTACGCTGAACGACGACGATCAACAACATTAAATTTCAAGCGTGTAACTTGGGCTGCCTACGCTGAACAACGACAATTAACAGGATTAAATTCCAAGCCGTGTAATTTGGGTTGCCTTCGCTGAACAACGACGATCAACAGCATTGAAAAAATTCACTCATTTTCCAAATTAACATTACTTATAAAATTATCGATAAAAACAACACCAAACAAAATGAATATAATCAGTGGCGGCACCTGGATACCCGGCGAGGAAGCAACGGATTTGATTCTACGCCGTGCAGCACAGGTTGCATACGTGGAAAAACGACAATTAACAGGATTAAATTCCAAGCCGCGCAACTTGGGTTGCCTACGCTGAACAACGACGACCAGCGTGATTAAATTCCAAAACGTGCAACTTGGGTTGCCTACACTGAACAACGACAACGATCAACAGGATTAAATTCCAAGCCGTACAACTTTGGTTGCCTATGTTAAACAACGATGTAGGTTATGGTCAATGGGATCGTGGGTGGTGGGTGGGCCCTATCTTACAAACCAGGCACTAAAAAATAACCCAAGGTTTTTGCTAATGAATTGATTTATGAAACAAAATTGTAATGACGTAAAAATTATACCAAATAAAACAGTTTGTAGGTTATGGTTAATTGGGTACCAAGGGTAGTGGGTGGGCCCCTATCTTACAAACCAGCCACTAAAAAATAACCCAGGGTTTTTGCTAATAAATTGATTTATGAAACAAAATTGTAATGACGTAAAAATTATACCAAATAAAACACAGTTTGTAGGTTATGGTTAATTGGGTATCAAGGGTGATGGGTGGGCCCTATCCTTAGAATTTGATTTGTATATAATTTTATTGGCGATGTTGGACATTCAATAAATATTAATAAACAAGGGTTCGCAGCTCATGTTTAAGGGAATACAAAGGGTGGTGGGTGGGCACTATCCTACCCTCCAATCAGCAGAACTTACACGAAGGTTTTCGCAAGCGAATAATGAATTAATCATCATCATTAATCAATATCTCAACTCGCAATTTTGTTTTGTGAATTAATTCATTTGCAAAAACCCTGGGTAATGTTTTACCGGTTGGACTGTAGGATAGTGCCCACCCGCCACCCTTAGTTGACTAAGACTATTAATTATATCAGACAGTTAAGTGCACGTTCAACGTGTATACTCGTCAAACACAACTAACAGATTAAGTTATAATGATAACCGATTCAGTTTTTTGTCAAACAAAAATATTATCCCTTCTAGTTTTTCGAAAAATTTATAATAGGACCATTTGCCCAGCGTTCGACGTGTCATTCCTCGTCGTTGCTTGATTTTAATTCCGCACTCCGTGGGGAGTTTTTAAAATTAAATTCCACAGTTGACGGGTTAAATAAGTATCCGAATGTTTAAAATTCTATCGCGTGATATGGTAAATAAAAAATCACACGGGATGAAATCCCGAAAATTCAGAACGTCTGGTCACCCTAATTATAAGGACCTTTTGTTGAATATTCGATGGTTTCCCGAATTACGGAGTATTAATATAATTAAATAAATAATAAACGAAGTTGCTCCGTATATAGCTTTCGTTGAAGTCACCATAATAATCGTATGAAATGGCAAATATAACCTGAAATTGTGAATTTTTCAAAATCACACAATCTCGATGACATAAGGGTAAAAATCCTGAAAATTCAGAACGTCCACTCACCCTAGTTATAAGGCCCCTTTGTTGAAGTGGCCATTACAATCCCATGAAATGTCAAACATAACCTAAAATTATGAATTTTTCAAAATCGCACAATCTCGGCGACATAAGGGTCAAATCCCGAAAATTCGGAACGTCTGCTCACCCTAATTACAAGGCCCTTTTGTTGAAGGCAAAGGAACGAGCAATTTAAAAATAAGCACGCCAGCGCCACCTATCGCAATATATTAGAACCAACGAGAACACGCGACAATTAGTTTAAAAATAAATAAACAATAACATTATTGGTAATAATCAAAGCGTGCGTTCGCCAACACCAGCAAAAATTAAATGGAACAATAAAACAAACGCCCCGTCGCCGTTGCACGTTCACGCAAACACGGCGGAGGTTTCGCAAAATCAATCGAATTATGCAACGCGACGGATCCCGAAAAATCCGTCCAGTTTCGGCGCTGACCCAAAATTCCAATTACGTGTGGGACGCACGCACACACGCTCGCGACCGACCAACAACAAAAAGATAACCTTCAGAGCGTTCGCGGAGCGAGAGAAAGACGGCTAGATACGTACGTGTGTGCGTGCGTGCGTGTGAGTGGATGGACGGACGGGTGCACTTACATAATTCCCGGTGGTCCATATTACGGGGCGCCGCTCCGAGTCCACTGGATCACCTGTCTGGCGGCGGGGGCGTCGCGACGGGGCACAGGACACTCGCGTTCCCACTACGACGTACCGTGCGCGAATTTTCCAACACAGTCCTCAAAAACGTCTGACACCATTTTGACATTTGAAACAACTGAATGTGTTGCCAACGTGAGCGGCGACGGTGCTTTTGTTAAATGCTCTCGCGTAGAAAATATTAATTATTAATAACGATCGCAACAATTATGTCATCGTCTGATCTCGTGAGATGATTACTGGGAACGCAATGCGCGACGAATTTATAGAAACGTTAGAATCTTGTAAATTCCACACCGCGTACGTTGGGTTGCCTATGATTTGGAAGCCGTAGAAATGTATTTATAGACCTATTAATCAGTACGGCCGAGGAACAAGAGGTGCGGTCACGCAGCCAGCCGTCTCTGCAACTGACCCTACCTATCTGTATTACCACCTCTTGTTCCTCGGCCCTACCAGAAAAAACTCCGCGGACCGTCACTGCTATTCATGAGTATGGGCGGTTTACGAACTAAGTTCGAACATTCACATATTGGTATCCTTTTCTACTACCTGATAACCGAGCGGATATTCCCAAGACGTACGATTTCGTCGGCCGTATCTAGAAAACACACGCGGCCTGCGTAGCTCGTTCTTAGACCGAGCGGTAGAAGGAGAAAGAAATAGTTTACGGCGTCCTTACTTATTAGTATTTCATAGGCGCGCGCGATTTAGCCCATGGTGGAAAATTGCAACGGACACTACTTGATTCGGACGGACAAGACACCCCTACCGCCATCTCTGCTCTATAGCTTTATAGATAAAATTATTCTAGGAACTATAACGCAACAATTAAATCATCATACAAAGTTGTAAGGTAATTTCTTGGAACGCAACGCACACATTAGAACCGTTCAAAAATTTCTAAAAATCAACATCGCGTATGTTGGGTTGCCTATAACGATGGGATTCACATATGGATAAAATACTCGTGCAGTGGCGTAACTGCAATGAGGCGAAGGGAGTAATTGCCCCGTTTATATTAAGTAACCAGAGTTAATAAATAAGACGCATTAGAACCGTTAAAATCTTTCTAAAAAAATCAGCAACGCGTATGTTGGGTTGCCTATAACTATAGAATTCGCACATGGATAAAATACTCGTCAGTGGCGTAACTGCAATGAGGCGAAGGGAGTAATTGCCTCGTTTATATTAAGTAACCAGTTAATAAATAGGACTTGACATAATTAAAAATTTCACACATTTTTAAAGGGGCCTCCAATTATGAGTCCATTACTTGCCGAAATCGTTATGGTAAGTTTAACAAAAACCAACCTTAACTCGGAGATAGGCAAAACACATGTAACAATTCAGTATAAATATGTAAAAAACTTTGAGAAATAAAATTAACGGTAGAAACAGAATAAATCTGAAATATAGAATGACAGACAACAAATCAAAATTAAAAGTAAAGTTAAATAAAAGTACTAAGAATTGCTTTGCATTTTACATCTATCTTTTTCTATCATGTACGAAACAGTAGGAAATAAAAGGCGAAACGTGTGTCTGCGTGTTAAAGAATAGGGCAGCGTAAACGTAGGTCTAAGCTCACGCATTGACACGCTTCATATAAACACAAAACATGCGAGAGCTACATCAAATAACATAACCGTAAAAAGTTTGTTTAGATGGTGCGCCAGAATTTTTAAATATCCCGCCAATGAAAATCAGCGCTGCACTAAATTTTCTTACGGACATACGTTTACTTAAATCTTCATTCATGCGATTTTACGCGATGAGTCACAGGCAGCTCTCAGCGGCCCGACTATATAAGTGTTTTCTTTATATCGAAATTGAAAATGTACCACGAAGTGAATCAAAATCAAATTTGCGGTACAAACAGTGTAAAACTAAAATATACAAATCAAAATTTAATTTGTAATTATTAATTTCAATTAAATCTAGACACCCATTACCTGTAACGTCACGGTTTCTCTCCGGTTGAAGGAAGACAGGTGCAGAGATTGGGATGATATTAAATACAATTATAAAAACGTAAAAAATGTATTTAAGAAAGAATGTAATAATTTTAATAAATCAGGTGGGCTGCTCGCTCAGAAACTGCTGCAGCAGATTGTTGGCGATGGGAATCATCAGGTACTCGGCGCCATCTGCCGACCGTCGCGTCTTCACCATTTTGTGGTCGATGAATTCGGTTAACTGAGCTCGCAGCGCAAGATCCGAGCTCACCAAGAAAGCTTCTCGGCACGACCAATAGAGGTCTTTAAAAAGAAGTCCTAAAATCGCATAAATGAGGTTATAATAATGACCGAACTAATGAAACGTGTTGCGGAATCATTAAATAAAGACAAAAGGTGGCCTGAATATACAGTGCGAATTTTTTTTTGAAAAAAGAAAGAAGAAATAGGTGGCCTGAATATACAGTGCGTTTTCACATGTTAAAATGCCAAGAAAGAAAATTTTCGACGGTCAAAGCGGACAATATTCAACTGCTAAAAATGACAATTGTCAACTGTCATGAATAATACTTTTTCAACTTTCCGAAATTGACAATTTTCAAGGCTGAAAATCTCATCTCATCAATGCCAAAAACGACAAATTTTACTGTCAAAACCGACAATTTTTTTTTGAAAAAAGAAAGAAGAAATAGGTGGCCTGAATATACGGTGCGTTTTTACACGTTAAAATGCCAAGAAAGATAATTTTCGACAGTCAAAGCGGACAATGTTCGACTGATAAAAATGACAACTGTCAACTGTCATAAATGATACTTTTTAACTTTCGGAAATTGACAATTTTCAAGGCTGAAAATCTCATCTCATCAATGCCAAAAACGACAAATTTTACTGTCAAAACTGACACATTTTTTTTTTAAAGAAAGAAGAAATAGGTGGCCTGAATATACAATGCGTTTTCACATGTTAAAATGTCAAATCGGACAATATTCGACTGCTAAAAATGACAATTGTCAACTGTCATAAATGATACTTTTTAACTTTCCGAAATTGACAATTTTCAAGGTTGAAAATCTCATCTCATCAATGCCAAAAACGACAAATTTTTCTGTCAAAACTGACAATTTTTTTTTGAAAAAAGAAGAAGAAATAGATGGCCTGAATATACAGTGCGTTTTCACATGTTAAAATGCCAAGAAAGATAATTTTCGACGTCCAAAGCGGGCAATGTTCGACTGCTATAAATGACAATTGTCAACCGTCATAAATGATACTTTTCAACTTTCCGAAATTGACAATTTTCAAAGCGGACAATATTCAACTGCTAAAAATGAAAATTGTCAACTGTCATAATTGACAATTTTCAAGGCTGAAAATCTCATAACAATTTTCAAACGCCAAAAATGACAAATTTTACTGTCAAAACTGACAATTTTTTTTTGAAAAACGAAAGAAGAAATACGACAGACAAAAAATTTTAATACGTAAATCACTAGAATAACGCCCTCTATGAATATTAAGGCTACTTTTTGTATTAATCTTAATTTAACAAAACTAATCCATGACATACCTTGATAATACTGGCTCGTATTGTGCTCCAGCTGGTATTTTAAGATTATTTACTGTCAAAACTGACATTTTTTTTTTTTAAAGAAAGAAGAAAAACGACGTATACATTAACAGACAAAAAATTTTAAGACGTAAATCACTAGAATAACGCCCTCTATGAATATTAAGGCTACTTTTTGTATTAATTTCAATTTAACAAAACTAACCCATGACATACCTTGATAATACTGGCTCGTATTGTGCTCCAGCTGGTATTTTAAGATTATTTACTGTCAAAACTGACATTTTTTTTTTAAAGAAGGAAGAAGAAATACGACGTATACATTAACAGACAAAAAATTTTAACATGTAAATCACTAGAATAACGCCCTCTATGAATATATTAAGGCTACTTTTTGTATTAATCTTAATTTAACAAAACTAATCCATGACATACCTTGATAATACTGATTCGTATTGTGCTCCAGCTGGTACTTTAAGATTATAGTGTAAATTCCCTTGGAATTCGACGTTAAGGACAAGAAAACGTTTCTGAGCGAGGACAGGGCCAAATTTCCCGTCCGCTGGACCATCATCGAGCTCTCGAAGGAGGTCTCGTCCGTGTACGGCATGAAGGAGGTGACGTCCCACCAGATAAAGTTGAACTTACTCAATTTGTTATGATCCCAGACTATAAAGCAAAATTGTAGAAGCCGAACTAAAGAAGCTAAACAACTACAATTTTAGGAAGTTTCGTCAGGGCGGCCATTTTGGAGGAACGGAGCTTGGTCTCAGGAGAGGTAAAAGCAATTTCAATTTTCCGACGACTCTTCGTGTGTTTCTGGACTCAGGAGAGGTTAAAGTAATGTCAATTTTCCGACGACTCTTCGTGTATTTTTGGGCTCAAGAGAGGTCAAAGTAATGTCAATTTTCCAAAGATGTCTTCGTATGTTTTTGGGCTCAGGAGAGGTAGAAGTAACGTCAATTTTCCAAAGATGTCTTCATGTGTTTTCGGAGATCACAACTAAACTTCACACGACTTTAGGAAGGTTCGTCACGACAGGCATTGGGAGGTGGGCGATTCAGCGGAAAGGGGCGTGGTTCCGGAAAGGCGGGTCAATCAAAGCCAGCACGATGTCAAGAAAATGTAATTTCAATTTCTTGACGTCGAATGACCTGAATGCGGTAATACGTTCCTCGTTCAAGATTAAAAATAAAAAATGAGCAAACTGGCGACGCTTGCGACCGAGGGTAGAGTAGACGAGGTGGGGTCGAGTAGAGGGGGAGTGGCGTTTGGGTCATTTAAATGTTCCGTTTTTTTTTTTTTTTTTTATCAGAACTAGTTCTGATTTTACAAACATCCTCAGCAGAAAATAATAATGTGTGAGCCACTGAATTTTGCTGATGAGTAGGCCATGCATGAGACAGAGAGAAACATAGCAGTCATGTCTGAGATTAATTTTTTTTTTTTATTCAACTGAACTAATCTAGTCTTCCACATCCTCAGCAAAAAATAATAAGGTGTGAGCCAGTGAATTTTGCCGATGAGTAGGCCATGCATGAGAGCAGTGGCGGCTCGTGGAACATTTTGATGGTAGAGCCACTTAGTTTACAATATATCCCGCCGTTTTCTTTTTGAAGAAATAAAAAATAATCAATGAAAACCTTTACTTCTTGTAAAAGCATTAAAAAAATTAAATAAAGACGCAATTAAATCTGTAGTACCGTTCTTCTTCCACGTTAAAAAACGGATATCAATTAAACGACGAATTTGATTTTCTAACCTTATCTACAACTCTTTAATGATAGCAATACTTTAAGAATTTGAAATTCTGTTTTTGACTAAAAAAAAAAAAACAATTACACTGCGAATTTTTTTTTTGATTTTATCTAATAATTTGCAATTTGCACAAATTTAATTTTTTGTGTCTTATCTGCATAGCTATACGATGTATCAAAAACAACACTATGCTGAAAGAATTTACCAAACTTGGTCTTCCATTCAAAAGTTACCTTAAAAAAAAAAAAAAAATTGAATGATTTTTTTATTCTGTCAACATTTATTCGTATATCTACGAGTACAATCCTAATTCAAGTTTGGATTGTTGCCGTTTTGTTTCCACCAAGGATGTAGCAATTGTTTTGTTGGAAAATCAGAAATGCATGATAGTTTTATTGATTTTGAGCTTTTCGAGCAATTTTTTTGGTTGATTTTTTTTTAGAAATTCTCAAACCATTGAACGCATTTTTCGTTTTCCCAGTTGCGGTTTTGTTTTCACCCGAGATGTGGCAATTGTTTCAATGGAAAATTATAAATGATCAAAAAAAAATCGTTGATTGCATTTTTCGTTTTCCCAGTTCGAGTTACGATGGTTGCCATTTTGTTTTGATCTAGGATGCGGTAATTATTTTTATAGTAAATTAGAAATTAATTATTTTTCAATGGATTTTGAGCTTTTGGAGCAAATTCCTTGACCGATTAATTTATTTAAATTTTTCAAAATGTTGAATACATTTTCCGTTTTCCGAGTTCAAGTTAAGACGGCTGCCATTTTGTTTTAACCTAGGATACGGTAATTATTTTTATAGTAAATTAGAAATTAATTATTTTTCAATGGATTTTGAGGTTTTGGAGCAAATTCCTTGACTGATTAATTTATTTGAATTTTTCAAAATGTTGAATATATTTTCCGTTTTCCGAGTTCAAGTTAAGACGGCTGCCATTTTGTTTTAACCTAGGATATGGCAATTGTTTTAATGGTAAATTAGAAATGCATTATTAAGGTTTTGGCGCAAATTCCTTGATTTATATAAATTTTTCAATGTTTTTTTTTCCTTTTTCCAGTTCAACTTAAGATAGCTGCCATTTTTTTATTGATCTAGGATATGGCAATTGTTTTTTATTGTGAATTATAAATGCATTATTTTTCAATAGATTTTAAGCTATTAAATAAATAATAATAATAATCCTTTATTTCTCAACAGACATAAAAAACATCTAATTACAGAGAAATTATAAATAAATAAATGTGCTATTGGCACAAATTCCTTGACTGATTAAATTTTTAGAATTTTTCAAATTGTTGAATGCATTTTTCGTTTTCCCAGTTCAAGTTAAGACGGCTGCCATTTTGTTTTGACCCAGGATATGGCAATTGTTTTTATGTTTAAAGTAAGAAATGCATTCTTTTTCAATTTGGTCATCGTAAAAAACAATTAAACAACGAATTTAATTTTTTGGTTCTATCTATATCTTTCGGATGAACACTTTGCCAAAAGTACTTTACAAATCTGGTCATTAGTTCAAAAGTTATCTTTAAAACACCAGAAATTAATTTAACGAAAAATTTCATTTTTTGGCCCAACACTTTGCTAAAAGAATTTGAACATTATTTTTATTATCCTCAAAAAACAGAAAATAATTGAACCACAAATTACATTTTTTTGGTCCTATCTGCATCTATTTGATGAAGAGAGTTCAAGAGTTATCCTCAAAAAACAACTGAAATCAAAATAATGTTTTGGTCCTATCTACATTTATTTGATAAGTACAACACTTCTCTGGAAGAATTTTGAAAATCTGCAATTTTGTTCAAGTTATCTTTTCAAAACCAGAAACAATTAAACGACGCATTTAATTTTTCAATAGAACAGTGTTTTTAGAAATAATAAAAAATGCTTGCTGAGCTCAAAACTAGAGGTAGTGCCATGGCTCCTTGGCTCTATATAACGAGCCGCCCCTGCATGAGAGAGAGAAACATAGCAGTCATGTCTGAGATTAATTTTTTTTTTAATTCAACTGAACTAATCTAGTCTTCCATGAAAAATTAAAATCTGACAAGTCAAGACAATTTGTGTTATTCATGAACATGGTGGGTTACAATTTTTTATTTCCTCCAACTAACCCTTTTTTTCGTAGATATTAGTACTAAATGTCACAATTTTTAATATTCTACAACATTCCCAATTTATCTCACAGCCAACTCTGAATAAAAACTTTGTGGCTCACACGTTACAGTTTTCTGCTGAAGATCGTTGCATTAAACGCAACTATAACTACTCCAGATAATAAAATTCTGAATAACTCTCAGTAAGTACTCAACACTCTTTCAACAATAGAGGGAGCACGTTCACAACAAAAATAATAACTTATAATAAAACACTTTTAACTTTGTTTTGTATAACTTATATATTTATTTTTGTGACTTAAGTTTCGGTAATACAATTACCATTTTCAAACAAGAAACTTAAGTCACAAAAATAAATATATAAGTTATACAAAACAAAGTTAAAAGTGTTTTATTATAATATTTAAAATGTATAACGAAGTAGAAGCCTCCAGCATAAACAATAAAAATAATAACCCTATTTACTCACTCAGAGGGGCGTTGATGTGATCGATCGACGCAACCAAATGCACGTTCCTCACCGCCGCCAGCCTGGCCAGGACGTTCTGGCACTTGTTGTTCCTCAGCGTGTCCCCATCAATATTGTGCACGATGATGTAAAGGTGCTGCTCGGGGATCAGCGACATCTCCAGCTCGATCCGATCACAGGTCTCGTAAACGTTCCCGGACGACGAGCCCTCCTTAACCTCGAGCAGGTCCCGCGTGACGGCATCCAGGATGTCCTTGAGCGTCAGGCTCGGGAAGAAGCCGTTGATCACCATCACGGGGAGACCGTGCAGCGCCTCGCGGTGGAAATCGTTCAGCACGCTCCTCTTCGAGCCCAACCCGTAGAGCAGTAGGTTGAAGTTCTCGTGCAGCACGCAGAGCCACTTGTTGAAGAATCGCTTGGAGCTCTCCACGGACTCGCACATCGCTTTCGCGTGGGCCTTCGAGACGGTCATCTTCGCGAGGAGGCTCTGCAGCTGGTCCTGGCTTAATCGGGGGGTTTCCAGTCGGTCGAGGGTGTGGTTCGAGGTGAGGGTTTTTTTATTGGCGTTGTTCGAGAAGTACTCCTCGGTTTTTATATGGTAAGCGTTTCGCGTCATTGGTTTTCTTGTGTTGGTAGTGGTGGTGGTGGTGGTTAGCTTTCTGTCGGGTTGTGATTTTTGTGGCCCTTCCTCTTGCTCGCTGCTTTGGTCGTCCGAAATTTCTTCCTCTTCGGACTGGGAGGACGCCTCGGCCTCGAATTCGCTGCCGCTGTCCTCGAACGGGTTGTCCTCGCTGCTGCAGAAATCATACTGCAGGGTGGACTTGATTCCTGCAAGTGTTTCTTGTTAATATGTTGATGAGTATTCTTTGAATAAATTAAAAAAAAAAAACGAAATATAGCCTGAATAAATGAATATTCAACCTGTTCGTAATATTAATTTATTCAGGCTATACTTCGTTTTTTTTAAATTTATTTAATGCTTTCTGCAACATGTAAGGTTGTTTCTAATTTATTTAGTATTCTTTGCTTGAATAATTTCTTTCTTTAAATGTAAAGTTTAATATTTTATCACTGATCACAGCAGGCTCTGAAAGTACTACCTTCGGGTGGCGTTAAAAGTACAGAGGCATTAAAAGTACTTCAGCCAATTAGATGGAAGGAAGGCAGTAGAACCATGTCCAATCAAACTGATGACAAAAAACAAACTAGCGTCGACTGGTTGTTGTGGAATTCGAAACGGCAAAATGGTTGCAAACGCAGCAATTTTTGGGGGTTATGTGTTGTCAGAATTTTTGTTGATTTCTCTGTGTACCAATGATTTGTGTTATTATGTAAATACGAGAAATAAATAATATACAGGGTGGAACAAATTCGGTATTTATGAAATAAGATGTTCCAGAAAAAAATCCTTGGACGTGTCCATCTTTTTAGCGTCTTTAAAAATAGAATGACCTCACTAGTCTTTCACGTATGACATCATAGACATTTTTTTTTAATGGAAACCATTTTTTTTTATTTCCCTAAATATGTAGCCCTTTTTATTCTCTTTACGACTGTATAAAAATATTTTGCTTTTTTTGTTTAACAAATTTAAAAAAAAAAATTTCAAGAGGATTGGTACAATTTTAGGTGAGGAGTATTTCATCCCATCTAACCAAATCTTCATCTCTTATAATAACGGAGATCCCCATGTTGAGAATGAATATGTGGACATCCTGTATATAATTGACAGTTCATTATAAATGACGTGAAACGAGTAACCCTGTAAACTCCTGTAATTTTCACGATAACAATGGTAGATTGGCAATATGGCCAATATCCAATTAAAACAAAAGTAAATTATATATTATAAAACTACTAGCGCCATCTAGATACAATAGTTTAAATTTTCACGCACGCGCCTTTTTCAAATGGAGCGTAAGAGTGCTACATAAAAAATCATTTATGCATCGATGCCGTACGGCACCTATAAAAATAAATATGAATGCACTCACCCCGCCTGATCCGTTTCCTAAGGTTGTGTGGAGTCTTCGGAATGCGCTGAAGCTCCGGTTTCTCCGGCGTCCCGGGCGCGACGGTCAATCGTTCGTGTTTCCTTTTCTTGTCGAAACTGTAGATAGCCTTACCGGCTAGAGAACTGGCCACTGGAAAAAAAAAACAGTTTAGCCATACACAGGCGCTCGTTTTCTTGCAAAATTTTAAAGGGTAACAAAGGCGCACTCAAACAACAACGGAAAAATTAAATTCACAAGTCAACACAAAATCATTAATTGCTGTATACCCTTTTTTACTTTCTCCGTTATGAAGTACGAGAAAGTATTGTGATCCTGATTTTTTTTTCAAATTTTTTTTTACGGAAATATCCGTTTTAGGGTCCCTAGATGCCATTCCAACAATTTCTGGAAAAAAATTTTTTGTGTCCGCGTGTGTGTGCCTGTGTCTATGTGTGTCTGTGTCTGTGTGTGTGTCTGTGTGTGTGCGCTGTATCTCAAAAACTAATAGAGCAATTGATATTAAACTTTGAACATCCGTCTTATTTGATAATCCGAAGAACTGAAAAGCTTTTGGTAAAATTTCGTACACCAGAAGTGGGCGTTTACCTTGACTGTTTTTTGTTTTTTGCCAATATTTTCTTAAATATGAAAAATATCACAAAAACATTTAAACAAACTTTGAAGAAAACAAAGAAATGATCATCTTTTGCTTGAAAACATTTTTCATGAAATCATTTTTATTCGAGAAAAAAAATTATTATTTTTTTAATTTTTGGTTTATAATTATAAAATGATAATAGTTACAGCAAATTTATGTTAATAATAATTGTAGAGAATACTAAAATGAAAAACTTATAAAGAATACGTTTTTTTCGAAATCCCTTTGGTTTTTAAGTAAACTGAGTTTTTGAATTTGAAGTATAATTTTTCCATCTTTCATAATTTTGACGTTTTAAATGTCAGTTTCATCCGAATTTATACAACTCTCGATGAACATTTAAAATATGATTTCAATTGAAAATAAACCATGATAACGTAAATATAAATAGCTATGATACCATCAAGTCGGAGAAAGTAACATGATGGCCACATCACCATTTTTTTATTTTAACCCTTTAACTACAGGCAAAATTATACACGATTGCAAGGCCAACTTTTTTTCAAAATCTAACTTACTGAAATATTTTCTTAACCGCCATTTCATCCATGTGGTTTAAATTTTGCAAATTTGTAAAATTTGTAATATTTTCTCTTTGAATTAAAACACTAAATCTTCCGTTGAGGACTGCTGAATACAAAAACAGAATTACCAAGTCGCTTATTATATTATATTCCCGTAGTGAAAGGGTTAAGTTCCGTCGTCAAGGAAAACAAACACCACGAATGTTATCGGCCACTTACGGTACCTGTAACTATGGATGCAATTGTCTGTAGCGGTAAAGAAACACTTAAAATACAAATGATAAAGAGGAAAGACATTTTAAAAACGCTTTGTTGTTCTTTATCGAGGAATCAATAACCGATTGAATATGATTATGTACAAGCAACAACGGCAACTATAGAATTAAAATTCTTACCTGTATCTTGAATGCGGACCTCTTCCCCGGAGAAATCGTCCTCCTCCTCGTCCTCCGAGGGAATCCGCCGCGTCCTCCTTCTCCTCGACTCCGACTCGATCGCTTTGTACGTGCTCTTCCGCAACCTGGTGCTCTTTCTGGGGCTGACATCGTTTTCCTCACTCATTTCTAAACGAATTGGGAAAATCAGAGACGGATAACCTCCAAGTAATAAAACAAAAATTGTTTACCGCTCGAAATGCGTTGACGGAATACCAACATAACAAAGACAAATGCGTAATGAAGATAAAGGTATGTGTTCTGTGATGAAGATAATGCACAATTTAAAAAAATAGATTGATTAATAACAAGGAATATGAATATTAATAATTAAAGTAATACGTTATGCGAAAACTGCAATTTTGCAACAATTAATCTAAATTTCAATTGATGGCGGCGCTTTGAAACGAGTTTCAAATTTTACCAACAGCGCCTCCATTTTGTCGTAATTAGAGTATTTCAAGAGTTATCTTCAGTGAGGATTCGCGGGGTTTTTTCTGGTACGGCCGCGGAACAAGAGGTGGCAATACAGATAGGTGCGGTCACGCAGCCAGCCGTCTCTGCAACTGACCCTACCTATCTGTATTACCACCTCTTGTTCCTCGGCCGTACCAGAAAAAACCCCGCGAACCGTCACTGTATCTTACCAGTAAACTTGCACGGCGGGAGCGTCGTCGTACCAATAGCCAGTTAAACACATCAACCCGTCCATTATCTCGGTAAATTAAACATTTCGGTCATGTATTCGAGAGACGCACTAAGAACGCGCACGCACGTACCGAAGTGATAAAAACAGTCGCCACAATGTTTGCCACGTTGCCGGATTTCGCGTCTCGAAATATTGTGTAATTATAAATATAAAAATAACAATGTTTGTACGCAATTATTAATGAACATAAAGAAATGATTTATTGCAACAATTTGACAACATAAATATACCCGTTTTACCCGCATATAAACAAGCATTCCGCCTCGATTCAACCAAACAATAGTAAACCCGACAACAGCGCGATTTTCGCGCTTGCGTCCCTCAATGGTACCAACACTTGAATTTCAAATTTTAATATAGCGATGCAATAACTTTTTGAATAAACAATGCGGACGAACGGACCTCCACATATTTTGGAACTCTTGCGTTCCTCAATTTCCTTGCCCCGATTTACCATTTCACACGACTGTTAAGGGGCCCATCCACTGTCGTACATGTTGGACGGACCACGACGTACATGCACGTCCTACATGAATGAAGTGTATGGGAACGTTCGGGCACGACGGTAGGACGGGCCAAAATTCAAGCGGCAACAGAACTTTGGTCTGTCCTGCAAATTTGCCCATCCACTATCGTACATGCACGGGCACGTCGTGCAAAACCGTCCAACATGTACGACAGTGGATGGCCGCCTTTACAGTACGAATGCAATCATTTTGTTGCGTCTCCGTAGCAACTGCTCGAGAAGCATTACTCAACCTTCTCACCGTTTCCTCATTTCGCTAACAGTATTTTAGAGTACGGAGAGGATGCATTAGTAAGAATAACGACGACATAATTTTATAAACATAGCTTCTCTTTAAAGATTGTTACAGTACGAATGCAATCACTTCTCCATAGCAACTGCTCGAGACGTATTACTTTAATATATTGTTCTTTTTCTGATTGAAACAGTATTGAGTGATATTGCCTTAGTTACGATATGTCATAACACACTTATATTTTCCCTAGGGAAATATATATTTTTTTTTTTGGCGTCGACTGCTTGGTCATCTGCCACAACCATTTGTTTGATATATATATATATACACGGATTAGATAGTATGAATGTATGCTAACCACAAGGGATACAAGATGGAAATCGGGTGTCAATGCGGACCGTCATGACATGTTGGTATTTAGACATACAGGTATGGGTCCACGGAAGTACACAACAGTAGAGATATTACATGTTAATGATATGGAGGGAAATATGAAGTGCTCAATTTAAAGGAAAATATAAACATCAAAAAAATGTCATTTGGAGCTTCTCGCAAGAATTATTTTAATTGCTCTCGGGACAACACCTCCGATTTATGGATTTTACCGGAACCAAACATTCACGGTCTTTCGTCGCTTGCGTTAACACATAGTTTGACATTTCACCAATTTATGAAACAAAGCAAAAATCAAAACAAATAAACTATGATATTTACAAACAAGGCCCTTAGCAACGTTACCAATCCGATAAATTAAAAATTTACAATCCAATATTTTCCCATTTAGAGAACAATATTCTTTCATATTGTTTTTAAAACACTTCTTGTTTGAAAATGGTAATTGTATTACCGAAACTTAAGTCACAAAAATAAATATATAAGTTATACAAAACAAAGTTAAGTGTTTTATTATAATATTCTTTCAATCAGAAAAAAACTATTGATTACAAGACAGGAAATATGAATACATTTCCCTTGGTTGTCTATACATCCCTCGGGCTCCGCCCTGAAGATGTAACTAGCCGACCTCGGGAAATATACTATTAATATTTCCCTAGTTGTAATAATAGCTATAAAAGTTTAAGGATTGTTACAGTACGAACGCAATCACTTGTCTCCGTAGCAACAGCTCGAGACATTACGCAACCTTTTCACTGTTCCCTATTTTAGCAAAAAAAAAAACTATACCGTACGGAGAGGATGTATCATGTAGTAAGAATAACAACGCCAAAATTTTATGAATAAAGTTTACTTTCATATAAACTACTAGATTTTATAGACATTAACATAATACTAGTTTTTTTTTTTTTTTTTGTTGAAATGTGATAAAAAAAAGATATATAAAACGGATGAGGAAACAATCAAATACATGTCTGCGTGAGTGTGTATGTTGTGGTGTGTGTGTGCACATGAGAGTGTCCGTGCCGAAAAACCAAACGGGAAATCGACAGCTCGGCGGAAAACAATCATTTGAAAAAAAAACCCAAGTGCTCGACGCGCTCTCTCTCTCTCTCTCTATTCGACTCCGCAATCGCAATCGCAACGAAATGAAAAATATATATAAACCTATGTTGACATAATTAAAAAAACAATAACATGAAATGACGGCGCACGGTTGCCATCAGTAACAATTTTTTTTTATAAACATAACAAATTTATAGTCCATCCGAGAATGAGATCTGCTGAAATTGTACTAAAGCATTGTTACTGCTAGCAACGGGGGAAAGATATCTCTTAATAATATAATATAGTTTCATAAAAATAAAGGAGACGTATCGACCGCTGAAAATACTTTTTTTTTACTAAAGAAATTAACTGGCTGCTACGTATATCCATATAAAACAACTAAAAAAGGAAAACTTAATTTTGATATAACATTTGTAAACAAGTACAAATTTATTATTTATTTATTTGTCTGGTCGGGGCGCGCGCAAGGGGCCCGTAGCTACCTCGCAACTTTGTGTTTTTTTTTTTAAATATATATATATATCAATTTTTAACGTTTTATTTATATCATTTTTTGGATTTACTGTTTGTATGCCAATATAAAATATTTAAATAGAATATATAGGTAGCGACGGGCCCCACGGCGCCCCGACCGCGTTATATAAAAGGTAATTATAATTATTTCTTTCAATAAAATTCTCAATACTTAAATTCTTAAAATTTTTCCGAGAGACGCATTTATTTACTTTATATACTTTTTTTTGATGTTTTATTTTAATATTTAGAGTAGCACAGCCAGGTGTGTCATCTCACTTGTCACCAATCCAAAAACTAATATAGTTTCATTGGTCACTTGTTTATGTAAATCACTAATTCTCCGTTCCTTCACCGTCCTCTAGTTTCCGTTTTTTGCCTCTTATATGCGCTACAACAGACAAACATTCGGTATTTTACTTTTTGCAACTGGTGCGTAAATGGTCTCACCTTTGGAAGAAGGAGTCTGGACCTCCTCCTCTTCCTCCTCCTCAATGGCGTCGTCCTCCTCCTCCTCCTCGCCAGCCTCGTAGTCCTCCTCGTCTGACATTTCGTCGAGATTCTCTGAGTAGACGGCCCCCAGGCCCACGCTCTCTTCGAGCTCGTCCTCTTCATCGGAGCTTACTAGGCTGCCTAAGCAATACACAACAAATGATTATTTACCAGTTTTAAAAATTAGAGTATCCTTAAAACTGTACTGAAAGTTATGGCACGCAAAACAATGCTTGTTTTGTCTCGAGGCTCTCCAGCCCACGGTTCATCTTCAAGGACAAATTTTTGACACCTAAAATGACATAACGTTCTCTCCATATCCAGCACAAATCATTTGAGCGGCTTCAGCAGCAGTTTTCTACAGATATAACGTGAAATGGATGGCAAATTGAATGTGACATCAATTTTTAAGGTTATGTGCATCATCGCAACACTTTAAAACCGCAAAAAGCACAGAGAGATCCATTAAAATCCATGTCTGAGATTATCGCACAATGACAACGCTTTAAGACCGCAAAAAGGACAGAAAGACAAGTAAAATTTAAATTGACCTTTCAAATGTATGAAATCTAAAGTTCAGAACAACCAACAACGCTATAAAATCACAAAAAAAATTTGAATATAAGAGTTGATTTATAATTATAATACTAGCAAATAATAATAATAATAATAATAGTCATTTCGAATGTATGAAATCTAAAGTTCAGAACAACCAACAACAACGCTATAAAATCACAAAAAGATAAGTAAAATTCAAATATAAGAGTTGATTTATAATTATAATACTAGCAAATAATAATAATAACAATAATAGTCATTTCGAATGTATGAAATCTAAAGTTCGGAACTTTTTTGCTCATCCGATAAATAATAAAACAACTCCCAAAAAAATACCCCACGTTTAGCTTTGTAAACCGGGCTTCTTCCCACTTAACCATTAACAATCGCACTTTTCCTCCAGAGAATCTTGTTTACAAATAATATCCATTTAATTTACCTTCTTCCTCGGAATCATCCTCGTTTCCATTGACCTCCTCGTCGGTATCGTCGGCCTCTGCCTCGTCGGCGTCGTAGCTGCGAAATTTAAAATTCACCGTAAAATGCACGCCTCGCCTTTGCATCCGGTTTCACTCACCCGTCCAAGTACTTAAGACTCGGGATCAGCTTGAAGATCTTCTCGCGGTAGTTGTCGATCGTCGTGGCCTCATTGTTGAAGAGGTCCAAGTTCTTGAGGTACTTGAAGTCTTTCAGCGGCTGCAGGGTGTCCAGATCCTTGATCTTGTTCCCGCTCAGATTTAAGTAGGTCAGTTTGGGGCTCGTCGACAACAGATTCAATCCATTGTTAATTCTGCAAAACGCAGAGAAAAAAAAATTGTATTCAAAAGTTATTTACAATAAATGGAGTGAATGTTACTTCATCCCTGATAAGACCCTTTGTTACGGTAATATAGGCAACCAAATTTACAGCAATTATCTATAAATGAATAAAATACATCCAGAAAATATTATTTACAATAAATGGAGTGAATGTTACTTCATCCCTGATGAGACCCTATAATTGTTACTATTGTAATGGTAACGTAGGCAACCGAATTTACAGCAATTCTCTATAAATGAATAAAATACATCCAGAAAACATCATTTACAATAAATCTAGTTTTCAGAAGTAAATGTTACTTCATCTTTGATAGACATAGATTGTTGATTACTCCCTTTAATTGTTACCATTACAATGGTAACGTAGGCAATCGAATTTACAGCAATTGTCTATACAGGGTGTTTCAGAGCTCTGGGAACGGTCAATCACGTGCTTATTTTTCAAAATTTCGAAAAATGTTTTATACAAAAGTTGTGTAAAATAGTGAGCTGCACGCCCTAAAAATATTTAAATTTATACAGGGTGTCTCATAACAGAGTTACAGACCAAACTTGTATTTTTTGTCATTTTTGAATTATATGAAGCAAATAAAGGTGTGTTACTTCAATACTCCCTATACCTATTGTTTGCCGTTTTCGAAATATTTGAAGATTTGTTGAAATGCATGGTTCGGGTGAAATTTTATTTTTGCCCCAGTGATTGACGTTGAACGATTAAAATCATTTCTATTATTTGGTTGAAGGTTCGAACTATAGAGCCAACCATGATTTCATACAAAAAATTATACAGGGTGATAAAAAAAATGCGGTAAAAAAAGTTAAATAATCTCGTTTTTTCAAATGGCACACCCTGTATTTAGTAACGTATTCTTAAGTAGAATCCAATTATCTTTCAGATTGTATAAGGGTTCCCTGTTCCTAATCTCAATAGTTTTCTCGTATTCGGCGATCATCATATCAGGAATAATTATTATCCTAATAAAAATTAAAAAATGGGACATTTTTCCTCACCTGTTGTCACTTAATTCTAGTTTTTTCAAATTGGGAAGCTTGGGGAAACCCTTGAGTGACGTCAGGCCGACGTTTATCAAACTCAGCGTTTCCAGATTGCAGAACTCGTCGGTGAGGCCCACGATGCTCGGGCTGCGGCTGTTGTCTAGGTTAAGCTCCTTAATCTGAAAACGGAAATGACATTAGAGGGGTGTCACTAGACGTATTTTTATTATTCACGGCACAATATAACCTAAAAAAATTTAGTTGGTGTTTGTAATCTAGGCAACCGAATATACACGTAGCAGGGGAGACTCTTGGAAAAATTGAATAGGTTCGCCAACAATTAGTTTAAACACGATGACACAAGTACGCATCATCCGTTTGATTTGCAATTCTATTCGAATGCTAATATTATGAGTCAATTACAAATGTTTATTGTTTGCAATTGTTTGAAGCATTGACACACTTAAATAATTATCAACAACGTCCAATAAAAACATTTCCATTTAATTGTTAAATTCAGTTAAATTATGGATTACCATTTTTACGATAAATAGCCAGGACACAGACGTGGGACGAAGTCGCAAGTTGCCCTCGATGGGCACACCAAGACCGGATGTAAAAAAACCAAAAATACAGGACGGCAAACGTAACCTGCCGGGCATCAGGAAGATGTACATGCGGCAAGATTATATATTCGCGATTTCGCTTCGAGATTAAATGAATTTCGAGTATCAAGGTTACAACATGCCTAAGAAGTGTCAGGCGAGATCAAGATTATTTTAATTCGCGATGTCGCTTCGAGATTAAACGAATTTCGAGCATCAAGGACGGACGTAAACAACAATAACAGGAAGGCTCCGCAGACTGCTTTCCTTTTCCTACGGTCGTTAAGATAAAACAGTGTTTATTTAAGCGTTCGACTGATAAAGAGAACTGGGTTTGTTTTGTTGAAAACAATTCGGCGGCATCTCTATTTACAGATATCTGTCGCACGATGGAATATAATATTTTAATTACACGTGTGTAGCCATTAAAAGACGATTAGTGTTATCCGTGTTTATGTTACTGGTGACTCGTTGGAATTCAAAAGATGGAAAAGCGTAAACATAATGGGAAAGTATAATTAATACAATTCTGCCAACCGAATAAATGTTTAATGTAATTAAAACCAAAAGATTTTAATTAATGAAGAGGATTGCGTTATGACCGTTACAACGTGGTAATCCATAATTAATACAGGACGGCAAATGTAAGTTGGCCGGACGCGCAGAGCGCAAGCAAAAGCTCTCTCTCTACTGCCGGCCGAGTACAGGATGGCAAATGTAAGTTGGCCAGACGAGCAGAGAGCACAGCCGGCCGAGTACAGTCTCTGTAATAAGCAAGCACATATTCTTCGCGTGCGCTATTCATTTACAACTCTATCGGGCGCTCTCCTCCACATAATTGAATGTGCCATGCGCGCGCGAACTCTTCACGAAATCTATAGAGAGCACCCTTCGAAGGTGCCACTGCACAACGGCAAGTTACGTTTGCCATCCTGTACACCGTTAGAGGATTAATTGTTGTCGCTTATTTCAAACTGAAGAAAAGAAAAAACGAAAACAAAAACAGAGCGGTCTTTGGAAATATAAAATTATCCTCTCTGTATAGTAGGATTTCAAAATTTCAATTAAACGGCATTTTCCAGGGGGAAAATAAAAATAAATGATATGTTTCTCTAAATCAATTGATTAAGATTTAGGTAATTATTCGCTTATTGTCAAATGTCGGTGAATAATCGCTGAACGTACTTGTTGGAATAAAAAAAAAACTGATAGATGGCGCTGATGATTCTCTATACAGGGTGTTTCAAATTCGAGGCTCACCATGGGGATCTCGCTTATTAGAAGAGATAGAGGGTATGTTTAAATTCGGCACTTTTGCAAAATTTTATGCTGATTAATAATCCGTTGAAAAAAATTAATTAAAACATTTTGTTTTCGAGTTATGTTAAAAAAACTGAAATTCTTTTTTTCTTTATATCTTCGTTATTTGAGGTGATATTTAAAAACGGAAAAGACGTTCTTATAGCACTTTTTTATCATCCAATAGATAGCGTAAGATTCTTCTTCGTAACATGTTTCGTTTCTTTTGAACCATCATCAACTTTCTTATTTCTTATGGAAGCCATATTTATTTTTTATCACATCTCAATGCTCAATTTATTGAGATGACAACAATATAACACAATCTACATTTAATATCATAAATAAACATATAAACACTTTTATTGGCAATCGCTTACCAAAAATCATCTGTGCCATGGAATTAGAAACAATTTAAAAAATTGTCGCGTACCATACGGTAATAAAATTACTCACGAAGGTCGCAAACATATTTTGGAAATGGTAATAATAAATACGTCTTAATTCATTAATTTTACGTTTACGTACAAAACATATTTTACGCAAATCAAAATGCGAAGTAGCAACTGAATTAAATTTGCCGCGAACGCAAATACGGAGAAATAAATTCTATTGTTAAAAAATATTAAATTCATTTGGGCTATACACTTGCACCTGGTGACAATTTAAGAAGCATTTTGTAATTGGTTGCCACAAAAGTGAATTTTTTTTTTTTTTTGTTTGTTTCCTGGCGTCGGCTTCTAGGCCATCTGCCACAACCATGGTATATTTTATTTATTATTATTGTTATATATATATATCACTCCTATGTATCATCATTACTATTATTATTCTTCCAAAAGTGCAATGAAAATGATATTTTTTTTAAAAACATTATTTGAACAGATGAATGCAAATTCACAAAGAGTGGCGTATTTAATCGCAATAATGAACATTATCCAGAAAGTCCGAAGTGGTAGGCCGTTTTGGAATAAATATTTGGGAATTTATAACGGAAATTTAATTGGCCCGATTTGAACGTTTTGATTTTTTCTTTTTGGCATTTTGTTAAAAATATAGTTTATTGTTATACTCATAAGAATATTGAACCACCTCAGAGATTCTTCTAATTTGATTCCAAGAAAAAATGTTTATAGGGGAATAAATAATGTTAAAAAAAACGCGTTCAATTGTGCATTAATGAAACCGGTTTTTTTTTATTTGAACATAAATTATAATTAATAATCTTCATATTGATATTATGGTTTATTTATTTATTTCTCTTTGTTACAAATGCTTGAACAATATTTCTAAATATTTATTTATTAAGAACATTTATTTTATATTGCCTAAAATAATTGTGTATTTACACAAAAACTGTTCGAAGGGGTTGCCTTCTTTCTGGATACATTTGTAAATATTTTTGACTAGCCAATGTATTTTCGTTTACTGAATTAGAAATATGTTACATATGCTTTTCTAAATTATTCTGATATGTATTATCCATTTTTCTAATAGGTCTATATGATGGTAAAATAATGTTTGTACTTCCTATTAAGTATTTATTTTATTTTCCATATGGAAAATAAAATAAATACTTAATAGGAAGTACATACATTATTTTTTCCGCTACCGACAACGTAAATACGCATTGCATGCATGGTTACAGGTACCGTAAGTGGCTGATAACATTCGTGGTGTTTGTTGTCCTTGACGACGGAACTTAATTTTTACTTACGGACCTAGGAAAATAATAAACAGAAATGTAATGCTCCAACATATAGGCTAGCAACACATTTTCGTCTATACCTACAGAACCGGCATCCTTTTTACATAACCACTGCTTAAAAAGAGTCGTAACAGGACACATACCTTTTTAGATTTTGTCGGTAACACATTCTAACACGCAATATTCGCAGCTTCGGATGCAAATCCGTGCCCGCAAAAACTGTCACTGGATTGACACAAACAAACAAAACTCGACATTGTTTTCTCCGTTGCTGGGTTGCCATAGGACGCATAGAACGCATAGGTGACTATAAACATTTGAATCCCAAATGTTACAAGCCGTATTTTAGAATATTTTCTGATCATTTTTAAGTATTATATTTCCGGTAGCGGAAAAAAATTAATAAGCAACATGGAACGTAATGACAATTAACGTTTTCGGCAGGCGACGAGCCTCGGCTCCGCCTCGGTTCGTATTCGCCTACCTCAAATGTTAATACGTCCTTACGTTCCTTGTTGCTTAAATAACTATTACCACCTTTTCTAAATTATCGAACGACATTTTTATTCATAAAGAATTATAATGTTTAACAAAGAGTTATTCAGATTTTTAATTGTTTTAAATTTCATGGCACGCATGATTATTAGTAAGTGCCGTATAAATTGTCAATAAAAGTGTTTTAAACGATTATTTGTTCATTTATGAAATTAAATATATGTTGTGTTGTATTGTTGTTATCACAAAAAATTGAGCATTCAGATGTGACAAAAAATAAATATGGCGGTCATAAGAAATAAGAAAGTTGATGATGGTTCAAAAGAAACGAAACAGGTTACGAAGAAAAATCTTACGCCAACTGTTGGATAATAAAAAAGTGCCATAAGAACGTCTTTTCCGTTTTTAAATATCACCTCAAATAACGAAAATATAAAGAAAAAAAAATCGTTTTTTTCAGTTTTTAACTCGAAAACAAAATATTTTAATTATTTTTTTTCAACCGATTATTAATCAGCATAAAATTCTGCAAAATTGCCAAATTTAAACATAGCCTTTATCTCTTCTAATAAGCGAGATCCCCATGGTGAGCCTCGTATATATAATTTTAAGGTTATTTTTCGCTTCCTGTCAAATGTCAATGAATAGGGGTCAATTAATGAGAGGGGTGGTATAATCCAACCCATGGCCCACGCGCCTTTTTTTCCAACAATTAATAGGTTAATAAAAAAAATAAGGTCTTCACTGTCTTTCTTATTAGTTTAACTTACTTATTGGTGGAAACTCGGACGCGTGAGTAACGGATTGGATTGTAGGATAGGGCCCGCCCACCACCCCTCGAATCAACATTATTTTAAACTACAAAACTCCGGTTGAAGAAATTTCTTCAACTATTTATTGGGGAGGTGTAAAGTTTAGAAATAACAAGGAACGTGGTTTTGTAGTTTAAATAAAGGTGTAATCGGGAAAAACAAAACAGAGCGGTCTTTGGAAATATAATATTATCCTGTCTGTGTTGCAGGATTTCAAAATTTTAATTAAACCGCATTTGCCAGGAGAAAATAAATGATATGTTTCTCTAAATCAATTAATTAAGATTTAGGTAATTATTCTCAAATGTCAGTGAATAATCGCTGAACGTACTTGTCGGAATAAAAAAAAAACTGATAGATGGCGCCGAGGATGCTCTATATATAATTTTAAGGTTATTTTTCGCTTCCTGTCAAATGTCAATGAATAGGGGTCAATTAATGAGAGGGGTGGTATAATCCAACCCATGGCCCATGTGCCTTTTTTTTCCAAGAATTAATAGGTTAATAAAAAAAAAGTAAGGTCTTCACTGTCTTTCTTACTAGTTTAACTTACTTATTAGTGGAAACCCGGATGCGTGAGTAACGGATTGGATTGTAGGATAGGGCCCACCCACCACCCCGAGTAACGGATTGGATTGTAGGATAGGGCCCACCCACCACCCCTCGAATCAACATTATTTTAAACTACAAAACTCTGGTTGTAGAAATTTCTTCAACTATTTATTGGGGAGGTGTAAAGTTTAGAAATAACAAGGAACGTGATTTTGTAGTTTAAATAAAGGTGTAATCGGGAGGTGGTGGTAAATATATAACCTCAAAAATTAATCAGTCAGGCCTGAAAGGGTTAAAATTGCCATCCTGTATGTAGAACTGTAGGCATGTCCGGGTTAATTAGAGGGTGTAAACTTTTGATAAATGCCGATCGCCTGGTGCTGCTGCTGCTAGTTGTCGACAATATTTGCGTTGAAGTAATGTCGATTAAATGGACGTTCCGTTAAAAACTTTACGTGAAGAAGGTAAGCGGGAAAGAGCTGCACGAGAGGGTTAAACGCAGAACGAGGTGCTGAACTCTAAGATGAACAAGTTGCCTAAGAAGCTCTACACGAGTGCAGTGATTCCAAGGACTCGACCCAGATGGCGCTCACATCAAATGTACAGGACGACAAACTTAAGTTTGAGCAAGCGAAAGCTCTCTCTCTACAGTCTCTGTAATAAGCAAGCACATATTCTTCGCGTGCAATGCAAAACGAGGTGCTGAACTCTAAGATGAACAAGCTGCCCGATAAGCTCTAGACGAGTGCAGTGATTCCAAGGACTCGACACAGATGGCGCTCACATCAAATGTACAGGACGACAAATTTAAGTTTGAGCAAGCAAAAGCTCTCTCTCTAGCGCAAGCACATATTCTTCGCGTGCGCTATTCATTTACAACTCAATCAGACGCTCTCCTCCACCGACCATTCGCACCAGGCGCGCGAACTCTTCACGAAATCCATCGAGAGCGCCCCTCGAAGGTTCCGCCCGCTATTTTGCCACTGCGCAACGGCAGGTTACGTTTGCCATCCTGTACCGTCGCTGGTGGACGACTAATCTTCCGATTTGAAAGGAAAGCTCCACACGAGTATAGTGATACGAAGGACTCGACCCAGATGGTGCTCACAATGTGCCCGAGGTCCACTTGCCTTCGAATTTGTAATGTGTACAGGGTGCAGCATTTAGATTAGACGCGTTAGTGCATCCGACTTTATACTTGCGTATATGCAATCCCAATTGTAGTGGCAGCGAACGTGTTAAAGCAGGGGCTTTCACGGGGACAGATTAAACTCCTGATGAAATAAATGTGTAAATTAACTAAACGACCACTTGCAGACGCATTTCGAGACTCATCAGTTTGAATTGGACGTTAAAAACTCATTGCCCTCATTAGTTTTCGCCATCTCAACGCGACTCAAAATATGCAGGCGGGCCAGGGATGTATCAAAACACCCCCGTAACACTTGTAAACTGCACAGTGAATTATTTCACGATTCCTATTGTTACTTTTAGTAATGCCACACAAGCAAATTTCTCCCGACTGTAAACCATCACACGGCGCTGAAATGTTGAATTAACTTCTCCTCCACAATTAGAACATAAAACAGCCATGGATGACCTTAGCCACCGAAGCTCCTTAAACCCTATGAAAGGGGCCTGTATCCAACCTGTGAGGAATAAATTAACGCAATACCCTTTTTTTTCTCGCGCCTGTTGGAACCAGTATGGCCGAAGAAGATAAAAAATTGGGATTGTAGGGCGAGAGCACGAGCCTCTCCGTGCACGCGGCGTCCGCCGGCGCGCGTGGGGCCGCACACACGCTCCGGTCTTCGGGCGCGAAAACGGCGCAATTACCATCCACCGGGGGGGCGATCCGGCATGCACACGCATACACACCCGATATACTCACGTCTTTCGGATCCTGGCCCCGCTTCTCCAGATCTATCCGCTTCTCCATGTCGTCGTCGTCGTCGTCGTCGTCGCGCGGCTTGCTGCGGAATCGGCGTGTCGTCGTCGTCGTCGTCCGGGGAAAACTCTCGTCTCGAAGGTCGCGTGCACACAATATTATTCACATGAAATCCACGGCACGGTCGCTCGCTCGCCAACGGTTTACATCGGACATAAGATGGAATCACTGGACTCGAATGACAGTCATCGATTAGCGGACCCCGTAAGAGACAGACAGTGATGCCGAAGTTCAATGCTTTGCTAGAGGGGTACTTACAATAACACACGGCAATGGCATCTTCACTTGGCGGGAAACCGACACCTGCGTACGCCCGCGTTTTTTCGAATCCTCAGTAGGCGAACATCTGCACACAGGAACGAAAAAAAAAATCATCGGGGAATTGGGGTTATCCGTACGACGGAAGCGTGCACCGCCGCCAGAACGGGGGGCGCGTAACCCGTCGCGAACTCAATAAACCGGTGGTTAACTTACATTTTACATTACTGGATCTGGAAATTTGCTGATGATGCACGGTGAGAACTCTCGCTGCTCAATGACGCCGACGAGGCGCGGGTGAAAATATGGTGGAAAACAAGCGCGTTGCCACGACCTCCTCGCCTTTCTCAGCTCCTAAAACTACAACCGGTGTAACACATTATTTCAATACTCGAAAGCGGAATTTCGCCTTCGTTTTGATGATTGAATGAATATTCGAGTATCGTTTTTATTCTAACGTTGCGTTTCTCGCCGTAATAATAAATATTCTCGCGGAAGCGCTACAGTGGCGACATCCATCGCCATTAATGTTGCACTGTAACATGTAAGGCAACAGACAGCGCCACTATTTATTATTAATTAATAACTTTATTTAGTACTTTGCTATATAAATAACAGTACGTGCTTTTACAACAATTCTACATCTATAATAATACTTATTTTTTGATCAAATAACTAGTTTTATACTCATTTGTTATAAAATATACAATTACACTGTAATGCCCACTTGCACCACAGCGGATTAACTTTAATCAATGGTTAGTACCGGTTAGTACTTCTTTAAAATACAACAATTTTATTCGTAAATTGTTTAGACAATAACATATTAATCAAAGAGACATATTTGGGATATCTTACAAATTTATAACACTTTTATATTCCCGAATTTTGACTTAATCAGAGGTTTAATCGTGATTAATTTTTTAACCACGATTAAGTACCTGCGGTGCAAGTGGCCCTAACGATATTTCGAATATAAATAATACATTAATGCCCACTTGCACCACAGCCGATTAACTTTAATCAATGGTTAGTACCGGTTAGTACTTCTTTAAAACACAACAATTTTATTCGCAAATTGTTTAGACAATAACATATTATTCAAAGAGACATATTTGGGATATCTTTCAAATTTATAACACTTTTATATTCCCGAATTTTGACTTAATCACGGGCTTAATCGTGATTAACTTTTTAACCACGATTAAGTACCTGCGGTGCAAGTGGCCCTAATTCGTTTACTTTAACTATTGCATACCCCGTTTCGTTTTATTTATTAATTCGCTTGCATAATATCCAAACCTTCGACTATATAAATATGCGCTGCTAAAGCCAACTTCAGGTTCGAGTGTAAGTAATATAAAATATACAAATATACTGTAACGATATTTCGAATATAAATAATACATAAATTCGTTTACTTTAACTATTGCATACCCTCTTTCTTTTTACTTTCTCCGTTACGAAGTACGAGAAAGTATTGTGATCGTGATTTTTTTTTCAAATTTTTTTTTGCGGAAATATCCGCTTTGGGGTCCCTAGAGGCCATTTCAACAATTTCTGGAAAAAAAATGTGTGTGTCTGCTGTGTGTGTGTGTGTGTCTGTGTGCGCTGTATCTCAAAAACTAATAAAGCAATTGATATGAAACTGTCAACATACGTCTTATTTGATAATCTGAAGAACTGAAAAGCTTTTGGTAAAATTTCATACACCGGAAGTGGGCGTTTACCTTAACTGTTTTTTGTTTTTTGCCAATATCTTCTTAAATATGAAAAATATCACAAAAAAATTTAAACTAATATTAAATACAACAAATAAATGAACATCTTTTGCTTGAAAATATTTTTGATAAAATCATTGCTATTCGAGAAAAAAATTTATTAATTTTTTTTCAATGTTTGGTTTATAATTATGAAACGATAATAGTTACAGCAAATTTGTCTCAATAATAATTGTAGAGAATACCAAAATGAGCAACTTCTAAAGAATAAGTTTTTTTCGAAATCTCGTTAGTTTTTGAGTAAACCGAGTTTTTGAATTTGAAGTGTAATTTCTCCATGTTTCATAATTTTGACGTTTTAAACGTCAGTTTCATCCGCAACGCTCGATGAACATTTAAAATATGATTTCAATTGAAAATAAACCATGAAAGCGTAAATATAAATGATACCATGAGGTCGGAGAAAGTAACATGATGGCCACATCACCATTTTTATTTACTAATTCGCTTGCATAATATCCAAACCTTCGACTATATAAATACGCGCAGCTAACGGCAACTTCAGGTTCGAGTGTAAGTAATATAAAATATACAAATATACTGTAACGATATTTCGAATATAAATAATACATAAATTCGTTTACTTTAACTATTGCATACCCCCTTTCATTTTTATTTATTAAATCGCCTGCATAATATCCAAACCTTCGACTATACAAATATGCGCTGGTAACGCCAACTTCAGGTTCGAGTGTAAGTAATATAAAATATACAAATATACTGTAACGATATTTCAAATATAAATAATACATTAATTCGTTTACTTTAACTATTGCATACCCCGTTTTGTTTTATTTATTAATTCGCTTGCATAATATCCAAACCTCCGACTATATAAATATGCGCTGCTAAAGCCAACTTCAGGTTCGAGTGTAAGTAATATAAAATATACAAATATACTGTAACGATATTTCGAATATAAGTAATATATTAATTCGTTTACTTTAACTATTGCATACCCCGTTTCATTTTTATTTATTAATTCTCTTGCATAATATCCAAACCTTCGCCTATATAAATACGCGCTGCTAACGCCAACTTCAGGTTGGAGTGTAAGTAATGGCGGCGCGGAAGACAAGTGCCGAAATGTGTTATTGAATTGGTGTCCTCGCGAGTGCGAAACGTTTCAATATTGTGATACTGTGAAATGTATCAACACCATGGCGATGTATTACTGCAATTCGACAAATTATACATGCACCGGTAAGTTGCTTTTTAATCGAAAATGCTCTCACCCTGTTGAACAGGACTATAACCTTGTTAATAAGCTTAAAATTATTTCACTGTATTTTCCGGGTTGTAAAATCGATTGCTTTATAAATTGTACCAGTGATGGTTCGCGGGGTTTTTTCTGGTACAAGAGGTGATGATACAGATAGGTAGGGTCAGTTGCAGAGACCGCACTTGTCTGTATTACCACCTCTTGTTCCTCTGCCGTACCAGAAAAAAACCCTTGAACCGTCACTGGATCATAGATTAATAATCTAATCTGTGGTTGAGATCATCAGTGACGGTTCGCGGGTTTTTTTCTGGTAAGGCCGAGGAACAAGAGGTGGTGATACAGATAGGTAGGGTCAGTTGCAGAGACCGCATCAACATGTATCGGCAGTTGAATTTTTTTTTTTAGAATTTTTAAAATTCATAATCGCTTTAACGTGCAATTATTGCTTCAAAAATTCATAACTTTTTTAATAATCAACGGATTTGAACTAAATAACAAAATCATTAAAGTTAAAGAATGTAAGAAGTGTATTGTTACTAATAAAAACATGTATCGCGAGTTGAAATATTTTTTTAAAATTTTTGAAATTCATGATCGCTTTAACGTGCAATTATTGCTTCAAAAATTCATAATTTTTTTAATAATCAACGGATTTGAACTAAATAACAAAATTATTAAAGCTTAAGAATGTAAGAAGTGTATTGTTAATAATAAAAACATCTATCGCCAGTTGAAATATTTTTTTTCGAATTTTTGAAATTCATGATCGCTTTAACGTGCAATTATTGCTTCAAAAATTCATAACTTTTTTAATAATCAACGGATTTGAACTAAATAACAAAATTATTAAAGCTAAAGAATGTAAGAAGTGTATTGTTACTAATAAAAACATGTATCGCGAGTTGAAATATTTTTTTTAGAATTTTTGAAATTCATGATCGCTTTAACGTGCAATTATTGCTTCAAAAATTCATAACTTTTTTAATAATCAACGGATTTGAACTAAATAACAAAATTATTAAAGCTAAAGAATGTAAGAAGTGTACTGTTACTAATAAAAACATGTATCGCGAGTTGAAATATTTTTTTTAGAATTTTTGAAATTCATGATCGCTTTAACGTGCAATTATTGCTTCAAAAATTCATAACTTTTTTAATAATCAACGGATTTGAACTAAATAACAAAATTATTAAAGCTAAAGAATGTAAGAAGTGTATTGTTACTAATAAAAACATGTATCGCGAGTTGAAATATTTTTTTTAGAATTTTTGAAATTCATGATCGCTTTAACGTGCAATTATTGCTTCAAAAATTCATAACTTTTTTAATAATCAACGGATTTGAACTAAATAACAAAATCATTAAACTTAAAGAATGTAAGAAGTGTATTGTTACTAATAAAAACATCTATCGCCAGTTGAAATATTTTTTTTAGAATTTTTAAAATTCATGATCGCTTTAACGTGCAATTATTGCTTCAAAAATTCATAACTTTTTTAATAATCAACGGATTTGAACTAAATAACAAAATCATTAAAGTTAAAGAATGTAAGAAGTGTATTGTTACTAATAAAAACATGTATCGCCAGTTGAAATATTTTTTTTTAGAATTTTTAAAATTCATGATCGCTTTAACGTGCAATTATTGCTTCAAAAATTCATAACTTTTTTAATAATCAACGGATTTGAACTAAATAACAAAATCATTAAAGTTAAAGAATGTAAGAAGTGTATTGTTACTAATAAAAACATGTATCGCGAGTTGAAATATTTTTTTTTAGAATTTTTGAAATTCATGATCGCTTTAACGTGCAATTATTGCTTCAAAAATTCATAACTTTTTTAATAATCAACGGATTTGAACTAAATAACAAAATCATTAAAGTTAAAGAATGTAAGAAGTGTATTGTTACTAATAAAAACATGTATCGCCAGTTGAAATATTTTTTTTTAGAATTTTTAAAATTCATGATCGCTTTAACGTGCAATTATTGCTTCAAAAAATCATAACTTTTTTAATAATCAACGGATTTGAACTAAATAACAAAATCATTAAAGTTAAAGAATGTAAGAAGTGTATTGTTACTAATAAAAACATGTATCGCGAGTTGAAATATTTTTTTTTAGAATTTTTGATATTCATGATCGCTTTAACGTGCAATTATTGCTTCAAAAATTCATAACTTTTTTAATAATCAACGGATTTGAACTAAATAACAAAATCATTAAAGTTAAAGAATGTAAGAAGTGTATTGTTACTAATAAAAACATCTATCGCCAGTTGAAATATTTTTTTTAGAATTTTTAAAATTCATGATCGCTTTAACGTGCAATTATTGCTTCAAAAAATCATAACTTTTTTAATAATCAACGGATTTGAACTAAATAACAAAATCATTAAAGTTAAAGAATGTAAGAAGTGTATTGTTACTAATAAAAACATGTATCGCCAGTTGAAATATTTTTTTTTAGAATTTTTAAAATTCATGATCGCTTTAACGTGCAATTATTGCTTCAAAAATTCATAACTTTTTTAATAATCAACGGATTTGAACTAAATAACAAAATCATTAAAGTTAAAGAATGTAAGAAGTGTATTGTTACTAATAAAAACATGTATCGCGAGTTGAAATATTTTTTTTTAGAATTTTTGAAATTCATGATCGCTTTAACGTGCAATTATTGCTTCAAAAATTCATAACTTTTTTAATAATCAACGGATTTGAACTAAATAACAAAATCATTAAAGTTAAAGAATGTAAGAAGTGTATTGTTACTAATAAAAACATGTATCGCCAGTTGAAATATTTTTTTTTAGAATTTTTAAAATTCATGATCGCTTTAACGTGCAATTATTGCTTCAAAAATTCATAACTTTTTTAATAATCAACGGATTTGAACTAAATAACAAAATTATTAAAGTTAAAGAATGTAAGAAGTATATTGTCACTAATAAAAACATGTATCGCCAGTTGAAATATTTTTTTTAGAATTTTTAAAATTCATGATCGCTTTAACGTGCAATTATTGCTTCAAAAATTCATAACTTTTTTAATAATCAACGGATTTGAACTAAATAATAAAATTATTAAAGCTAAAGAATGTAAGAAGTGTATTGTTACTAATAAAAACATGTATCGCCAGTTGAAATATTTTTTTTAGAATTTTTAAAATTCATGATCGCTTTAACGTGCAATTATTGCTTCAAAAATTCATAACTTTTTTAATAATCAACGGATTTGAACTAAATAACAAAATTATTAAAGTTAAAGAATGTAAGAAGTATATTGTTACTAATAAAAACATGTATCGGCAGTTGAAATATTTTTTTTAGAATTTTTAAAATTCATGATCGCTTTAACGTGCAATTATTGCTTCAAAAATTCATAACTTTTTTAATAATCAACGGATTTGAACTAAATAACAAAATTATTAAAGCTTAAGAATGTAAGAAGTGTATTGTTAATAATAAAAACATCTATCGCCAGTTGAAATATTTTTTTTCGAATTTTTGAAATTCATGATCGCTTTAACGTGCAATTATTGCTTCAAAAATTCATAACTTTTTTAATAATCAACGGATTTGAACTAAATAACAAAATCATTAAAGCTAAAGAATGTAAGAAGTGTATTGTTACTAATAAAAACATGTATCGGCAGTTGAAATATTTTTTTTCGAATTTTTAAAATTCATGATCGCTTTAACGTGCAATTATTGCTTCAAAAATTCATAACTTTTTTAATAATCAACGGATTTGAACTAAATAACAAAATCATTAAAGTTAAAGAATGTAAGAAGTGTATTGTTACTAATAAAAACATCTATCGCCAGTTGAAATATTTTTTTTAGAATTTTTAAAATTCATGATCGCTTTAACGTGCAATTATTGCTTCAAAAATTCATAACTTTCTTAATAATCAACGGATTTGAACTAAATAACAAAATTATTAAAGTTAAAGAATGTAAGAAGTGTATTGTTACTAATAAAAGCATGTATCGCCAGTTAAAATATTTTTTTTAAATTTTTGAAATTCATGATCGCTTTAACGTGCAATTATTGCTTCAAAAATTCATAATTTTTTTAATAATCAACGAATTTGAACTAAATAACAAAATTATTAAAAAAATTCTCAACCGGGCACAGAATCTTCCGCAGAATATTTTAATTCGTAACACCACCGCGAGCGACATTCCAACCACCAAGAGATGGCGCGCGTATTATAAATCAATCGTTATCACCAATTTATGTATTTAAAGCCGACTTAATTGTTCATCGGATGCAAGTGTTGCAATTGAGCTCAGTGCAGCATTTGCTGTTAATATTTTGTTTATATTTTTTTTTTATAATTTCAGCTACTTATTTATTTACATTTATCGATATGAATCTACAGGGTAAGCCCATTAAAACCCATTAATAAGCGTCGGCGCAAACAATGGAAAAGGAATAACTGATCGAGCGGTCGATCGCCGAGAGCAGAAAATTATTAAAGTACTAAGATCGCTATTAAAAAATAGGGGTTGGTGGTAGAAGGGTGAAAATTTAGGGTTGTATGTATTTTTTAATGCCGAATTATAAAAAAATAAAAATAAAAAATTTTGTCCAAGAAATAAAAATAAAAAATTTGCGGTGGACCACCCCTATCATTTAGGGGTATTAAAAATAAATAAAGAATTGGTCAAGCCGTTTCGAAGGAGTTTTGTTACAAACACTGTGACACGAAAATTTTATATATTAGATAGAAAAATACATTATTCCTTAGTGCATTCTGAAATTTAGAAGATAATTCTGTAACGGATAATTTCTTTAATATTTTTCTAGTCACGAGTTGCAAGTTTTGCTTTTTTCAAAATTCAAGTTTTGAGTGTCGTAATTTTTTATTCCGCTAATGAATCACAATTATTTTATAGTATAAAATACATTATTCCTTAGTGCATCCTGAAATTTTGAAGTCAGTTGAGTCAGTTGCAGAGACGGCTGGCTGCGTGACCGCACCACCTCTTGTTCCTCGGCAGTACGAGAAAAAAAAACCCCGAACCGTCACTGTCGGCGTCGGTGCAATTTTCCCCGCGCAAGGCGGGATAAAGTGGTTGGTTACGTTTTGAAAATGTACTAAATTAAGCAAACGATCTTTTAAAATAGGATTTAAATGAGAATCTATAATTCACCTCCGGTGCGACATCTAGCGTTCCCTAGTCGAACTGGCTGCTACAAGAAACTGTAACGTGCTGTAAAACTGCCATCCATGGAAATCTAATAGATAAACGACCCGACGACAATTGAGGGTTGCGGCGCTACGGGAGAGATGGCGCCACGTGCAATGGTGGGAAACTAAATTAATTTGAATTTATTTATCTTTGTTCTAATAATAAACAAATTGGGGTTAACCTTACTTGTTGCGGAAAGCATTAGATAAATACAATAAAAATTTTTGCTTGCAGATTAACGAACAGGTTGAATATTCATATATTCAGGCTACATTTCGTTTTATTGTATTTATCTTTTACCTTTTTCACAAAATAAAATTCATTAATTATCCGCAAATTTTAATAATCATCGTAGATCATTCAAGTATACATTCTTTTTCATAAAAAAATGGTGATGTTGCCATCATGTTACTTTCTCCGACTATATATTTACGTTTTCATGGGCTTATTTTCAATTGAAATCATATTTTAAATGTACATCGAGTTGATGACACTGACGTTTAAAACGTCAAAATTATGAAAGATGGTGAAATTATACTTCAAATTCAAAAACTCGGTTTACTCAAAAACTAACGAGATTTCGAAAAAAACTTATTTTTTAGAAGTTGTTCATTTTGGCATTCTCTACAATTATTAATCACATAAATTTGCTGTAACTATTAACGTTTCATAATTATAAACCAAAAATTAAAAAAAATTAATAAATTTCTTTCTCGAATAGCAATGATTTTATGAAAAATATTTCCAAGCAAAAGATGTTCATTTCTTTGTTGTCTTCGATGTTTGTTTAAATGTTTTTGTGATATTTTTCATATTTAAGAAAATATTGGCAAAAAACAAAAAACGGTTAAGGTAAACACCCACTTCCGGTGTACGAAATTTTACCAAAAGCTTTTCAGTTCTTCAGATTATCAAATAAGATGGATGTTCAAAGTTTCATATCAATTGCTCTATTAGTTTTTGAGATACAGCGCACACAGCAGACACACACACACACAGACACACACACAGACACACACACAGACACAAATTTTTTTTTTCCAAAAATTGTTGAAACGTATGTTCAAAGTTTCATATCAATTGCTCTATTCGTTTTTGAGATACAGCGCACACAGACAGACACACACACACACACACACAGACACAAATTTTTTTTTTCCAGAAATTGTTGAAATGGCATCTAGGGAGCCCAAAACGGATATTTCCGTAAAAAAAAATTTTGAAAAAAAAATCACGATCACAATACTTTCTCGTACTTCGTAACGGAGAAAGTAAAAATATAAACTGTGTAGGTATTTCATAAAAAATAAAATAGGCATGATAATTTATTCAATAGTTACCTTTTCAATCAGTACATAAATATATCGTGGGTGCGATATATGCGCCATTAACATTAATTAATTACCTTAATTACATACGATATGTATCCAGTTTCATTTGATATGTATAGAGAGCAGACCATCAGTTTTTTTTTTTTTTTAGTTCAGTAATTGTTACACCTAAAACTATATAACGAAAACGCAGTAACAGCATCAGATTTCTTAAAATACATTTTATGTATATATATAATATATAAATATTTGAACTAAAAAACGGTAAGCGTTAGTGTATCACATTCAACAACACAAAACTATCCAATAATGAAATTTTTATATACTCTTAAAATCTAATCACGTGGACAAGTTATACTGTGCGGGCTTATACAGTTCGAGAGTGACGATTAAAATTAATTAAACCTAAAGATATATCGACATTTAGTATAATATATATTTACCAAGTGGTTCTTCCCTAATATAACGGGCGGAAATTAACCGGAAATTAATGTCTGTGTCTGTGTGGAAAATATTTAAAGCTCATCAGCGCAAGAACGGTGGAAACGTAAAAAAATAGTTAAAAACACTACACCTATCTCTTCCTTCTTGTTTATTTATAAGTTCCAGTTTCTATATATGTGGCGAAAATATATTATACTAGTTACATTATATTGCTAATACACGACTTTTCTATTAAAACTTCTATGTACACAATTAAAAAGGAATATACTACGGTTAATACTATTTTTTTTTAATACTATTCGTTTCTTCCGTTTCCATCCATTCTACTTTTGAGGGTGTTGAATGGATGGAAAGTGGTTTTTCTTTAAAGACTGTAACAATAGCGGCGTTCACACGTACGCGATGGAACGCAAGAAAACGCGATGGAACGCGTTGGTTTTTCTTTAAAGACTGTAACAATAGCGATGGAACGTGCGTGTGAATGCAAGAAAACGCATTTATTGCGCGTTCTATCTGAAGGTTTGGTGCGTTCACACGTACACTCTTTCACGCGTACGCGTGAACGCAGCTTTCGATTGAAACCAAACCTTCAGAAAACGGTGTAAAATTGCGCCAAAAATTTCTAACAAAACAGTCTTTAAAACACAATTAAATCTTTCTACAAGCAAATGGTTCATTCGAGATCCATCGACATCCAACTGTATACGCTTATAAACAAACCGGACGTGTGCACAAGGAATAATCTTTACATCCCCTAACGTACATCTAACATTAAATAACAACAAACATTACACAAGGCGCGATCCGTCCGATAAAAAAAATTAATAAAAAATAAATTAATTTTGCGGACGGCCCGCGCGCTCTTCACACACGTATATGTATATCAATATCTAGATTGACAGATGTAGCGATATATGCCATTCAGAGGCCATTGTTTAATTCATTTATCAACAAATCTTTATTGTTTATACAGCTATAAAGTTACTGTACAATAAATTTAAAAAAAATTATAAGTTACTCTATATATATATATTTATATTATTTAACAGTAATGATATGTGTTTGATATGTGTTTGGTTTCGTTGCTAAAACAGGTAACGCAAAAGAAATTAATTTCGAGCGAGCAACGCCTGCATGGCGTTAAGGCTCTCCTCTAGTGATTGCGCGAACCGCGAGGAGCTGGTGGACTCGGACGACCAGAAGGCCGACAGGCAGAATACGACGTGGTCGGGTTTCGGGTTGTAGCACGCGCCGTAGCCTTCCGGTTCCACCGGCCCGTACCCCGCGAAACTGTCGTCCGTCGTGCCTACCTGGCTCGTCGTGAGGAGGAACTTGTTGGCGATCCCGTAGCTCGCGTCGGTGAAGATCTCCGGGAGGGGATGCGCCGCCGTCGGCGAGGTCTCCACCCAGCCCTCCCTCAGCCCCAGCAGGTGCACGTCTATACCCTCCCCTTGAATATTCTCCACCATCTCCTTCGTCTGCTGCCTCGCCGCCGCCTCCCACAGCTGCATCTTCACCTCATCGCTCACCAGGTGAAACGTGACCTTCTTCTCGTCCTCCTTGGGCTGGGCCATCGCCCTCACCCAACCCAACGCCTCCGGACTTGCCGATCTTATACAATCGACGCGACCCATCCTGAACCTCCGCGTCGACGCGCTCTCGTAAGTCGCCGTCAGCTTACCGTATAACTTATAGTACGCCAACTGCAGCGCCAGCTGGATGTAGACGTCCGGACTAACCCTGCACGACTTCATGAAGTCCTTTCCGTAACCCGCGTAGCGAAAGACCTGGAAGTCCAAATCCTTCACCAGATTATCGACGAAAACCGCGGCTTCCTCCAATCTCTTATGGTCGTCCAGCTCCAGGATCCACTCCATCCTCTCCGGCGGTGGTAAGTGGGAGGACGCCGACGAAGGCACCTCCGACGTTGCCGGTACATCGACGGCGTGCTTGTACATCTTCTCCACCAATTGAAGCAGTGCTACAGCTGTTAAAAACAATATTGTGTAATACAGATAGGTGCGGTCTCTGCAACTGACCATGCCACCTCTTGTTACCTCGGCCGAGGAAGAAAATTAAGAAAAAAATAGTAAACGTAACGGAAAAATTACACAAAAATTAATTTTTATTAGGAAAATGACACTCTACTCAAATAATTTTGGTTTTTTAAAATCCAATAATTTTCAAGCGAGTTACAGATTTTTAAAATTTTTGATTTTCACGTACATTAGAGGAAGAAACATTATGAAAAAAATAGTAAACGTTACGAAAAAATTACACAAAAATTAATCTTTATTAGCAAAATGACACTCTACTCAAATAATTTTGGTTTTTGAAAATCCAATAATTTTCAAGCGAGTTACAGATTTTTAAAATTTTTGATTTTCACGTACATTGGAGGAAGAAAAATTAAGAAAAAAATAGTAAACGTTACGGAAAAATTACACAAAAATGAATCTTTATTAGCAAAATGACACTCTACTCAAATAATTTTGGTTTTTTAAAATCCAATAATTTTCAAGCGAGTTATAGATTTTTGAAATTTTTGATTTTCACGTACATTGGAGGAAGAAAAATTAAAAAAAAAATAGTAAACGTTACGGAAAAATTACACAAAAATGAATCTTTATTAGCAAAATGACACTCTACTCAAATAATTTTGGTTTTTTAAAATCCAATAATTTTCAAGCGAGTTATAGATTTTTGAAATTTTTGATTTTCACGTACATTGGAGGAAGAAAAATTAAAAAAAAAAATAGTAAACGTAACGGAAAAATTACACAAAAATTAATTTTTATTTGGAAAATGACACTCTACTCAAATAATTTTGGTTTTTTAAAATCCAATAATTTTCAAGCGAGTTACAGATTTTTGAAATTTTTGATTTTCACGTACATTGGAGGAAGAAAAATTAAGAAAAAAATAGTAAACGTATCGGAAAAATTACACAAAAATTAATCTTTATTAGGAAAATGACACTCTACTCAAATAAATTTGGTTTTTTAAAATCCAATAATTTTCAAGCGAGTTACAGATTTTTAAAATTTTTGATTTTTACGTACATTGGAGGAAGAAAAATTAAGAAAAAAATAGTAAACGTTACGGAAAAATTACACAAAAATTAATCTTTATTAGCAAAATGACACTCTACTCAAATAATTTTGGTTTTTTAAAATCCAATAATTTTCAAGCGAGTTACAGATTTTTGAATTTTTTTTTTACATTGGAGGAAGAAAAATTAAGAAAAAAATAGTAAACGTATCGGAAAAATTACACAAAAATTAATTTTTATTAGGAAAATGACACTCTACTCAAATAATTTTGGTTTTTAAAAATCCAATAATTTTCAAGCGATTTACAGATTTTTGAAATTTTTGATTTTCACGTAAATTGGAGGAAGAAAAATTAAAAAAAAAATAGTAAACGTTACGGAAAAATTACACAAAAATTAATTTTTATTAGCAAAATGACACTCTACTCAAATAATTTTGGTTTTTTTAAATCCAATAATTTTCAAGCGAGTTACAGATTTTTGAAATTTTTGATTTTCACGTACATTGGAGGAAGAAAAATTAAGAAAAAAATAGTAAACGTATCGGAAAAATTACACAAAAATTAATCTTTATTGGGAAAATGACACTCTACTCAAATAATTTTGGTTTTTTAAAATCCAATAAATTTGAAGCGAGTTACAGATTTTTGAAATTTTTGATTTTCACGGCGGCAAACTTTCGTATATTGGAGGAAGAAAAATTAAGAAAAAAACTAAAGGAATTTCAAAAAAAAGGAGGATACAACTGGCTTAAAAAATAAAATAAAAGAAATAAAAATAAAAATTAAAAATTTTAAATAAAAATGAAAAATGAAAAATAGAAAATAGAAAATAGAAAATAGAAAATAGAAAATAGAAAATAGAAAATAGAAAATAGAAAATAGAAAATAGAAAATAGAAAATAGAAAATAGAAAATAGAAAATAGAAAATAGAAAATAGAAAATAGAAAATAGAAAATAGAAAATAGAAAATAGAAAATAGAAAATAGAAAATAGAAAATAGAAAATAGAAAATAGAAAATAGAAAATAGAAAATAGAAAATAGAAAATAGAAAATAGAAAATAGAAAATAGAAAATAGAAAATAGAAAATAGAAAATAGAAAATAGAAAATAGAAAATAGAAAATAGAAAATAGAAAATAGAAAATAGAAAATAGAAAATAGAAAATAGAAAATAGAAAATTGAAAATTAAAACTTGAAAATGAAAAATTGAAAATGAAAATGAAGAAGAAAAATGAAAATAAAAAACGAAAATTTAAAATTAATTTAGAAGAAATCAGATTATTTGAAATTTCTTAACATGAATATCAAAAATGATTATCTATACATCGATTTTGAGTTTCAGAAATTACTGACATTACAGATAATTTTTTTACGTGGAAATAAAAAAAGCACGCGTCTGCAAACTTTCGCGATTTTCAAAAATTTCAAAATAAATATAAGCGATCAAACTTTTTGCAATTTCTTCTCGTGAATATCAAAAATGATTATCCATACATAGATTTTGAGTTTCAGAAATTTACTGACATTACAGATAATTTTTTTACCTGGAAATAAAGAAAATGCGCGATTTTCAAAAATTTCAAAAAAATACACGCGATCAAATTTTTTGAAACTTCTTCTCGTGAATATCAAAAATGATTATCTATGCATCGATTTTGAGTTTCAGAAATAACCGACATTACAGATAATTTTTTTACCTGGAAATAAAGAAAAGCGCGCGTCTGCAAACTTTCACGATTTTCAAAAATTTCAAAATAAATATACGCGATCAAACTTTTTCAAACTTCTTCTCGTGAATATCAAAAATGATTATCTATGCATCGATTTTGAGTTTCAGAAATTACTGACATTACAGATAATTTTTTTACGTAGAAATAAAAAAAATACGCGATTTTCAAAAATTTCAAAAAAATATACGCGATCAAATTTTTTGAAACTTCTTCTCGTGAATATTAAAAATGATTATCTATACATGAATTTTGAGTTTCAGAAATAACTGACATTACAGATAATTTTTTTACGTAGAAATAAAAAAAATGCGCGATTTTCAAAAATTTCAAAAAATTACACGTGATCAAATTTTTTGAAACTTCTTCTCGTGAATATCAAAAATGATTATCTATACATGAATTTTGAGTTTCAGAAATAACTGACATTACAGATAATTTTTTTACGTAGAAATAAAAAAAATGCGCGATTTTCAAAAATTTCAAAAAATTACACGTGATTAAATTTTTTGAAACTTCTTCTCGTGAATATTAAAAATGATTATCTATACATGAATTTTGAGTTTCAGAAATAACTGACATTACAGATAATTTTTTTACGTAGAAATAAAAAAAATGCGCGATTTTCAAAAATTTCAAAAAATTACACGTGATCAAATTTTTTGAAACTTCTTCTCGTGAATATCAAAAATGATTATCTATGCATCGATTTTGAGTTTCAGAAATTTCTGACATTACAGATAATTTTTTTACGTAGAAATAAAAAAAATACGCGATTTTCAAAAATTTCAAAAAAATATACGCGATCAAATTTTTTGAAACTTCTTCTCGTGAATATCAAAAATGATTATCCATACATCGATTTTGAGTTTCAGAAATTACTGACATTACAGATAATTTTTTTTACGTGGAAATAAAAAAAAGCGCGCGTCTGCAAACTTTCGCGATTTTCAAAAATTTCAAAATAAATATACGCGATCAAACTTTTTGCAATTTCTTCTCGTGAATTTCAAAAATGATTATCCATACATAGATTTTGAGTTTCAGAAATAACTGACATTACAGATAATTTTTTTACCTAGAAATAAAAAAAATGCGCGATATTCAAAAATTTCAAAAAAATATACGCGATCAAATTTTTTGAAACTTCTTCTCGTGAATATCAAAAATGATTATCTATGCATCGATTTTGAGTTTCAGAAATAACTGACATTACAGATAATTTTTTTACCTAGAAATAAAAAAAATGCGCGATTTTCAAAAATTTCAAAAAATTACACGTGATCAAATTTTTTGAAACTTCTTCTCGTGAATATCAAAAATGATTATCTATGCATCGATTTTGAGTTTCAGAAATTACTGACATTACAGATAATTTTTTTTACGTGGAAATAAAAAAAAGCGCGCGTCTGCAAACTTTCGCGATTTTCAAAAATTTCAAAATAAATATACGCGATCAAACTTTTTGCAATTTCTTCTCGTGAATTTCAAAAATGATTATCCATACATAGATTTTGAGTTTCAGAAATAACTGACATTACAGATAATTTTTTTACCTAGAAATAAAAAAAATGCGCGATATTCAAAAATTTCAAAAAAATATACGCGATCAAATTTTTTGAAACTTCTTCTCGTGAATATCAAAAATGATTATCTATGCATCGATTTTGAGTTTCAGAAATAACTGACATTACAGATAATTTTTTTACCTAGAAATAAAAAAAATGCGCGATTTTCAAAAATTTCAAAAAATTACACGTGATCAAATTTTTTGAAACTTCTTCTCGTGAATATCAAAAATGATTATCTATGCATCGATTTTGAGTTTCAGAAATTACTGATATTACAGATAATTTTTTTTACGTGGAAATAAAAAAAAGCGCGCGTCTGCAAACTTTCGCGATTTTCAAAAATTTCAAAATAAATATACGCGATCAAACTTTTTGCAATTTCTTCTCGTGAATTTCAAAAATGATTATCCATACATAGATTTTGAGTTTCAGAAATAACTGACATTACAGATAATTTTTTTACCTAGAAATAAAAAAAATGCGCGATTTTCAAAAATTTCAAAACAATATACGCGATCAAATTTTTTGAAACTTCTTCTCGTGAATATCAAAAATGATTATCTATACATCGATTTTGAGTTTCAGAAATTACTGACATTACAGATAATTTTTTTACCTGGAAATAAAAAAATGCGCAATTTTCAAAAATTTCAAAAAATTACACGCGATCAAATTTTTTCAAACTTCTTCTCGTGAATATCAAAAATGATTATCTATACATCGATTTTGAGTTTCAGAAATTACTGGCATTACAGATAATTTTTTTACGTGGAAATAAAAAAAAGCGCGCGTCTGCGAACTTTCGCGATTTTCAAAAATTTCAAAATAAATATACGCGATCAAACTTTTTGCAATTTCTTCTCATGAATATCAAAAATGATTATCAATACATGAATTTTGAGTTTCAGAAATTACTGACATTACAGATAATTTTTTTACCTAGAAATAAAAAAAATGCGCGATTTTCAAAAATTTCAAAAAATTACACGCGATCAAATTTTTTCAAACTTCTTCTCGTGAATATCAAAAATGATTATCTATACATGAATTTTGAGTTTCAGAAATTACTGACATTACAGATAATTTTTTTACCTACAAATAAAAAAAATGCGCGGTTTTCAATAATTTCAAAAAAATACACGCGATCAAATTTTTTGAAACTTCTTCTCGTGAATATCAAAAATGATTATCTATGCATCGATTTTGAGTTTCAGAAATTACTGACATTACAGATAATTTTTTTACGTGGAAATAAAAAAAAACGCGCGTCTGCAAACTTTCGCGATTTTCAAAAATTTCAAAATAAATATACGCGATCAAACTTTTTGCAATTTCTTCTCGTGAATATCAAAAATGATTATCAATACATGAATTTTGAGTTTCAGAAATTACTGACATTACAGATAATTTTTTTACCTAGAAATAAAAAAAATGCGCGATTTTTAAAAATTTCAAAAAAATACACGCGGTCAAATTTTTTGAAACTTCTTCTCGTGAAAATCAAAAATGATTATCTATACATCGATTTTGAGTTTCAGAAATAACCGACATTGCAGATCATTTTTTTACCTGGAAATAAAAAAATGCGCAATTTTCAAAAATTTCAAAAAATTACACGCGATCAAATTTTTTCAAACTTCTTCTCGTGAATATCAAAAATGATTATCTATACATCGATTTTGAGTTTCAGAAATTACTGACATTACAGATAATTTTTTTACGTGGAAATAAAAAAAGGCGCGATTTTCAAAAATTTCAAAATTAATATACGCGATCAAACTTTTTGCAATTTCTTCTCGTGAATTTCAAAAATGATTATCCATACATAGATTTTGAGTTTCAGAAATTACTGACATTACAGATAATCTTTTTACCTAGAAATAAAAAAAATACGCGATTTTCAAAAATTTCAAAAAAATATACGCGATCAAATTTTTTGAAACTTCTTCTCGTGAATATTAAAAATGATTATCTATGCATCGATTTTGAGTTTCAGAAATTACTGACATTACAGATAATTTTTTTACGTAGAAATAAAAAAAATGCGCGATTTTCAAAAATTTCAAAAAATTACACGTGATCAAATTTTTTGAAACTTCTTCTCGTGAATATCAAAAATGATTATCTATGCATCGATTTTGAGTTTCAGAAATTACTGACATTACAGATAATTTTTTTACGTAGAAATAAAAAAAATACGCGATTTTCAAAAATTTCAAAAAAATATACGCGATCAAATTTTTTGAAACTTCTTCTCGTGAATATTAAAAATGATTATCTATACATGAATTTTGAGTTTCAGAAATAACTGACATTACAGATAATTTTTTTACGTAGAAATAAAAAAAATGCGCGATTTTCAAAAATTTCAAAAAATTACACGTGATCAAATTTTTTGAAACTTCTTCTCGTGAATATCAAAAATGATTATCTATACATGAATTTTGAGTTTCAGAAATAACTGACATTACAGATAATTTTTTTACCTAGAAATAAAAAAAATGCGCGATTTTCAAAAATTAAAAAAAAATACACACGATCAAATTTTTTTAAACTTCTTCTCGTTTGAGTACTAAACAAGATACAAACCTTCACCGGTAGAATGCTCGTAGCACAGACCGCAGGCCCCATCACCGGACACGATCAGCTGTATGGTCTTGTCGAACCAGCGATTCGCGGAATTGTACGTGCTGCCCCCTCCGTGAATCATCTGCACGGCGAGATTGGTCTCGTCGCGACCTCCGGTGGTGTGCCCCCTGGCGCCTCGATGCAGGCGACAGTTGAACGACGCCGGAAGCGGTTCGTCCAAACAGATGATCAACAACGCGCGCGCTATCAGTTCCAAATTTCTTCGGTTCCTCTCGTCCTTGCAGAGCGCTTCTCTGGCCTCGGCCCACGTGGACCTCTTCAGGCCGGTCAGGAGGCCGACCGGGGGCGGGCCGGCCAGGCAGGGGGCATCGTCGAGGATGTGCAGCAGCTGGGCGCAGATCTCGTCCTCGGTGAGGCGGCCGCGGTCGGGCGCCTGCACCGGCACGCAGTAGAACTGACTCCTGCAGGCGACCACGACGTGCTCGACGGCGAGGCCGGAGGCGGGAGCGGGGGGCGGTAGCTGCTGCGAGTCTTTGATCTTGCCGGGGGTTCTGCAGGAACCCAGGAGGCCGTAGTACTGGGCCATGCAGAGCGGTTGGCCGGGCTCCCGGCTGGTCGCCTTCTCCACCGGAAGTTCCCGCTTGTCGAGGATGGTCTTGTGGGTTAGAGCGGCGTCGATTAGTCTCGCGGTGAATCTGGCGACGTCCAGTATCGTGGTGAATTTTCTCGGGGGGAAAACTATGCCAGGGTTGGAGTTGACTGGTAGTGGTAGTTGGTTCTTTAGGTACATGTCGTCCAACCAGTAGTCGTACGCCTGGAAGTAGTTTCAGTTGTTTTTGTAATGAAATGGTGAGCGAGAGTATTTCACCGGCCGCTTTCATAGGACTGGAAAATTCAGCTAGTAGGTGAAATACAGTAGGTGAAATATATTTGGTGAAATACAGTCGGTGAACTACAGCAGGTAAAATACAGCCGGTGAAATACTGTCGGTGAAATATAATTGGCGAAATACAGTGGGTGAAATATTGTGGGTTAAATATAGTCGGTGAAATACAGTAGGGGAAATACAGTCGGTGAAATATAGTTGGTGAAATAGAGGAGGTAACATCCAGTTGGTGAAATACAGTCGGCGAAATACAGTCGGTAAAATATATTTGATGAAATACAGTCGGTGAACTACAGTAGGTAAAATATAGTTGGTAAAATGGAAAAGGTAAAATCCAGTTGGTGAAAAACAGTCGGCGAAATACAGTCGGTAAAATATATTTGGTGAAATACAGTCGGTGAACTACAGTAGGCAAAATACAGTCGGTGAAATATAGTTGGTGAAATGCAGTCGGTAAAATATAGTTGGTGAAATACAGGAGGTAAAATGCAGTCAGGTGAAATACAGTCGGTGAAATACAGTCGGTAACATATAGTTGATGAAATACAGTAGGTGAAATACAGTTGGTGGAATGCAGTCGGTAAAATATTATTGGTGAAATACAGTCGGTGAACTCCAGTAGGTAAAATACAGTTGCTAAAATATGTATAGTTGATGAAATACAGTGAAATACAGTTGGTGGAATGTAGTCGGTAAAATATTGTTGGTGAAAAACAGTCCGTGAACTAGAGTAGGTAACATACAGTTGGTGAAATATAGTTGGTGAAATACAGTAGGTAAAATGCAGTCAGGTGAAATACAGTCGGTGAAATAAAGTAGATGAAATACAGTCGGTAAAAAATAGTTGGTGAAATACAGTAGGCAAAATACAGTCGGTGAAATAATTGTTATCGGTGAAATACAGTCGGTGAACTATCCTAGAACAACCCCAACCGAATAGGAAATTTTTTATACGCAACACTCCCTTCTCCAATAAATTATTTTTAATTACAGTAATTTTTTTTCCGTTTTGTGCGGAAATCACACACACGTGTGTAAAATTTGCATAATTTCCATAAACGGACGGATCGATAACGTTCTAAATATAGATGTTCGGACCCGCCCCGTAAATTATGACCAGTTGTTTTTTTTATTATTTCCTAATTGAATGTAAATTGATCCGTTGTCTGGGCGAAAGGATTCCTTTGCGGAGGGTCGCGGCCAATCAGGCCCAACACCGGAGGCACGCGCGCGCCTCTCTTCATTTCCACACAATCGCCCAATCGCCTCCGCCCTTCTCCATTTCCTCCTTTTATCGCACAATAGGGCAAATGGGACGATCCTTTCGCAATCGTACAAATATGCCAAAACGATTTTTCGGAAATTTTTAGCTGTGTAAACCTACCTGATGTTTGATATGTTTCAATTATTTTAGAACAAGAAAAGGTTTTTATTTACAATAATTAATTGTTTTAATATCTACATATGTATAATAATAGATTTATTTCCCAGCAGAAAAAAAGTCACCAATTACAGAAAAAACAAAAACTAAAATATGATGTTTAGTGAGCGATCAAATATTAGTAGTTCATACAATTAAGGGTATTAATATGAAATAGATGTTTATTTGACCTAATAAACTCAGTTTAGTTTGTGAATTTAAAATTCTCGAATAAATTTGCTTTAAAATAAATTTATTGGTATGAATATAACCAGACATGGTTATAAGGCCTGACTTTTGAACCATGTTCGGCTACGACCAACACTCAACCTGGCATGGCAACAAGGCATGACTTTTTAACCATGTTCGACTACGAGCAACACTCAACCTGACATGGTTATAAGTCTTGACTTTTTAACCATGTTCGGCTACGACCAACACTCAATCTGGCATGGCAACAAGTCTTGACTTTTTAACAATGTTCGGGCACGAGCAACACTTAACCTGACATGGCAACAAGACATGACTTTTTAATCATGTTCGGCTACGACCAACACTCAACCATGACTTTTTAACCATGTTCGGGTACGAGAAACACTTAACCTGACATGGTTACAAGTCTTGACTTTTTAACCATGTTCGGCTACGACCAACACTCAACCTGATATGGTTACAAGTCTTAACTTTTTAACCATGTTCGGCTACGACCAACACTCAACCATGACTTTTTAACCATGTTCGGGTACGAGAAACACTTAACCTGACATGGTTACAAGTCTTGACTTTTTAACCATGTACGGCTACGACCAACACTTAACCTGACATAGCAACAAGTCTTGACTTTTTAACCATATTTGGCTACGACCAACACTTAACCTGACAAGGTTACAAGTCTTGATTTTTTAACCATGTTCGGCTACGACCAACACTCAACCTGGCATGGCAACAAGGCATGACTTTTTAACAATGTTCGGGCACGAGCAACACTTAACCTGGCAAGGCAACAAGGCATGACTTTTTAACCATGTTCGGCTACGACCAACACTCAACCATGACTTTTTAACCATGTTCGGGTACGAGAAACACTTAACCTGACATGGTTACAAGTCTTGACTTTTTAACCATGTTCGGCTACGACCAACACTCAACCTGATATGGTTACAACTCTTGAATTTTTAACCATATTCGGCTACAACCAATACTCAACCTGGCATGTCAACCAGTCTTGACTTTTTAACCATGTTCGGCTACGACCAACACTCAACCTGACATGGTTACAAGTCTTGACTTCTTAACCATGTTCGGGTACGAGCAACACTCAACCTGACATGATATTTTTAACCATTATGAAATGGATATTTTACTACAAACTGAACTTGAAAATTGTGAAAAATTTTGATGGTCCAAAGTCCAAAAAAGCGTCCTTCAATTTCTTTGAAATACTTTGTTTTATGGGATTCTTGGGATCGCTGATTTCAAAACTGAAGTAAATTTTTTCAAAAACAAAATGGCGGATCCAAAATGGCGCACCAATTATATGAAAAATGATGGGATTCCGATGATGGTGGTTTCTAAAATCGATGATTCCAAAACTGTAATAATTTTTTTTAAACAAAATGGCGGATTCAAAATGGCGGACTACTTATGTGAAGAAATTTCCGGTTTAAACGAAATTTGGTACATGGTAGTTTTTGAGGTCGCTGATTCCGAAACTGAAATCAAATTTTTCAGAAACAAAATGGCGGATCGCTTATTTGAAAAAAGATAGGATTTCAACGAAATTTAGTATATAGTCGTTTTTGAGGTCGCTGATTGCAAAACTGTATTCAATTTTTTTTTAAACAAAATGGCGGATCCAAAATGGCGGACCATGTATATGAAAAATTATGGGATTCCAACGAAAGACAGTTTCTTAAGTCGCTGATTTCAAAAATGCAATTAAATTATTTCTAAACAAAATGGCGAATCCAAAATGGCTGACCATGTACATGAAAAATTATGAGATTCCAACGAAAGTCAGTATATAGTGGTTTCTTAAGTCACTGATTTCAGAAATGTAATCAATTTTTTTCTAAAACAGAATGGCGGATCCAAAATGGCGGACCATGTTTATGAAAAATTATGGGATTTCAACGAAAGTCAGTATATAGTGGTTTCTTAAGTCGCTGATTTCAAAAATGTACTCAATTTTTTTCTAAAACAGAATGGCGGATCCAAAATGGCGGACCATGTTTATGAAAAATTATGGGATTTCAACGAAAGTCAGTATATAATGGTTTCTTAAGTCGCTGATTTCAAACATGTATTCAACTTTTTTCTAAACAAAATGGCGGATTCAAAATGCCGGACCGTGTATATGAAAAATTATGGGATTCCAACGAAAGTCAGTATATAGAGTTTTTTGAGGTCGCTGTTTTCAAAAATGTAATCAAATTTTTTCTAAACAAAATGGCGGATCCAAAATGCCGGACCGTGTAAATGAAAAATTATGGGATTCCAACGAAAGTCAGTATATAGTGGTTTCTTAAGTCGCTGATTTCAAAAATGTAATCAATTTTTTTCTAAAACAGAATGGCGGATCCAAAATGGCGGACCATGTTTATGAAAAATTATGGGATTTCAACGAAAGTCAGTATATAATGGTTTCTTAAGTCGCTGATTTCAAAAATGTATTTAATTTTTTTTTTAAACAAAATGGCGAATCCAAAATGCCGGACCGTGTATATGAAAAATTATGGGATTTCAACGAAAGTCAGTATATAGTGGTTTCTTAAGTCGCTGATTTCAAAAATGTATTCAATTTTTTTCTAAACAAAATGGCGGATCCAAAATGGCGGACCATGTTTATGTAAAATTATGGGATTCCAACGAAAGTCAGTATATAATGGTTTCTTAAGTCGCTGATTTCAAACATGTAATCAAATTTTTTCTAAAACAGAATGGCGGATTCAAAATGGCGGACCGTGAATATGAAAAATTATGAGATTCCAACGAAAGTCAGTATGTAGTGGTTTCTTAAGTCGCTGATTTCAAAAATGTATTCAATTTTTTCAAAAACAAAATGGCGGATCCAAAATGGCGGATCCAAAATGGCGGACCGCTTATGTGTAAAATGATGGGATTTCAACGAAACTTAGTATATGATGGTTTTTGAGGTCGCTGATTTCAAAAATTTAATCAAATTTTTTCTAAAAAAAATGGCGGATCCAAAATGGCGGAGCATGTATATGAAAAATTATGGGATTCCAACGAAATTCAGTATATAGTGGTTTCTTAAGTCGCTGATTTCAAAAATTAATTCAAATTTTTTCAAAAACAAAATGGCAGATCCAAAATGGTGGACCATGTTTATGAAAAATTATGGGATTCCAACGAAAGTCAGTATGTAGTGGTTTCTTAAGTCGCTGATTTCAAAAATGTAATCAAATTTTTTCTAAACAAAATGGCGGACTATGTAAATGAAAAATTATGGGATTCCAACGAAAGTCGGTATATAGTGGTTTCTTAAGTCGCTGATTTCAAAAATGTAATCAAATTTTTTCTAAACAAAATGGCAGATCCAAAATGGCGGACCACTTATGAGTAAAATGATGGGATTTCAACGAAAATTAGTATATGATGGTTTTTAAGGTCGCTGATCACAAAACTGAAGTGATTTTTTTCAAAAACAAAATGGCGGGTCCAAAATGGCGGACCGCTTGTGTGTAAAATGATGGGATTACAACGAAACTTAGTATATGAAGGTTTTTGAGGTCGCTGATTTCAAAAATGTAATCAAATTTTTTCTAAACAAAATGGCGGATCCAAAATGGCGGACCGCTTATGCGTAAAATGATGGGGTTTCAACGAAACTTAGTATATGATGGTTTTTGAGGTCGCTGATTTCAAAAATGTAATCAAATTTTTTCTAAACAAAATGGCGGATCCAAAATGGCGGACCGCTTATGTGTAAAATGATGGGATTTCAACGAAAATTAGTATATGATGGTTTTTGAGGTTGCTGATCACAAAACTGAAGTGATTTTTTTCAAAAACAAAATGGCGGACCGCTTATGTGTAAAATCATGGGATTTCAACGAAACTTAGTATATGATGGTTTTTGAGGTCGCTGATTTCAAAAATGAAATCAAATTTTTTCTAAACAAAATGGCGGATCCAAAATGGCGGACCGCTTATGCGTAAAATGATGGGGTTTCAACGAAACTTAGTATATGATGGTTTTTGAGGTCGCTGATTTCAAAAATGTAATCAAATTTTTTCTAAACAAAATGGCGGATCCAAAATGGCAGGCCACTTATGTGTAAAATGATGGGATTTCAACGAAACTTAGCATATGATGGTTTTTGAAGTCGCTGATTTCAAAAATGTAATCAAATTTTTTCTAAACAAAATGGAGAATCCAAAATGGTGGACAATGTATGTGAGAAATTATGGGATTTTAATGAAATTCAGTTTATAATGGTGTTTGAGGTTGCAGGTGCCAAAACTGAAGTCAAATTTCTCAAAAGTATATATCGTTAATTATACGAAAATGAATTAATGTAAAATTTGGGTAGATTAAGATTTGATATGCAATCGTGAAAAATTTTGCTCAGATTCAGAATTTTCGTAGTTACTCCATTTTTCCCAAAGATGGCATTGTGTATATATAAGTAATTAATTTCCATTTCATCACTGTACAGGATTAGAACTTTTCCAACAGTGGAAATTCCCACTAATCCCTCGTAATGCCATCCAATCCAACTTTTCCGCACGCAAGAGACAATCCCTCGCGACCGATTCAATTTCGTTTTAATAACGTACACACACACACACGCCCCTCATCGCGCCGGAACTTATTAGAAACTAATTTACTATTCCATAAATACAAAATCGACGTCTTCTCCTGCTGGATGAAGATGTGTCCCGTTCCCCGCCGCGCCATCATCACAGAGCAAACAGCGCGCCCCTGCCCCCCCCGGGGGATTAAAAATTATAATTGGATTGCGCGGGGGCGGCGGAAGGGGAGTCGTGTACCTAGACCTAGCCCTCCATAAATAATTCAGCTCGTTTACGCGCCATCCCTTCGAAAGGGGGCCATTCATGCCGCCGCCGTGTGTTTGTAGTAAATATTTAAACAGGGCTTGTTCTTCGGTTGAATGGGGGGATTCGCGTGTTTGGAATACAGTGTGGGTTGAAAGAACAACACCCGACCTTTATTCGTGTAATTGTTGTTTTTGTTATACAATGGATAAATGTTATCAAAATTTTACGTTTTCGAATTTTAACTGCTGTCAAACAAAATACAGTTCGTGTAATTGTTGTTTTTGTTATACACTTGGTAAACATTAGCAAAATTTTACGTTTTCGAATTTTAACTGCTGTCAAACAAAATGCAGTACAGTATTCAGACAATAGATTCCGCCACTTTGGCGTTTCTACCTTCAAAATATTTTTATTTAAGAAAATCTTATCTATAGAAAGCTGAAAGAGCTTTGGTCGATTGCCTGTTGAGATCATTTGTAAAAGTGCGTCAATAAATGTATTCTCTCTCTCTCTCTCTCCGTCTCTCTCTCTTTTATCTATAGATTTAATTGCCAGTGCATATATTTTATTGGGTTAAATGGTTAGTGCGCAGGCGCAAATTACAATTTCACGCTACCTATCAAAAAATAAGATTAAGAATTAAAATTGTATATTTTCCACCGTCGTGTATTTCGCGCATTTCTCGAATTATTATTCGGGGGTGGTTATTTTGGGGGGAGGGGGCGGCATTGCGTCGTTTACGTTCCAAATCGGTGATCAAACAATTTCGCCGGGCTAACAAGATCAGTCCGGGAGTGAAGGAGGGCGGGAAGGAGTTCGTGCTCGAGTTCACCCCCTCGTCACTAACTCGACTGCTGCATTTGCTAATTGGGGACACGGACGTCGGGGGGAGCCCCAAACCGAAAACACCGTTCCTCCGCTTTAATTTGTATAATTAAAGGAACGCGCGCTGTACAACTCCAACTTTCGAGTGCCGTACGAGTAGTTTCGAAAAGGGTCGAAGTTCTACTGCACATTTAAAAATTTTCAACCCCGCAAAAAATAATCAAATGCGCGCTTAACGTTGCGGTCATGACACCAATTACGTGTGCGATTTGTAGAATTGATTCTTCTCGACATTTTATGTTTAATACTGCAAATATAAATTTCTTTTTCAAAAATAAAAAATATTAATGTTGAACATAATAAAACCAGTGAAACGCATTTCTAAAATTTTTTTCCCGCTGTAAAACCAACACGTCATCATTATTTATTTACGCCCCTTTGGCTTTTCCGCGTCGCCGTCTTTGATGTTGCCGCCGCTCTCCTCCTCTTTCCTTACCCAGTTATCCACCTTTTCGCGACGGTTCAGCAGATAGAGTTGCAGTTTCCTCCCCAGGCCGCCCTCGCCGCCGAATTTCTGGATGATTTCGCGCACCCTGCGTTTCCCATCGTCGTCCAGGAGCGGCTGCAGTGTCCTCTCGTATTTCTCCAGGGTCTGTTCCAGCGGCGGCACCGGCAGTTTTGGGAGTGAGACGGCCTGTAAGAAATTAAATAATGGTAAAAAAATATCATTGATCAATTTCTCTCGTCTTTCTGATGAAAGAAAAGGTATAATTCATAGTCTACGATGATTTTTAAGAAAGTTGCATTTTTTAACAAAATTTCCAAGGGGTTAGTCATGTTTTTTTTCACGATTTTATCAAAAATTAAAAATCTCTAATCCGACTAATTGACGTACGAGGAGCTCAGATTTGCAAACCGCGTTCAATTTGGAGTTTTCGTTTGGCCGCTACGGCCGATCAAAGTCTGAAAAATCAATTATTTTCGTAAATTTTCAAAAATGTTCATGGTGACTGACTAATTTTTTTGCTATTGAAGATAGCTGAAATTTATTAACGCCAATCAATTTCTCTCGTCTTTCTGATGAAAAAAAGGTATACTTCAATAGTCTGCGATGATTATTAAGAAAGTTGATTTTTTCAATTTTTTCCATTTTCGAGTTTTCTTCGCTGACGCGTCACGGTCCTTAATTTGACATTTGTTCCTGCGAAAGTACATTTTCTGAAGCCTCTTGAAGCGATCTTTCGAGTGACGTCAAGAAACCCCGGATCCAACCAGTGGTTTCTTCAGAAAATCATTTTTAGTGCAATTTTTGAGCAAAAGTCAGAAGGGGGGACCCTTGGATAGAATTTCGGATTTTCGTCAAAAATAAAAAATCCCCTATTTTAATCAAATCGGACTAATTAACACATGAGGAACACAAATTTGCAAACCGCGTTCAATTTGGAGTTTTCGTTTGGCTGCTACGGCCGATCAAAGTCTGAAAAATCAATTATTTTCTAAAATTTTCAAAAATGTTCATGGTGACTGACTAATTTTTTTGCTATTGAAGTTAGCTGAAATTTTTTAACTGCAATCAATTTCTCTCGTCTTTCTGATGAAAATAAAGTTAAATTCAATAGTCTACGATGATTTTTAAGAAAGTTGCATTTTTTAGCAAAATTTTCAAGGGGGTTAGTCATGTCTTTTTTCACGATTTCATCAAAAATTAAAAATCTCTAATCCGACTAATTGACGTACGAGGAGCTCAGATTTGCAAACCGCGTTCAATTTGGAGTTTTCGTTTAGCCGCTACGGCCAATCAAAGTCTGAAAAATCAATTATTTTCTAAAATTTTCAAAAATGTTCATGGTGACTGACTAATTTTTTTGCTATTGAAGTTAGCTGAAATTTTTTAACTGCAATCAATTTCTCTCGTCTTTCTGATGAAAATAAAGTTAAATTCAATAGTCTACGATGATTTTTAAGAAAGTTGCATTTTTTAGCAAAATTTTCAAGGGGGTTAGTCATGTCTTTTTTCACGATTTCATCAAAAATTAAAAATCTCTAATCCGACTAATTGACGTACGAGGAGCTCAGATTTGCAAACCGCGTTCAATTTGGAGTTTTCGTTTGGCCGCTACGGCCAATCAAAGTCTGAAAAATTAATTATTTTCTTAAATTTTCAAAAATGTTCATGGTGACTGACTAATTTTTTTGCTATTGAAGATAGCTGAAATTTTTTAACGTTAATCAATTTGTCTCGTCTTTCTGATAAAAAAGAAGGTATACTTCAATAGTCTACGATGATTATTAAGAAAGTTGCATTTTTTTGATTTTTTCCATTTTCGAGTTTTCTTTGCTGACGCGTCACGGCCCTTAATTTGACATTTGTTCTGGCGAAAGTACATTTTCCGAGGCGTCTTGAAGAGATCTTTCCAGTGGTGTGTAGAAACCCGGAATCGAACCAGTGGTTTCTTCAGGAAATTATTCCAAAGCCAATTTTTGAGAAAAAGTTAGAAGGGGGTACCCTTGGGTAGATTTTCAGGTTTTCGTCAAAAATTAAAAATCGCCAATTTTAATTGATTCCGACTAATTGACGTACGAGGAGCACACATTTGCAAACCGCGTTCAATTTGGAGTTTTCGTTTGGCCGCTACGGCCGATCAAAGTCTGAAAAATCAATTATTTTCTAAAATTTTCAAAAATGTTCATGGTAACTGACTAATTTTTTTACTATTGAAGTTAGCTGAAATTTTTTAACTGCAATCAATTTCTCTCGTCTTTCTGATGAAAATAAAGTTAAATTCAATAGTCTACGATGATTTTTAAGAAAGTTGCATTTTTTAGCAAAATTTTCAAGGGGGTTAGTCATGTCTTTTTTCACGATTTCATCAAAAATTAAAAATCTCTAATCCGACTAATTGACGTACGAGGAGCTCAGATTTGCAAACCGCGTTCAATTTGGAGTTTTCGTTTGGCCGCTACGGCCAATCAAAGTCTGAAAAATAAATTATTTTTGTAAATTTTCAAAAATGTTCACTGTGACTGACTAATTTTTTTGCTATTGAAGTTAGCTGAAAATTTTTAACGGCAATCAATTTCTCTCGTCTTTCTGATGAAAAAGAAGGTATACTTCAATAGTCTACGATGATTATTAAGAAAGTAGCATTTTTTCGATTTTTTCCATTTTCGAGTTTTCTTTGCTGACGCGTCACGGCCCTTAATTTAACATTTGTTCTTGCGAAAGTACATTTTCCGAAGCGTCTTGAAGAGATCTTTCCAGTGGTGTGTAGAAACCCCTAATCGAACCAGTGGTTTCTTCAGGAAATTATTCCAAAGCCAATTTTTGAGAAAAAGTTAGAAGGGGGTACCCTTGGGTAGATTTTCAAGTTTTCGTCAAAAATTAAAAATCGCCAATTTTAATTGATTCCGACTAATTGACGTACGAGGAGCACAGATTTGCAAACCGCGTTCAATTTGGAGTTTTCGTTTGGCCGCTACGGCCAATCAAAGTCTGAAAATTCAATTATTTTCTAAAATTTTCAAAAATGTTCATGGTGACTGACTAATTTTTTTGCTATTGAAGTTAGCTGAAATTTTTTAACTGCAATCAATTTCTCTCGACTTTCTGATGAAAAAAAAGGTATACTTCAATAGTTTGCGATTATTATTAAGAAAGTTGATTTTTTCGATTTTTTCCATTTTCGAGTTTTCTTTGCTGACGCGTCACGGCCCTTAATTTAACATTTGTTCTTGCGAAAGTACATTTTCCGAAGCGTCTTGAAGAGATCTTTCCAGTGGTGTGTAGAAACCCCTAATCGAACCAGTGGTTTCTTCAGGAAATTATTCCAAAGCCAATTTTTGAGAAAAAGTTAGAAGGGGGTACCCTTGGGTAGATTTTCAAGTTTTCGTCAAAAATTAAAAATCGCCAATTTTAATTGATTCCGACTAATTGACGTACGAGGAGCACAGATTTGCAAACCGCGTTCAATTTGGAGTTTTCGTTTAGCCGCTACGGCCAATCAAAGTCTGAAAAATCAATTATTTTCTAAAATTTTCAAAAATGTTCATGGTGACTGACTAATTTTTTTGCTATTGAAGTTAGCTGAAATTTTTTAACTGCAATCAATTTCTCTCGTCTTTCTGATGAAAATAAAGTTAAATTCAATAGTCTACGATGATTTTTAAGAAAGTTGCATTTTTTAGCAAAATTTCCAAGGGGGTTAGTCATGTATTTTTTCACGATTTCATCAAAAATTAAAAATCTCTAATCCGACTAATTGACGTACGAGGAGCTCAGACTTGCAAACCGCGTTTAATTTGGAGTTTTCGTTTGGCTGCTACGGCCGATCAAAGTCTGAAAAATCAATTATTTTCTAAAATTTTCAAAAATGTTCATGGTGACTGACTAATTTTTTTACTATTGAAGATAGCTGAAATTTTTTAACTGCAATCAATTTCTCTCGTCTTTCTGATGAAAATAAAGTTAAATTCAATAGTCTACGATGATTTTTAAGAAAGTTGCATTTTTTAGCAAAATTTTCAAGGGGGTTAGTCATGTCTTTTTTCACGATTTCATCAAAAATTAAAAATCTCTAATCCGACTAATTGACGTACGAGGAGCTCAGATTTGCAAACCGCGTTCAATTTGGAGTTTTCGTTTGGCCGCTACGGCCGATCAAAGTCTGAAAAATTAATTATTTTCTTAAATTTTCAAAAATGTTCATGGTGACTGACTAATTTTTTTGCTATTGAAGATAGCTGAAATTTTTTAACGTTAATCAATTTGTCTCGTCTTTCTGATGAAAAAGAAGGTATACTTCAATAGTCTACGATGATTATTAAGAAAGTTGCATTTTTTCGATTTTTTCCATTTTCGAGTTTTCTTTGCTGACGCGTCACGGCCCTTAATTTGACATTTGTTCTGGCGAAAGTACATTTTCCGAGGCGTCTTGAAGAGATCTTTCCAGTGGTGTGTAGAAACCCGGAATCGAACCAGTGGTTTCTTCAGGAAATTATTCCAAAGCCAATTTTTGAGAAAAAGTTAGAAGGGGGTACCCTTGGGTAGATTTTCAGGTTTTCGTCAAAAATTAAAAATCGCCAATTTTAATTGATTCCGACTAATTGACGTACGAGGAGCACACATTTGCAAACCGCGTTCAATTTGGAGTTTTCGTTTGGCCGCTACGGCCGATCAAAGTCTGAAAAATTAATTATTTTCTTAAATTTTCAAAAATGTTCATGGTGACTGACTAATTTTTTTGCTATTGAAGTTAGCTGAAATTTTTTAACTGCAATCAATTTCTCTCGTCTTTCTGATGAAAATAAAGTTAAATTCAATAGTCTACGATGATTTTTAAGAAAGTTGAATTTTTTATCAAAATTTTCAAGGGGGTTAGTCATGTGTTTTTTCACGATTTCATCAAAAATTAAAAATCTCTAATCCGACTAATTGACGTACGAGGATCTCAGATTTGCAAACCGCGTTCAATTTGGAGTTTTCGTTTGGCCGCTATGGCCAATCAAAGTCTGAAAAATTAATTATTTTCTTAAATTTTCAAAAATGTTCATGGTGACTGACTAATTTTTTTGCTATTGAAGTTAGCTGAAAGTTTTTAACTGCAATCAATTTCTCTCGTCTTTCTGATGAAAATAAAGTTAAATTCAATAGTCTACGATGATTTTTAAGAAAGTTGCATTTTTTAGCAAAATTTTCAAGGGGGTTAGTCATGTCTTTTTTCACGATTTCATCAAAAATTAAAAATCTCTAATCCGACTAATTGACGTTCGAGGAGCTCAGATTTGCAAACCGCGTTCAATTTGGAGTTTTCGTTTGGCCGCTACGGCCAATCAAAGTCTGAAAAATTAATAATTTTTGTAAATTTTCAAAAATGTTCACTGTGACTGACTAATTTTTTTGCTATTGAAGTTAGCTGAAATTTTTTAACGGCAATCAATTTCTCTCGTCTTTCTGATGAAAAAGAAAGTATACTTCAATAGTCTACGATGATTATTAAGAAAGTTGCATTTTTTCGATTTTTTCCATTTTCGAGTTTTCTTTGCTGACGCGTCACGGCCCTTAATTTAACATTTGTTCTTGCGAAAGTACATTTTCCGAAGCGTCTTGAAGAGATCTTTCCAGTGGTGTGTAGAAACCCGGAATCGAACCGGTGGTTTCTTCAGGAAATTATTCCAAAGCCAATTTTTGAGAAAAAGTTAGAAGGGGGTACCCTTGGGTAGATTTTCAGGTTTTCGTCAAAAATTAAAAATCTCTAATTTTAATTGGATCCGACTAATTGACGTACGAGAAGCACAGATTTGCAAACCGCGTTCAATTTGGAGTTTTCGTTTAGTCGCTACGGCCGATCAAAGTCTGAAAAATGAATTATTTTCTTAAATTTTCAAAAATGTTCATGGTGACTGACTAATTTTTTTGCTATTGAAGATGGCTGAAATTTTTTAACGGCAATCAATTTATCTCGTCTTTCTGATGAAAAAAAAGGTATACTTCAATAGTCTACGATGATTATTAAAAAAGTTGATTTTTTCGATTTTTTCCATTTTCGAGTTTTCTTTGCTTGCGCGTCACGGCCCTTAGTTTGATATTTGTTCCTGCGAAAGTACATTTTCCGAAGCGTCTTGAAGCGATCTTTCCAGTGGTGTGTAGAAACCAGGAATCGAACCAGTGGTTTCTTCAGGAAATTATTCGAAAGCCAATTTTCGAGAAAAAGTTAGAAGGGGGTACCCTTGGGTAGATTTTCAGGTTTTCGTCAAAAATTAAAAATCTCTAATTTTAATTGGATCCTACTAATTGACGTACGAGGAGCTCAGATTTGCAAACCGCGTTCAATTTGGAGTTTTCGTTTAGCCGCTACGGCCGATCAAAGTCTGAAAAATCAATTATTTTCTGAAAATTTCCTAAAATGTTCACTGTGACTGACTAACTTTTTTGCTATTGAAGTTAGCTGAAATTTTTTAACTGCAATCAATTTCTCTCGTCTTTCTGATGAAAATAAAGTTAAATTCAATAGTCTACGATGATTTTTAAGAAAGTTGCATTTTTTAACAAAATTTTCAAGGGGGTTAGTCATGTGTTTTTTCACGATTTCATCAAAAATTAAAAATCTCTAATCCGACTAATTGACGTACGAGGATCTCAGATTTGCAAACCGCGTTCAATTTGGAGTTTTCGTTTGGCTGCTACGGCCGATCAAAGTCTGAAAAATCAATTATTTTCTAAAATTTTCAAAAATGTTCATGGTGACTGACTAATTTTTTTGCTATTGAAGATGGCTGAAATTTTTTAACGGCAATCAATTTCTCTCGTCTTTCTGATGAAAATAAAGTTAAATTCAATAGTCTACGATGATTTTTAAGAAAGTTGCATTTTTTGGCAAAATTTCCAAGGGGGTTAGTCATGTTTTTTTTCACGATTTTATCAAAAATTAAAAATCTCTAATCCGACTAATTGACGTACGAGGAGCTCAGATTTGCAAACCGCGTTCAATTTGGAGTTTTCGTTTAGCCGCTACGGCCGATCAAAGTCTGAAAAATCAATTATTTTCGTAAATTTTCAAAAATGTTCATGGTGACTGACTAATTTTTTTGCTATTGAAGATAGCTGAAATTTATTAACGTCAATCAATTTCTCTCGTCTTTCTGATGAAAAAAAGGTATACTTCAATAGTCTGCGATGATTATTAAGAAAGTTGATTTTTTCAATTTTTTCCATTTTCGAGTTTTCTTCGCTGACGCGTCACGGCCCTTAATTTGACATTTGTTCCTGCGAAAGTACATTTTCTGAAGCCTCTTGAAGCGATCTTTCGAGTGACGTCAAGAAACCCCGGATTCAACCAGTGGTTTCTTCAGAAAATCATTTTTAGTGCAATTTTTGAGCAAAAGTCAGACTAATTTTTTTGCTATTGAAGATAGCTGAAATTTTTCAACGGCAATCAATTTCTCTCGTCTTTCTGATGAAAATAAAGTTAAATTCAATAGTCTACGATGATTTTTAAGAAAGTTGCATTTTTTAACAAAATTTCCAAGGGGGTTAGTCATGTATTTTTTCACGATTTCATCAAAAATTTAAAATTTCTAATCCGACTAATTGACGTACGAGGAGCTCAGATTTGCAAACCGCGTTCAATTTGGAGTTTTCGTTTGGCCGCTACGGCCGATCAAAGTCTGAAAAATTAATTATTTTCTAAAATTTCCAAAAATGTTCACTGTGACTGACTATTTTTTTTGCTATTGAAGATAGCTGAAATTTTTTAACGGCAATCAATTTCTCTCGTCTTTCTGATGAAAATAAAGTTAAATTCAATAGTCTACGATGATTTTTAAGAAAGTTGCATTTTTTAACAAAATTTTCAAGGGGGTTAGTCATGTGTTTTTTCACGATTTCATCAAAAATTAAAAATCTCTAATCCGACTAATTGACGTACGAGGATCTCAGATTTGCAAACCGCGTTCAATTTGGAGTTTTCGTTTGGCTGCTACGGCCGATCAAAGTCTGAAAAATCAATTATTTTCTAAAATTTTCAAAAATGTTCATGGTGACTGACTAATTTTTTTGCTATTGAAGATGGCTGAAATTTTTTAACGGCAATCAATTTCTCTCGTCTTTCTGATGAAAATAAAGTTAAATTCAATAGTCTACGATGATTTTTAAGAAAGTTGCATTTTTTGGCAAAATTTCCAAGGGGGTTAGTCATGTTTTTTTTCACGATTTTATCAAAAATTAAAAATCTCTAATCCGACTAATTGACGTACGAGGAGCTCAGATTTGCAAACCGCGTTCAATTTGGAGTTTTCGTTTAGCCGCTACGGCCGATCAAAGTCTGAAAAATCAATTATTTTCGTAAATTTTCAAAAATGTTCATGGTGACTGACTAATTTTTTTGCTATTGAAGATAGCTGAAATTTATTAACGCCAATCAATTTCTCTCGTCTTTCTGATGAAAAAAAGGTATACTTCAATAGTCTGCGATGATTATTAAGAAAGTTGATTTTTTCAATTTTTTCCATTTTCGAGTTTTCTTCGCTGACGCGTCACGGCCCTTAATTTGACATTTGTTCCTGCGAAAGTACATTTTCTGAAGCCTCTTGAAGCGATCTTTCGAGTGACGTCAAGAAACCCCGGATTCAACCAGTGGTTTCTTCAGAAAATCATTTTTAGTGCAATTTTTGAGCAAAAGTCAGAAGGGGGGACCCTTGGATAGAATTTCGGATTTTCGTCAAAAATAAAAAATCCCCTATTTTAATCAAATCGGACTAATTAACACATGAGGAACACAAATTTGCAAACCGCGTTCAATTTGGAGTTTTCGTTTGGCTGCTACGGCCGATCAAAGTCTGAAAAATCAATTATTTTCTAAAATTTTCAAAAATGTTCATGGTGACTGACTAATTTTTTTGCTATTGAAGATAGCTGAAATTTTTCAACGGCAATCAATTTCTCTCGTCTTTCTGATGAAAATAAAGTTAAATTCAATAGTCTACGATGATTTTTAAGAAAGTTGCATTTTTTAACAAAATTTCCAAGGGGGTTAGTCATGTATTTTTTCACGATTTCATCAAAAATTTAAAATTTCTAATCCGACTAATTGACGTACGAGGAGCTCAGATTTGCAAACCGCGTTCAATTTGGAGTTTTCGTTTGGCCGCTACGGCCGATCAAAGTCTGAAAAATTAATTATTTTCTAAAATTTCCAAAAATGTTCACTGTGACTGACTATTTTTTTTGCTATTGAAGATAGCTGAAATTTTTTAACGGCAATCAATTTCTCTCGTCTTTCTGATGAAAATAAAGTTAAATTCAATAGTCTACGATGATTTTTAAGAAAGTTGCATTTTTTAACAAAATTTTCAAGGGGGTTAGTCATGTGTTTTTTCACGATTTCATCAAAAATTAAAAATCTCTAATCCGACTAATTGACGTACGAGGATCTCAGATTTGCAAACCGCGTTCAATTTGGAGTTTTCGTTTGGCTGCTACGGCCGATCAAAGTCTGAAAAATCAATTATTTTCTAAAATTTTCAAAAATGTTCATGGTGACTGACTAATTTTTTTGCTATTGAAGATGGCTGAAATTTTTTAACGGCAATCAATTTCTCTCGTCTTTCTGATGAAAATAAAGTTAAATTCAATAGTCTACGATGATTTTTAAGAAAGTTGCATTTTTTGGCAAAATTTCCAAGGGGGTTAGTCATGTTTTTTTTCACGATTTTATCAAAAATTAAAAATCTCTAATCCGACTAATTGACGTACGAGGAGCTCAGATTTGCAAACCGCGTTCAATTTGGAGTTTTCGTTTAGCCGCTACGGCCGATCAAAGTCTGAAAAAATCAATTATTTTCGTAAATTTTCAAAAATGTTCATGGTGACTGACTAATTTTTTTGCTATTGAAGATAGCTGAAATTTATTAACGCCAATCAATTTCTCTCGTCTTTCTGATGAAAAAAAGGTATACTTCAATAGTCTGCGATGATTATTAAGAAAGTTGATTTTTTCAATTTTTTCCATTTTCGAGTTTTCTTCGCTGACGCGTCACGGCCCTTAATTTGACATTTGTTCCTGCGAAAGTACATTTTCTGAAGCCTCTTGAAGCGATCTTTCGAGTGACGTCAAGAAACCCCGGATTCAACCAGTGGTTTCTTCAGAAAATCATTTTTAGTGCAATTTTTGAGCAAAAGTCAGAAGGGGGGACCCTTGGATAGAATTTCGGATTTTCGTCAAAAATAAAAAATCCCCTATTTTAATCAAATCGGACTAATTAACACATGAGGAACACAAATTTGCAAACCGCGTTCAATTTGGAGTTTTCGTTTGGCTGCTACGGCCGATCAAAGTCTGAAAAATCAATTATTTTCTAAAATTTTCAAAAATGTTCATGGTGACTGACTAATTTTTTTGCTATTGAAGATAGCTGAAATTTTTCAACGGCAATCAATTTCTCTCGTCTTTCTGATGAAAATAAAGTTAAATTCAATAGTCTACGATGATTTTTAAGAAAGTTGCATTTTTTAACAAAATTTCCAAGGGGGTTAGTCATGTATTTTTTCACGATTTCATCAAAAATTTAAAATTTCTAATCCGACTAATTGACGTACGAGGAGCTCAGATTTGCAAACCGCGTTCAATTTGGAGTTTTCGTTTGGCCGCTACGGCCGATCAAAGTCTGAAAAATTAATTATTTTCTAAAATTTCCAAAAATGTTCACTGTGACTGACTATTTTTTTTGCTATTGAAGATAGCTGAAATTTTTTAACGGCAATCAATTTCTCTCGTCTTTCTGATGAAAATAAAGTTAAATTCAATAGTCTACGATGATTTTTAAGAAAGTTGCATTTTTTTACAAATTTTCCAAGGGGGTTGGTCATGTATTTTTTCACGATTTCATCAAAAATTTAAAATTTCTAATCCGACTAATTGACGTACGAGGAGCTCAGATTTGCAAACCGCGTTCAATTTGGACTTTTCGTTTGGCCGCTACGGCCGATCAAAGTCTGAAAAATAAATTATTTTCTGAAATTTTCAAAAATGTTCACGGTGACTGACTAATTTTTTTGCTATTGAAGATAGCTGAAATTTTTTAACGGCAATCAATTTCTCTCGTCTTTCTGATGAAAAAAAAGGTTTACTTCAATAGTCTACGATGATTATTAAAAAAGTTGATTTTTTCGATTTTTTCCATTTTCGAGTTTTTTTTGCTGACGCGTCACGGCCCTTAATTTGACATTTGTTTTTGCGAAAGTACATTTTCCGAAGCGTCTCGAAGGGATCTTTCCAGTGGTGTATAGAAACCCGGAAGCGAACCAGTGGTTTCTTCAGGAAATTATTCCAAAGCCAATTTTTGAGAAAAAGTTAGAAGGGGGTACCCTAGGGTAGATTTTCAGATTTTCGTCAAAAATTAAAAATCGCCAATTTTAATTGATTCCGACTAATTGACGTACGAGGAGCTCAGATTTGCAAACCGCGTTCAATTTGGAGTTTTCGTTTGGCCGCTACGGCCGATCAAAGTCTGAAAAATCAATTATTTTCTAAAATTTTCGAAAATGTTCATGGTGACTGACTATTTTTTTTGCTGTTGAAGATAGCTGAAATTTTTTAACGGCAATCAATTTCTCTCGTCTTTCTGATGAAAATAAAGTTAAATTCAATAGTCTACGATGATTTTTAAGAAAGTTGCATTTTTCAACAAAATTTCCAAGTTTGTTTTCATCAAAAACTAAAAATCTCTAATCCGACTAATTGACGTACGAGGAGCACAGATTTGCAAACCGCGTTCAATTTGGAGTTTCCGTTTGGCCGCTACGGCCGATCAAAGTCTGAAAAATCAATTATTTTCTAAAATTTTCAAAAAAGTTCATGGTGACTGACTAACTTTTTTACTATTGAAGATAGCTCAAATTTTTTAACGGCAATCAATTTCTCTCGTCTTTCTGATAAAAATAAAGTTAAATTCAATAGTCTAGGATGATTTTTAAGAAAGTTGCATTTTTTGACAAATTTTCCAAGGGGGTTAGTCATGTTTTTTTTCACGATTTTATCAAAAAATAAAAATCTCTAATCCGACTAATTGACGTACGAGGAGCTCAGATTTGCAAACCGCGTTCAATTTGGAGTTTTCGTTTGGCCGCTACGGCCGATCAAAGTATGAAAAATTAATTATTTTCTAAAATGTTCAAAAATGTTCACTGTGACTGACTAATTTTTTTGCTATTGAAGTTAGCTGAAATTTTTTAACGGCAATCAATTTTTCTCGTCTTTCTGATGAAAAAAAAGGTATACTTCAATAGTCTGCGATGATTATTAAGAAAGTTGCATTTTTTCGATTTTTTCCATTTTCGAGTTTTCTTTGCTGACGCGTCACGGCCCTTAATTTGACATTTGTTCTGGCGAAAGTACATTTTCTGAAGCGTCTTAAAGCGATCTTTCGAGTGACGTCAAGAAACTCCGGATCCAACCAGTAGTTTCTTCAGAAAATCATTTTTAGTGCAATTTTTGAGCAAAAGTTAGAAGGGGGGACCCTTGGATAGATTTTCGGATTTTCGTCAAAAATAAAAAATCCCCAATTTTAATGAAATCCGACTAATTGACACACGAGGAACACAAATTTGCAAACCGCGTTCAATTTGGAGTTTTCGTTTGGCCGCTACGGCCGATCAAAGTCTAAAAAAACAATTATTTTCTTAAATTTTCAAAAATGTTCATGGTGACTGACTAATTTTTTTGCTATTGAAGTTAGCTGAAATTTTTTAACGGCAATCAATTTCTCTCGTCTTTCTGATGAATAAAAAGGTATACTTCAATAGTCTACGATGATTATTAAAAAAGTTGATTTTTTCGATTTTTTCCATTTTCGAGTTTTCTTTGCTGACGCGTCACGGCCCTTAATTTGACATTTGTTCCTGCGAAAGTACATTTTCTGAAGCGTCTTGAAGCGATCTTTCGAGTGACGTCAAGAAACTCCGGATCCAACCAGTAGTTTCTTCAGAAAATCATTTTTAGTGCAATTTTTGAGCAAAAGTTAGAAGGGGGGACCCTTGGATAAAATTTCGGATTTTCGTCAAAAATAAAAAATCCCCAATTTTAATCAAATCCGACTAATTGACACACGAGGAACACAAATTTGCAAACCGCGTTCATTTTGGAGTTTTCGTTTGGCCGCTACGGCCGATCAAAGTCTGAAAAATCAATTATTTTCTGAAAATTTCCTAAAATGTTCATGGTGACTGACTAATTTTTTTGCTATTGAAGATAGCTGAGATTTTTTAACGGCAATCAATTTCTCTCGTCTTTCTGATGAAAATAAAGTTAAATTTAATAGTCTACGATGATTTCTAAGAAAGTTGCATTTTTTAACAAAATTTTCAAGAGGGTTAGTCATGTCTTTTTTCACGATTTTATCAAAAATTCAAAATCTCTAATCCGACTAATTGACGTACGAGGAGCTCAGATTTGCAAACCGCGTTCAATTTGGAGTTTTCGTTTGGCCGCTACGGCCGATCAAAGTCTGAAAAATCAATTATTTTCTAAAATTTTCAAAAATGTTCATGGTGACTGACTAATTTTTTTGCTATTGAAGATAGCTGAAATTTTTTAACGGCAATCAATTTCTCTCGTCTTTCTGATGAAAATAAAGTTAAATTCAATAGTCTACGATGATTTTTAAGAAAGTTGCATTTTTTAACAAAATTTCCAAGGGGTTTACTCATGTCTTTTTTTCGTGTTTTCATCAAAAATTAAAAATCTCTAATCCGACTAATTGACGTACGAGGAGCACAGATTGGCAAACCGCGTTCAATTTGGAGTTTTCGTTTAGCCGCTATGGCCGATCAAAGTTTGAAAAATCAATTATTTTCTGAAATTTTCAAAAATGTTCATGGTGACTGACTAACTTTTTTGCTATTGAAGTTAGCTGAAATTTTTTAACGGCAATCAATTTCTCTCGTCCTTCTGATGAAAATAAAGTTAAATTCAATAGTTTACGATGATTTTTAAGAAAGTTGCATTTTTTTACAAAATTTCCAAGGGGGTTAGTCATGTATTTTTTCACGATTTCATCAAAAATTAAAAATCTCTAATCCGACTAATTGACGTACGAGGATCTCAGATTTGCAAACCGCGTTCAATTTGGAGTTTTCGTTTGGCCGCTACGGCCGATCAAAGTCTGAAAAATCAATTATTTCCTTAAATTTTCAAAAATGTTCATGGTGACTGACTAATTTTTTTGCTATTGAAGTTAGCTGAATTTTTTTAACGGCAATCAATTTCTCTCGTCTTTCTGATGAAGAAAGAGGTATACTTCAACAGTCTACGATGATTATTAAAAAAGTTGATTTTTTCGATTTTTTCCATTTTCGAGTTTTCTTTGCTGACGCGTCACGGCCCTTAGTTTGACATTTGTTTTTGCGAAAGTACATTTTCCGAAGCGTCTCGAAAGGATCTTTCCAGTGGTGTGTAGAAACCCGGAATCTAACCAGTGGTTTCTTCAAGAAATGATTCCAAAGCCAATTTTTGAGAAAAAGTTAGAAGGGGGTACCCTTGGGTAGATTTTCAGGTTTCCGTCAAAAATTAAAAATCGCCAATTTTAATTGATTCCGACTAATTGACGTACGAGGAGCACAGATTTGCAAACCGCGTTCAATTTGGAGTTTTCGTTTGGCCGCTACGGCCGATCAAAGTCTGAAAAATCAATTATTTCCTTAAATTTTCAAAAATGTTCACGTTGACTGACTAATTTTTTTGCTATTGAAGTTAGCTGAAATTTTTTAACTGCAATCAATTTCTCTCGTCTTTCTGATGAAAATTAAGTTAAATTCAATGGTCTACGATGATTTTTAAGAAAGTTGCATTTTTTAACAAAATTTCCAAGGGGGTTAGTCATGTATTTTTTCACGTTTTCATCAAAAATTAAAAATCTCTAATCCGACTAATTGACGTACGAGGAACTCAGATTTGCAAACCGCGTTCAATTTGGAGTTTTCGTTTGGCCGCTACGGCCGATCAAAGTCTGAAAAATCAATTATTTTCTTAAATTTTCAAAAATGTTCACGTTGACTGACTAATTTTTTTGCTATTGAAGTTAGCTGAAATTTTTTAACGGCAATCTATTTCTCTCGTCTTTCTGATGAAGAAAGAGGTATACTTCAATAGTCTACGATGATTATTAAAAAAGTTGATTTTTTCGATTTTTTCCATTTTCGAGTTTTCTTTGCTGACGCGTCACGGCCCTTAATTTGACATTTGTTCTGGCGAAAGTACATTTTCCGAAGCGTCTTGAAGAGATCTTTCCAGTGGTGTGTAGAAACCCGGAATCGAACCAGTGGTTTCTTCAGGAAATTATTCCAAAGCCAATTTTTGAGAAAAAGTTAGAAGGGGGTACCCTTGGGTAGATTTTCAGGTTTTCGTCAAAAATTAAAAATCGCCAATTTTAATTGATTCCGACTAATTGTCGTACGAGGAGCTCAGATTTGCAAACCGCGTTCAATTTGGAGTTTTCGTTTGGCCGCTACGGCCAATCAAAGTCTGAAAAATCAATTATTTTCTAAAATTTTCAAAAATGTTCATGGTGACTGACTAATTTTTTTGCTATTGAAGATAGCTGAAATTTTTCAACGGTAATCAATTTCTCTCGTCTTTCTGATGAAAATAAAGTTAAATTCAATAGTTTACGATGATTTTTAAGAAAGTTGCATTTTTTTACAAAATTTCCAAGGGGGTTAGTCATGTCTTTTAACACGTTGAACAATGAGTTTTGACATATACCGTAAATTCCAAGTGGTAACGAGTTTCGGCATGTCGCCGACATAATCAAGTTTATTTCGTGATTGTAATTATTATTTTATTTTAAACTTTATTACACCACCGCACTTGTTCTAATTCGTTATTAAGTGTAGTTTTTCAACAACTGAATGCATTGAGTACTGAAACGAATTATAATCCACTTAGTTGCGATAAGTCCGCACGTCAAAAATCCATCAACGGCGACGTAAATAAACGACGGCGTAAATGGTGGAAGCGCCGGGCCGTCGTGAATATTCCGCACGGCCGTTCGATTAATTTTTATTTCACGAGTCCGCTTAATTGGAGGGATAATTAGGGAGAGGTCGCGTCGGGGATTAGGTAGGGAAATATTTTCGGGACGGGGATATCGCGTACGTAAACAGAGTAATTGGGGGCGCAGGCAATGATTCACTGGATGTTAATTGGAGGCGCGTCCCCCTCTTCACGCACCGTTGCGGGCCGCCCCCGCGTGTGCGGAGGGTATGCAGGGTTTGTTTTATGAATATATGGATGATCCCGAAACTGAATTATCCCGTTCGCAGAACACACACGGAGGACGTGATCAAACGGAGAGGTATTTTTCTTTCTCGGGATTGTTTTTTTTTCTTCTTCCGTTTTGTATATGTAAGAAATACAATCAATTATTATTAAATTATTTTTAAAAAGAAAGAGAAAATGTGAATGCACTTTTATTTTTAGTTAATATCCACCGCAAACTTTGTATTTTCGGATTACACCGTGTCACACGTTTTGCAGCAGTTTCGTTTGATGAAGGGAGGTGAGTCGGGATAAAAAGGGAGCAGCGGAGTATATCGATCGTTCCTGAATATGGAACACATACATTCCACCCCTGTAAACCTTTACAACGTCACAGCCTACGCTAGAACATGATGCAACAAAAGGATATAATGATGGAACGGAATCTTCAATTATAATACAAATAAATCAGTTTGAAAAATTAAAACTAATTATCGAACGTGAAACGTTCCATTTTCCTTATCTTTAATAATTTTCATAAATTGCGCGCCCCCGCATTTACGTTATCGCGACTCAAATTACCCGCGGGATTAATTGGGGCGAATTTTTCAAACACAATCTTTCCTCTCCCCGAAAGAAATTAAGCCCTAAATTCTTTCGAAATGGTAATGAGGGAACGTTAACGAATTACCATATCAGTCAATGTTTGAACGCAGCTTAAATAATTTTTCACGGTGGTGTAAAAAAAAAAAAACGTAAGCTATAATTAAAAAAAATATTATGAAATGAAAACAAATTATGATTGCAGTACTAAAATTAACATATATATATATATATATATATATATATATATATATATATATATATTCTTCCCGTTACACCTCACACTTTTTCACAACATAGCGGCGTCCGTTACTTCCGTTATATATATATATATATATATATATATATAGTGAAGAAATTGAATGTGTGTGATGCATATATATATACAAACATCTTATTATTATTTGAAAACATTTTTACAATTTTTACCTTAAAATATTATAATATTTCAAAGGGCTATCGACCAGGAGATTCCCGTTTCTTATTGCCGAAAAAAAATAATATTTTCTCCCAATTAAAAAATAACTTTCCAGACAACGTAAATTCAAAGTTAAACTAATTTATCGGTGAGGCTTCCACGAATTTATTTAATTCATTAAATGCAACAAACTTCAACTTCTTGCGGATTCTTGCGGATTCCCTCTGAAAACTCGAGAGTTTTCTCGTTACATTAACGAACGTCGTCTCCCGCTTCGAGAATTTCATAGAAATGGATTGCACAATAAAAGGCACGCCAATTATTCATACAATTTCATAGAAATGGATTACGACGAGAGAAAAAAAAGGCACGTCAATTATTCATAGGCCAAAGGGTCCCTATACTTATTTAATGCGCGGATCTCTTGTTTGTCCTGACAACCGACCCTCGGACGACCGGCTAGAGGCCCGTTTCTCATTCATTTTTAATTACGAAATTGATTTTCTCCCCTCTCGTACACCCCGACACCGACGCGTACACAAACACACCTGAAAGCCTTTTCGAAAACGAGAGACGAGAGAGGGGGGAGGGGGGGACCACCGGAGACTGGGAGAGGGAGAGGAACACCTTCACCTTATTATTAATCCATGGCCCCTAAAAGCGGTCTGAAAGTGTGAGGTGAATTATTTACGATTTTTTACGTTCATTGCAAAACACTGTACGTGCTTTTAACGAGCAATAGAAACATTAGTTGTAGGATTAATCCTAAATTGACTAATTTCAAACGTTGCAATTTTATTTTTGAATCAAATAGGCTATAGAAATAATTATTTAGGATTATTCTCTCAAAATTTGAACGTCCTGTCACACCTGCTGTAGGATTGACAGTCGTTTTAATCCTAAATTGACAAATTTCGGTTCGAGTAGGCTAATCCTAATCAGTGTGGCGTAAAAAATAATTAGTTGGGATTATTCTCTCAAAATTTGAACGTCCTGTCACGCCTGCTGTAGGATTGACAGTCGTTTAAATCCTAAATTAACAAATTTCGCTCCTGAATTTCCAATTTCAAACATTGTAATTTTATCTTTGAATTAAATAGGCCAAACTTAAACAATTAGGCGTAAAAAACAATTATTTGTGATTATTCTCTCAAAATTTGAACGTCCTGTCACACTTGTAGGATTGACAGTCGTTTTTTTTTAAATCCTAAATGGACAAATTTTGATTAGAATAGTCTAATCCTAATCAGTGTGGCGTAAAAAGTAATTATTTAGGATTATTCTCTTAAAATTTGAACGTCCTGTCACGCCTGTTGTAGGATTGACAGTCGTTTTAATCCTAAATTGACAAATTTTGGTTAAATTAGGCTAATCCTAATCAGTGTGGCGTAAAAAGTAATTATTTAGGATTATTCTCTCAAAATTTGAACGTCCTGTCACGCCTGTTGTAGGATTGACAGTCGTTTTAATCCTAAATTGACAAATTTTGGTTAAATTAGGCTAATCCTAATCAGTGTGGTGTAAAAAGTAATTATTTAGGATTATTCTCTCAAAATTTGAACGTCCTGTCACGCCTGTTGTAGGATTGACAGTCGTTTTAATCCTAAATTGACAAATTTTGGTTAAATTAGGCTAATCCTAATCAGTGTGGCGTAAAAAGTAATTATTTAGGATTATTCTCTCAAAATTTGAACGTCCTGTCACGCCTATTGTAGGATTGACAGTCGTTTTAATCCTAAATTGACAAATTTTGGTTAAATTAGGCTAATCCTAATCAGTGTGGCGTAAAAAGTAATTATTTAGGATTATTCTCTTAAAATTTGAACGTCCTGTCACGCCTGCTGTAGGATTGACAGTCGTTTTAATCCTAAAATGACAAATTTTGGTTAAAGTAGGCTAATCCTAATCAGTGTGGCGTAAAAAATAATTATTTGGGATTATTCTCTCAAAATTTGAACTTTCTGTCACGCCTGCTGTAGGATTGACAGTCGTTTTAATCCTAAATTGACAAATTTTGGTTAGAGTAGGCTAATCCTAATCAGTGTGGCGTAAAAAGTAATTATTTAGGATTATTCTCTCAAAATTTGAACGTCCTGTCACGCCTGTTGTAGGATTGACAGTCGTTTTAATCCTAAATTGACAAATTTTGGTTAAATTAGGCTAATCCTAATCAGTGTGGCGTAAAAAGTAATTATTTAGGATTATTCTCTCAAAATTTGAACGTCCTGTCACGCCTGCTGTAGGATTGACAGTCGTTTTAATCCTAAATTGACAAATTTTGGTTAAATTAGGCTAATCCTAATCAGTGTGGCGTAAAAAGTAATTATTTAGGATTATTCTCTCAAAATTTGAACGTCCTGTCACGCCTGTTGTAGGATTGACAGTCGTTTTAATCCTAAATTGACAAATTTTGGTTAGAGTAGGCTAATCCTAATCAGTGTGGCGTAAAAAATAATTATTTGGGATTATTCTCTCAAAATTTGAACTTCCTGTCACGCCTGCTGTAGGATTGACAGTCGTTTTAATCCTAAAATGACAAATTTTGGTTAAAGTAGGCTAATCCTAATCAGTGTGGCGTAAAAAATAATTATTTGGGATTATTCTCTCAAAATTTGAACTTTCTGTCACGCCTGCTGTAGGATTGACAGTCGTTTTAATCCTAAATGGACAAATTTTGGTTAGAGTAGGCTAATCCTAATCAGTGTGGCGTAAAAAATAATTATTTGGGATTATTCTCTCAAAATTTGAACTTCCTGTCACGCCTGTTGTAGAATTGACAGTCGTTTTAATCCTAAATGGACAAATTTTGGTTAGAGTAGGCTAATCCTAATCAGTGTGGCGTAAAAAATAATTATTTGGGATTATTCTCTCAAAATTTGAACTTCCTGTCACGCCTGCTGTAGGATTGACAGTCGTTTTAATCCTAAAATGACAAATTTTGGTTAAAGTAGGCTAATCCTAATCAGTGTGGCGTAAAAAATAATTATTTGGGATTATTCTCTCAAAATTTGAACTTCCTGTCACGCCTGCTGTAGGATTGACAGTCGTTTTAATCCTAAAATGACAAATTTTGGTTAAAGTAGGCTAATCCTAATCAGTGTGGCGTAAAAAATAATTATTTGGGATTATTCTCTCAAAATTTGAACTTCCTGTCACGCCTGTTGTAGAATTGACAGTCGTTTTAATCCTAAATGGACAAATTTTGGTTAGAGTAGGCTAATCCTAATCAGTGTGGCGTAAAAAGTAATTATTTAGGATTATTCTCTCAAAATTTGAACTTCCTGTCACGCCTGTTGTAGAATTGACAGTCGTTTTAATCCTAAATGGACAAATTTTGGTTAGAGTAGGCTAATCCTAATCAGTGTGGCGTAAAAAGTAATTATTTAGGATTATTCTCTCAAAATTTGAACGTCCTGTCACGCCTGTTGTAGGATTGACAGTCGTTTTAATCCTAAATTGACAAATTTTGGTTAAATTAGGCTAATCCTAATCAGTGTGGGGTAAAAAGTAATTATTTAGGATTATTCTCTTAAAATTTGAACGTCCTGTCACGCCTGCTGTAGGATTGACAGTCGTTTTAATCCTAAATTGACAAATTTTGGTTAGAATAGGCTAATCCTAATCAGTGTGGCGTAAAAAGTAATTATTTAGGATTATTCTCTCAAAATTTGAACGTCCTGTTACGTCTGTTGTAGGATTGACAGTCATTTTAATCCTAAATTGGCAAATTTCGCTCCTGAATTTTCAATTTCAAACGTTGCAATTTTATCTTTGAATCAAATAGACTAAACTTAAACAATGAGGCGTAAAAAATAATTATTTAGGATTATTCTCTCAAAATTTGAACTTAGGATTAGATTAACTTATTATCACATATGTGATAGGATTAATCCTAAATGGACAAATTTCACTCTCAAATTTTCAATTCCAAGCGTTGCCATTTTATCTTTGTTTAAACTAGGCTAATCCTAATCACTGTGGCGTTAAGAATCATTATTTAAGATTAATCTCTCAAAATATTAACTTCCTGTTACATTTATTATAGGATTGACAATTGTTTTAATCCATTAATCTTTTTTGAATTTCAAACGTTGCAATTTTATCTTCGGTTAGAACAGGCTAATCCTTATCAATGAGGCGTAAAGAATGATTATTTAGGATTATTGTCTAAAAATATGAACATCCTGTCACATCTATTGCGAGATTGACAGTCGTTTTAATCAGAAATTGACAAATTTCGTTCATCAACTTCCAACTTCAAACGTTGCCAATGTATCTATGGTTAAAATAGGCTAATCCTAATCAGTGTGGCGTGAATAATAATTATTTAGGATTAAACTCTCAAAAGATGAAATTCTTATCACGTGAAGAATTGACAGTTGTTTTAATCCAAAATGGGAAAGCGTAAAGATTTAGGATTTTAGGATTAATCTCCTATAATTTTAACTTCTTGTCACATCTATGGTAGGATTAATCCTAAATGTAAAAATTTCACTCCAAAATGTTTAATTCCAAGCGTTGCCATTTTATCTTTGATTAAACTTAGGTTAATCCTAATCGGTGTGGCGTTAGGAATAATTATTTAGGATTAATCTCTTAAGAGATGAAATTCTTATCACGTCTGTTGAAAAATTAGCAGTTGTTTTAATCCAAATAGGAAAGACATACAAAAATGATTTAGGATTAACCTGTTAAAAGATTAATTTCTTGTCATATCTGTTGTAGGATTGACAGTCGTCTTAATCCTAATTTAACAAATTCTGTTCATCAATTTCGATTTTAAAACTGAGATAATCCTAAGAAGTTAGACGTAAATAATAAATATTTAGGATTAATTTGAAATGGACAAATTTCACACCTAAATTTTCCAATTTTAAACGTTGCCATTTTATCTATGGTTAAACTGGGATAATCCTAAGAAGATAGACGTAAAAAATAATTATTTAGGATTAATATGTTGTAGGATTAATTTAAAATTGACAAATTTCACTCCTAAATTTTCCAATTTCAAACGTTGCCATTTTATCTATGGTTAAATTAGGATAATCCTAAGAAGTTAGACGTAAAAAATAATTATTTAGGATTAGTCTGTTGTAGGATTAATTTGAAATGGACAAATTTCACTCCTAAATTTTCCAATTTCAAACGTTGCTATTTTATCTATGGTAAAACTAGGATAATCCTAAGACGTTAGACGTAAAAAATAAATATTTAGGATTAATCTGTTGTAGGATTAATTTGAAATTAAAAAATTTCACTCCTACATTTTCCAATTTTAAACGTTGCCTTTTTATCTATGGTTAAACTCGGATAATCCTAAGAAGATAGACGTAAAAAATAATTATTTAGGATTAATCTGTTGTAGGATTAATTTGAAATTGACAAATTTCACTGCTAAATTTTCCAATTTCAAACGTTGCCATTTTATCTATGGTAAAACTGGGATAATCCTAAGAAGTTAGACGTAAAAAATAAATATTTAGGATTAATCTGTTGTAGGATTAATTTGAAATTGAAAAATTTCACTCCTACATTTTCCAATTTTAAACGTTGTAATTTTATCTATGGATAATCCTACGAAGTTAGACGTAAAAAATAATTATTTAGGATTAATCTGTTGTAGGATTAATTTAAAATTGATAAATTTCACTCCTAAATTTTCCAGTTTCAAACGTTGCTTTTTTATCTATGGTTAAACTAGGATAATCCTACGAAGTTAGACGCAAAAAATAATTATTTAGGATTAATCTGTTGTAGGATTAATTTGAAATTGACAAATTTCACTCCTAAATTTTCCAATTTCAAACGTTGCCATTTTATCTATGGTAAAACTAGGATAATCCTAAGAAGTTAGACGTAAAAAATAAATATTTAGGATTAATCTGTTGTAGGATTAATTTGAAATTAAAAAATTTCACTCCTACATTTTCCAATTTTAAACGTTGCCTTTTTATCTATGGTTAAACTCGGATAATCCTAAGAAGATAGACGTAAAAAATAATTATTTAGGATTAATCTGTTGTAGGATTAATTTGAAATTGACAAATTTCACTCCTAAATTTTCCAATTTCAAACGTTGCCATTTTATCTATGGTAAAACTAGGATAATCCTAAGAAGTTAGACGTAAAAAATAAATATTTAGGATTAATCTGTTGTAGGATTAATTTGAAATTGAAAAATTTCACTCCTACATTTTCCAATTTTAAACGTTGTAATTTTATCTATGGATAATCCTACGAAGTTAGACGTAAAAAATAATTATTTAGGATTAATCTGTTGTAGGATTAATTTAAAATTGATAAATTTCACTCCTAAATTTTCCAGTTTCAAACGTTGCTTTTTTATCTATGGTTAAACTAGGATAATCCTACGAAGTTAGACGCAAAAAATAATTATTTAGGATTAATCTGTTGTAGGATTGACAGCCCTTTAAAATTTTTTTCGTCGATTTAGGATTTTTAAATGGTGAATGAATGAAAGCAAAAAAAATCAAACGAATCTAAAAATATCCACTTTACGTAAATAGCTGCGACTCGAGTGTTCGCCAGGAGTTATTAGTCGGGGCGCCCCTGAATTATTACCGCGAGCGGCAAAGATGGACTGATAACGTGGAACTACACAATAAAGTGGCGACACGCGACTACGTCATTGTTAAAGGGGGGCGGGGAAGCACCGGCCCTTAGAGTTGTAGTGTGTGCACGAGGAACCGCTTGGTCGGGTTATATCGATAAAAGATATGTGAATGCCGTGCGGCACGCGAACTATTCGTGGCCTTCTTCGATTTTCCCTTAACGGCTTAGTATTGATCCGATGTTGGAATTAAGAAAGTTAACAAAAATGTTTTATATGTTTGGGTCTACGATTAAATAGAAATGGAGGATGGTGGGTGGGCGCTGCACCACCCTCCAATCCTTAAAATATACCTTTATAGATTCGTTTATCGGGGTAAGAAAAAAAAAGTTACGTTCTTTCTCTTTCAGATTTGTTTGCGTTTCAAATAATTTACAGCTGTAAAAGTGTCATGTTAAGAAAATGATTGAAAATTGAAATTCATGCGTGTATTATATGTTTAGGTCGACTGAGCTTGACCATATCTCTAAACAATACATAATTAGAAATGGAGGATGTTGGGTGGGCACTGTCCCACCCTCCAATTCCTAAAATATACCTTGGGAGTATATGCAAATTGATTCGTTTATCAGGGCAATATAAAAAATGTTACGTTTTTTTGCGTTTCCAATAATTTACAGTTGTAAAACTTTCGTTTGTGTTTTAAGGATTGAAGGGTGGGCTAGGATCCACCCACTATCTTTCGTTTCAACGTAAAAAGGACAGATTAAATAAACATCTCCGAGTTAAATCCTGTGAATTTTAATATCATCATATCAATCAATCATTCAACGACAATAAATACTTATTATTATTATTATTATTTTACGATTTAGTAAACAAATAAATATTGTTTTGTAGGAAGATATTGAAGTGCACTATAAAAATAATTCTAAACGAGTAAACATGCAATTTGATTTGATATGAAGACAAACTAAAAGATTTGTATTGCGTGTTCGCTTTGTTTTTATTTTTGTTCGGCGGTAACTCGATCCGATCGCAGTGCGCGCGGGTGATCCACCCTCGGCATCATTCCGAACGAGGGACGAGATAATGAAGTTGTTGTTTTAAAGACGAAGGCACGGAGAGGAATGAACAGTTTCTTTCTTGTCGGCAGTGTAATTGGAAATTCTATCTTTCACTAAAAATAACCGTGAGATGATGTTGGGAGGTCAAAGGGCGGCAGACGGCCCTCCCATACCCCTGCCCCCCCCACCCCCGCGCCCCTGGCGATCAATACAGGTCGTAACCTGAAATCCTGAAATTCGCAGGTCGCACACAGCCACACGCACCCTCTCGCCGCACGCACGCTGAAACACCTTTACAGTTCCAGTTTCCAGAAATTTCGAATTTGCACTTTTTTCAGTTGATTAAAAAAAAATTGAAAAACAATTGCTGGTGATGCCAAACTTTTTAAATACACTCGTCAATCATCCTTCTTTAATATTCTATAAAAATCGTAAAACACCCCATCGCTAGATTTTCAAATAATCACAGCTGAAACACTAAAAGTGACTTTTTAAGTTTACACTTTTTGCAGTTGATTAAAAAAAAAATTGAAAAACAATTGCTGGTGATGCCAAACTTTTTAAACACACTCGTCAACCATCCTTCTTTAATATTCTATAAAAATCGGGAAACACCCCATCGCTAGATTTTCAAATAATCACAGCTGAAACACTAAAAGTGACTTTTTAAATTTACACATTTTGCAGTTGATTGAAAAAAAAATTGAAAAACAATTGCTGGTGATGCCAAACTTTTTAAACACACTCGTCAACCATCCTTCTTTAATATTCTACAAAAATCGGGAAACACTCCATCGCTAGATTTTCAAATAATCACAGCTGAAACACTAAAAGCGACTTTTTAAATTTACACTTTTTTCAGTTGATTAAAAAAAATTGAAAAACAATTGCTGGTGATGCCAAACTTTCTAAATACACTCGACAACCATCCTCCTTTAATATTCTAGAAAAATCGGGAAACACCCCATCGCTAGATTTTCAAATAATCACAGCAGAAACACTAAAAGTGACTTTTTAAATTTACACTTTTTGCAGTTGATTAAAAAAAATAATTGAAAAACAATTGCTGATGATGCCAAACTTTTTAAACACACTCGTCAACCATCCTTCTTTAATATTCTACAAAAATCGGGAAACACCCCATCGCTAGATTTTCAAATAATCACAGCTGAAACACTAAAAGTGACTTTTTAAATTTACACTTTTTGCAGTTGATTAAAAAAAAAATTGAAAAACAATTGCTGATGATGCCAAACTTTTTAAATACACTCGTCAACCATCCTTCTTTAATATTCTACAAAAATCGGGAAACACCCCATCGCTAGATTTTCAAATAATCACAGCTGAAACACTAAAAGTGACTTTTTAAATTTACACTTTTTGCAGTTGATTGAAAAAATAATTGAAAAACAATTGCTGGTGATGCCAAACTTTTTAAACACACTCGTCAACCATCCTTCTTTAATATTCTACAAAAATCGGGAAACACCCCATCGCTAGATTTTCAAATAATCACAGCTGAAACACTAAAAGTGACTTTTTAAATTTACACTTTTTGCAGTTGATTGAAAAAAAAATTGAAAAACAATTGCTGGTGATGCCAAACTTTTTAAACACACTCGTCAACCATCCTTCTTTAATATTCTACAAAAATCGGGAAACACCCCATCGCTAGATTTTCAAATAATCACAGCTGAAACACTAAAAGTGACTTTTTAAATTTACACTTTTTGCAGTTGATTAAAAAAAAAATTGAAAAACAATTGCTGATGATGCCAAACTTTTTAAATACACTCGTCAACCATCCTTCTTTAATATTCTATACAAATCGGGAAACACCCCATCGCTAGATTTTCAAATAATCACAGCTGAAACACTAAAAGTGACTTTTTAAATTTACACTTTTTGCAGTTGATTGAAAAAAAAAATTGAAAAACAATTGCTAGTGATGCCAAACTTTTTAAATACACTCGTCAACCATCCTTCTTTAATATTCTAGAAAAATCGGGAAACACCCCATCGCTAGATTTTCAAATAATCACAGCTGAAACATTAAAAGTGACTTTTTAAGTTTACACTTTTTGCAGTTGATTAAAAAAAAAATTGAAAAACAATTGCTGATGATGCCAAACTTTTTAAATACACTCGTCAACCATCCTTCTTTAATATTCTACAAAAATCGGGAAACACCCCATCGCTAGATTTTCAAATAATCACAGCTGAAACACTAAAAGTGACTTTTTAAATTTACACTTTTTGCAGTTGATTGAAAAAATAATTGAAAAACAATTGCTGGTGATGCCAAACTTTTTAAACACACTCGTCAACCATCCTTCTTTAATATTCTAGAAAAATCGGGAAACACCCCATCGCTAGATTTTCAAATAATCACAGCTGAAACATTAAAAGTGACTTTTTAAGTTTACACTTTTTGCAGTTGATTAAAAAAAAAATTGAAAAACAATTGCTGATGATGCCAAACTTTTTAAATACACTCGTCAACCATCCTTCTTTAATATTCTACAAAAATCGGGAAACACCCCATCGCTAGATTTTCAAATAATCACAGCTGAAACACTAAAAGTGACTTTTTAAATTTACACTTTTTGCAGTTGATTGAAAAAAAAATTGAAAAACAATTGCTAGTGATGCCAAACTTTTTAAATACACTCGTCAACCATCCTTCTTTAATATTCTACAAAAATCGGGAAACACCCCATCGCTAGATTTTCAAATAATCACAGCTGAAACACTAAAAGTGACTTTTTAAATTTACACTTTTTGCAGTTGATTAAAAAAAAAATTGAAAAACAATTGCTGGTGATGCCAAACTTTTTAAATACACTCGTCAACCATCCTTCTTTAATATTCTACAAAAATCGTAAAACACCCCATCGCTAGATTTTCAAATAATCACAGCTGAAACACTAAAAGCGACTTTTTAAATTTACACTTTTTGCAGTTGATTAAAAAAAAAATTGAAAAACAATTGCTGGTGATGCCAAACTTTTTAAACACACTCGTCAACCATCCTTCTTTAATATTCTACAAAAATCGGGAAACACCCCATCGCTAGATTTTCAAATAATCACAGCTGAAACACTAAAAGTGACTTTTTAAATTTACACTTTTTGCAGTTGATTAAAAAAAAAATTGAAAAACAATTGCTGGTGATGCCAAACTTTTTAAATACACTCGTCAACCATCCTTCTTTAATATTCTACAAAAATCGTAAAACACCCCATCGCTAGATTTTCAAATAATCACAGCTGAAACACTAAAAGCGACTTTTTAAATTTACACTTTTTGCAGTTGATTAAAAAAAAATTGAAAAACAATTGCTGGTGATGCCAAACTTTTTAAATACACTCGTCAACCATCCTTCTTTAATATTCTACAAAAATCGGGAAACACCCCATCGCTAGATTTTCAAATAATCACAGCTGAAACACTAAAAGCGACTTTTTAAATTTACACTTTTTGCAGTTGATTAAAAAAAAAATTGAAAAAACAATTGCTGATGATGCCAAACTTTTTAAACACACTCGTCAACCATCCTTCTTTAATATTCTACAAAAATCGGGAAACACCCCATCACTAGATTTTCAAATAATCACAGCTGAAACACTAAAAGTGACTTTTTAAATTTACACTTTTTGCAGTTGATTGAAAAAAAAATTGAAAAACAATTGCTGGTGATGCCAAACTTTTTAAATACACTCGTCAACCATCCTTCTTTAATATTCTACAAAAATCGGGAAACACCCCATCGCTAGATTTTCAAATAATCACAGCTGAAGCACTAAAAGTGACTTTTTAAATTTACACTTTTTGCAGTTGATTGAAAAAAAAATTGAAAAACAATTGCTAGTGATGCCAAACTTTTTAAATACACTCGTCAACCATCCTTCTTTAATATTCTATACAAATCGGGAAACACCCCATCGCTAGATTTTCAAATAATCACAGCTAAAACACTAAAAGTGACTTTTTAAATTTACACTTTTTGCAGTTGATTAAAAAAAAAATTGAAAAACAATTGCTGATGATGCCAAACTTTTTAAACACACTCGTCAACCATCCTTCTTTAATATTCTACAAAAATCGGGAAACACCCCATCGCTAGATTTTCAAATAATCACAGCTGAAGCACTAAAAGTGACTTTTTAAATTTACACTTTTTGCAGTTGATTGAAAAAAAAATTGAAAAACAATTGCTAGTGATGCCAAACTTTTTAAATACACTCGTCAACCATCCTTCTTTAATATTCTATACAAATCGGGAAACACCCCATCGCTAGATTTTCAAATAATCACAGCTGAAACATTAAAAGTGACTTTTTAAGTTTACACTTTTTGCAGTTGATTAAAAAAAAAATTGAAAAACAATTGCTGATGATGCCAAACTTTTTAAACACACTCGTCAACCATCCTTCTTTAATATTCTACAAAAATCGGGAAACACCCCATCGCTAGATTTTCAAATAATCACAGCTGAAACATTAAAAGTGATTTTTTAAATTTACACTTTTTGCAGTTGATTAAAAAAATAATTGAAAAACAATTGCTAGTGATACCAAACTTTTTAAATACACTCGAAAACCATCCTTCTTTAATATTCTACAAAAAGCGGGAAACACCCCATCGCTAGATTTTCAAATAATCACAGCTGAAACACTAAAAGTGACTTTTTAAATTTACACTTTTTGCAGTTGATTGAAAAAAAAAATTGAAAAACAATTGCTGGTGATGCCAAACTTTTTAAATACACTCGTCAACCATCCTTCTTTAATATTCTACAAAAATCGTAAAACACCCCATCGCTAGATTTTCAAATAATCACAGCTGAAACACTAAAAGTGACTTTTTAAATTTACACTTTTTGCAGTTGATTGAAAAAAAATTGAAAAACAATTGCTGGTGATGCCAAACTTTTTAAATACACTCGTCAACCATCCTTCTTTAATATTCTACAAAAATCGGGAAACACCCCATCGCTAGATTTTCAAATAATCACAGTTGAAACACTAAAAGTGACTTTTTAAATTTACACTTTTTGCAGTTGATTGAAAAAAAATTGAAAAACAATTGCTGGTGATGCCAAACTTTCTAAATACACTCGACAACCATCCTTCTTTAATATTCTAGAAAAATCGGGAAACACCCCATCGCTAGATTTTCAAATAATCACAGCTGAAACACTAAAAGTGACTTTTTAAGTTTACACTTTTTGCAGTTGATTGAAAAAAAAATTGAAAAACAATTGCTGGTGATGCCAAACTTTTTAAACACACTCGTCAACCATCCTTCTTTAATATTCTACAAAAATCGGGAAACACCCCATCGCTAGATTTTCAAATAATCACAGCTGAAACATTAAAAGTGATTTTTTAAATTTACACTTTTTGCAGTTGATTAAAAAAATAATTGAAAAACAATTGCTAGTGATACCAAACTTTTTAAATACACTCGAAAACCATCCTTCTTTAATATTCTACAAAAAGCGGGAAACACCCCATCGCTAGATTTTCAAATAATCACAGTTGAAACACTAAAAGTGACTTTTTAAATGTACACTTTTTGCAGTTGATTAAAAAAAAATTGAAAAACAATAGCTGGTGATGCCAAACTTTTTAAATACACTCGTCAACCATCCTTCTTTAATATTCTACAAAAATCGGGAAACACCCCATCGCTAGATTTTCAAATAATCACAGCTGAAACACTAAAAGCGACTTTTTAAATTTACACTTTTTGCAGTTGATTAAAAAAAAAATTGAAAAAACAATTGCTGATGATGCCAAACTTTTTAAACACACTCGTCAACCATCCTTCTTTAATATTCTACAAAAATCGGGAAACACCCCATCACTAGATTTTCAAATAATCACAGCTGAAACACTAAAAGTGACTTTTTAAATTTACACTTTTTGCAGTTGATTGAAAAAAAAATTGAAAAACAATTGCTGGTGATGCCAAACTTTTTAAATACACTCGTCAACCATCCTTCTTTAATATTCTACAAAAATCGGGAAACACCCCATCGCTAGATTTTCAAATAATCACAGCTGAAGCACTAAAAGTGACTTTTTAAATTTACACTTTTTGCAGTTGATTGAAAAAAAAATTGAAAAACAATTGCTAGTGATGCCAAACTTTTTAAATACACTCGTCAACCATCCTTCTTTAATATTCTATACAAATCGGGAAACACCCCATCGCTAGATTTTCAAATAATCACAGCTAAAACACTAAAAGTGACTTTTTAAATTTACACTTTTTGCAGTTGATTAAAAAAAAAATTGAAAAACAATTGCTGATGATGCCAAACTTTTTAAACACACTCGTCAACCATCCTTCTTTAATATTCTACAAAAATCGGGAAACACCCCATCGCTAGATTTTCAAATAATCACAGCTGAAGCACTAAAAGTGACTTTTTAAATTTACACTTTTTGCAGTTGATTGAAAAAAAAATTGAAAAACAATTGCTAGTGATGCCAAACTTTTTAAATACACTCGTCAACCATCCTTCTTTAATATTCTATACAAATCGGGAAACACCCCATCGCTAGATTTTCAAATAATCACAGCTGAAACATTAAAAGTGACTTTTTAAGTTTACACTTTTTGCAGTTGATTAAAAAAAAAATTGAAAAACAATTGCTGATGATGCCAAACTTTTTAAACACACTCGTCAACCATCCTTCTTTAATATTCTACAAAAATCGGGAAACACCCCATCGCTAGATTTTCAAATAATCACAGCTGAAACATTAAAAGTGATTTTTTAAATTTACACTTTTTGCAGTTGATTAAAAAAATAATTGAAAAACAATTGCTAGTGATACCAAACTTTTTAAATACACTCGAAAACCATCCTTCTTTAATATTCTACAAAAAGCGGGAAACACCCCATCGCTAGATTTTCAAATAATCACAGCTGAAACACTAAAAGTGACTTTTTAAATTTACACTTTTTGCAGTTGATTGAAAAAAAAAATTGAAAAACAATTGCTGGTGATGCCAAACTTTTTAAATACACTCGTCAACCATCCTTCTTTAATATTCTACAAAAATCGTAAAACACCCCATCGCTAGATTTTCAAATAATCACAGCTGAAACACTAAAAGTGACTTTTTAAATTTACACTTTTTGCAGTTGATTGAAAAAAAATTGAAAAACAATTGCTGGTGATGCCAAACTTTTTAAATACACTCGTCAACCATCCTTCTTTAATATTCTACAAAAATCGGGAAACACCCCATCGCTAGATTTTCAAATAATCACAGTTGAAACACTAAAAGTGACTTTTTAAATTTACACTTTTTGCAGTTGATTGAAAAAAAATTGAAAAACAATTGCTGGTGATGCCAAACTTTCTAAATACACTCGACAACCATCCTTCTTTAATATTCTAGAAAAATCGGGAAACACCCCATCGCTAGATTTTCAAATAATCACAGCTGAAACACTAAAAGTGACTTTTTAAGTTTACACTTTTTGCAGTTGATTGAAAAAAAAATTGAAAAACAATTGCTGGTGATGCCAAACTTTTTAAACACACTCGTCAACCATCCTTCTTTAATATTCTACAAAAATCGGGAAACACCCCATCGCTAGATTTTCAAATAATCACAGCTGAAACATTAAAAGTGATTTTTTAAATTTACACTTTTTGCAGTTGATTAAAAAAATAATTGAAAAACAATTGCTAGTGATACCAAACTTTTTAAATACACTCGAAAACCATCCTTCTTTAATATTCTACAAAAAGCGGGAAACACCCCATCGCTAGATTTTCAAATAATCACAGTTGAAACACTAAAAGTGACTTTTTAAATGTACACTTTTTGCAGTTGATTAAAAAAAAATTGAAAAACAATAGCTGGTGATGCCAAACTTTTTAAATACACTCGTCAACCATCCTTCTTTAATATTCTACAAAAATCGGGAAACACCCCATCGCTAGATTTTCAAATAATCACAGCTGAAACACTAAAAGTGACTTTTTAAATTTACACTTTTTGCAGTTGATTGAAAAAAAAAATTGAAAAACAATTGCTGGTGATGCCAAACTTTTTAAATACACTCGTCAACCATCCTTCTTTAATATTCTACAAAAATCGGGAAACACGCCATCGCTAGATTTTCAAATAATCACAGCTGACACACTAAAAGTGATTTTTTAAATTTACACTTTTTGTAGTTGATTAAAAAAAAAATTGAAAAACAATTGCTAGTGATGCCAAACTTTTCAAATACACTCGTCAACCATCCTTCTTTAATATTCTACAAAAATCGGGAAACACCCCATCGCTAGATTTTCAAATAATCACAGCTGAAACACTAAAAGTGACTTTTTAAATTTACACTTTTTGCAGTTGATTGAAAAAAAAATTGAAAAACAATTGCTGGTGATGTCAAACTTTTTAAATACACTCGTCAACCATCCTTTAATATTCTATAAAAATCGGGAAACACCCCATCGCTAGATTTTTAAATAATCACAGCTGAAACACTTTTTGCAAAATAAAATCCAACGATGAAATATTAGATTTTAATACATCTAACGATATTTAAAGTTCAATCTAAAATTGATGATCGGTTCAGGGGACGGCGCTAATCTCGACCCCTTTGCGTCCGTCCGCAGTTTATTACGGTTATTAGAGTTATCGTTTCGGAGGGCACACAAAGCGATGTGTCATACCGAAAGGATATCATCCCATTGTGCGCGTGTGGGGGGTGGTGGCGGTGCGCGGGGGGCGCGCATTACAACACCACCAGTGGAGTTCACAGAGAAGGCGAGGAGGGTGAACCACCCCCGCGGGCGCCCCCTCGGGCCCCACGGCGCTCCGTTGTAATACCATCCGCACCGGAGAAATTTGCATTGTATAATAATTAATGCGGACGGAAAATGTGTCCGTCTCGCTTTCCCCTGACGATCGGAACGAGGGGTGCATTAATTGAGATTAACTGTATATATATATTTTTTTTTTTCGAATGGTTATTTTATGATGCTCAAAAAATAATAATAATAAATCTTCATTAATCCACACAAATCAAATGATATTGTAACATTTTGTTCATTACAAAATATGCCATGGAATACAATATTTGATAAAATCGGATTCACTAAACTTTTCCAACGAATGAAACACTCTTAGTTAAAATAGCAATAAATCACTCAAAACTACAGACCGGTTTCAGACTCTTATTCCTCATCAGTGCAGTAGAGTCGCTGATGGGAAAACGGATTCACTAAACTTCTTTAAAAAAATGAAACACTCTTAATTAGGATAACAATAAATTACTCAAAACTACAGACCGGTTTTTCACTCTTATTCCTCATCACTGCAGTAGAGTCGCTGATGGGAAAAACGTATTCACAAAACTTTACCAAAGAAGGAAATACTCTTAATTAGGAAAGCAATAAATTACTCAAAATTACAGACCGGTTTCTCACTCTTATCCCTCATCACTGCAGTAGAGCCGCTGATGGGGAAACCGATTCACTAAACGTTTTCCAAACAATGATGTACTCTCAGTCAGGATCTGATTTTTTTTTTATTTGCAAGAGGCTTTTTTTTAAAGGCGAAAAACAATCCTCCCGGTTTTTGCTTGATCCGCAAACAGCGTTGTTAGTGTATGCGCTCTGAAATGGGGAACTCAAAGTCGGGATGATGCTTCGTCTCCGGGGACATCAAATATGCAGATGGCGTTTCCGTGTTCCGAATCGCGGTGTCATCCGTTACAATAACGCGGGCCGAAGTTGGGCCCCCCCGAAGGGGACAAAAAAGTGGAGAGCAAAAAAAAAAATAGATTATCTCCGCGTCCGATAGGGATATTAGATTTCGCATCAATTTGCAGCCGGCTTGATCGATACACACACACACACGCCCGCAACGACGTCTCTAGATGAGATAACGACGACGTCGGGAAAATGATGGAAACGTTCGGGGAACGGTTCCCCAGACGATGATGGGGCGTAATTAGTTTTCTGTCTTGTTTTTGTGAACATTACAGAATTCGAGAAAAATGGGTTGATGTGGCCTTCATGTAACGTTCTTGATAGCATAAAAGGAAATTTCGCGTTTTTCGATGAAACACCCTCTCAAAGACTGCCCTCGCACACCATAGAATTTTTTAACTATTTTTTTCGTGTTCGTAAGAACTTTATTAGGTGAATTGATAAGTTTCATATTTTTCGAAGAAACACACTTATTTTCACCCCTTCAAAAACCATCTCCCGCACGTCATAGAATTTTTTAACTATTTTTTTCGTGTTATACGGACATTTCTTAGGCGAATTGGTAAGTTTCATATTTTTCGAAGAAACACACTAATTTTCACCCCCTCTAAAATCACCCCCGTTACATCATAGAATTTTTTAACTATTTTTTTTGTGTTGGCTACAATGTTCTTAGGCGAATTGGTAAGTTTCATATTTTTCGAAGAAACATAAATATTTACACCCCCTCTAAAACCACCCCCGCACATTGTAGAATTTTTTAAATATTTTTCTGGTGTTATACGGAAATTTTTTAGGCGAATTGGTAAGTTTCATATTTTTCGAAGAAACATAAATATTTCCACCCCATCAAAAAAACACCCCGCACTTCATAGAATTTTTTAAATATTTTTCTCGTGTTATATGGAATTTTATTAGGCGGATTGGTAAGTTTCATATTTTTCGAAGAAACATAAATATTTCCACCCCCTTAAAAAACACCCCCACACATCATAGAATTTTTAAACTATTTTTCTCGTGTTAGATGGAATTTTCTTAGGCAAATTGGTAAGTTTCATATTTTTCGAAGAAACACAAATATTTACACCCCTTCAGAAACCACCACCGCACATCATAGAATTTTTTAAATATTTTTCTCGTGTTATACGGACATTTTTTAGGCGAATTGGTAAGTTTCATATTTTTCGAAGAAACACACTTATTTTCACCCCTTCAAAAACCACCCTAGCACATCATAGAATTTTTTAAATATTTTTCTCGTATTATACGGATATTTATTAGGCGAATTGGTAAGTTTCATATTTTTCGAAGAAACACACTCATTTTCACCCTCTCTAAAACCACCCCCGCACATCATAGAATTTTTTAAATATTTTTATCGTGTTATACAGATATTTCTCAGGCGAATTGGTAAGTTTCATATTTTTCGAAGAAACACACTTATTTCTACCCCCTCTAAAACCACCCCCGCACATCATAGAATTTTTTAAATATTTTTCTCGTGTTAAAAGAAAATTTCTTAGGTGAATTGGTAAGTTTCATATTTTTCGAAGAAACATAAATATTTCCACCCCATTAAAAAAACACCTCCGCACATCATAGAATTTTTTTAATATTTTTCTCGTGTTATACGGAAATTTCTTAGGCGAATTGGTAAGTTTAATATTTTTCGAAGAAGCACACTTAATTCCACCCTCTCAAAAACCACCCTCATACATCGTAGAATTTTTTAACTATTTTCGTCGTGTTGGCTAAAATTTTCTTAAGCGAATTGGTAAGTTTCATATTTTTCGAAGAAACATAAATATTTACACCCCCTTAAAAAACACCCCTACACATCATAGAATTTTTTTAATATTTTTCTCGTGTTATATGGACATTTCTTAGGCGAATTGGTAAGTTTCATATTTTTCGAAGAAACACACTTATTTTCACCCCTTTAAAAACCACCCTTGCACATCATAGAATTTTTTTAATATTTTTTTTGTATTCGTAAGAACTTTATTAGGTGAATTGACAAGTTTCATATTTTTCGAAGAAACACACTTATTTTCACCCCTTCAAAAACCCCACCCCCGCACCTCATAGAATTTTTTTAATATTTTTCTGGTATTATATGGAACTTTCTTAAGCGAATTGACAAGTTTCATATTTTTCAAAGAAACATAAATATTTACACTCCCTCATAAAACACCCCCGCGCATCATAGAATTTTTTAAATATTTTTTTCGTATTTGTAGGAACTTTCTTAAGCGAATTGATAAGTTTAATATTTTTCGAAGAAACACAATAATTTTCACCCCCTCGAAAATCACCCCTGTTACATCATAAAATTTTTTAACTATTTTTCTTGTGTTGGCTAGAATGTTCTTAGGCGAATTGGTAAGTTTCATATTTTTCGAAGAAACATAAATATTTCCACCCTATTAAAAAACCACCCCCGCACATCATAGAATTTTTTAAATATTTTTTTCGTGCTGGCAAGAATTTTCTTAAGCGAATTGGTAAGTTTTATATTTGTCGAAGAAACATAAACATTTACACCCCTCTAAAAAACACCCCCGCACATCGTAGAATTTTTAAATATTTTTTTTTGTGTTATACGGACATTTCTTAGGCGAATTGGTTAGTTTCATATTTTTCGAAGAAACATAAATATTTACACCTCCCTTAAAAAACACCCCCGTACATATAGAATTTTTAAAATATTTTTTTCGTGTTCATAGGAATTTTTTTAAGCGAATAGATAAGTTTAATATTTTTCGAAGAAACACACTTATTTTTACCCCCTCTAAAACCACCCCCGCACATCATAGAATTTTTTAAATATTTTTTTCGTGTTGTACAGAAATTTCTTAGGCGAATTGGTAAGTTTCATATTCTTCGAAGAAACATAAATATTTCCACCCCATTAAAAAACACCCACGATTATCATAGAATTTTTTAAAAAAAAATTTTCGTGTTTGTATGAGCTGTCTTAAGCGAATTAATAAGTTTAATATTTTTCAAAGAAACACACTTATTTCCACTCCCGCACATCATAGAATGTTTTAAATATTTTTCTGTTCTTATATGGAATTTTTTTAGGCGAACTGATAAGTTTCATATTTTTCGAAGAAACATAAATATTTCCACCGCCTTAAAAAAACACCCCCGCACATCATAGAATTTTTTCAATATTTTTCTGGTATTATATGGAACTTTCTTAAGCGAATTGATAAGTTTCATATTTTTCGAAGAAACATTAATATTTACACCGCCTTAAAAAAACACCCCCGCACATCATAGAATTTTTTAAATATTTTTGTCGTGTTCGTAAGAACTTTATTAGATGAATTGACAAGTTTCATATTTTTCGAAGAAACATAAATATTTACACCCCCCTAAAAAACACCCCCGCACATCATAGAATTTTTTTAATATTTTTGTCGTGTTTGTAAGAACTTTATTAGGCGAATTGATAAGTTTCATATTTTTCGAAGAAACACACTTATTTCCACCCCCTCTAAAACCACCCTTGCACATCATAGAATTTTTTAAATATTTTTCTGGTATTATATGGAAATTTTTTAGGCAAACTGGTAAGTTTCATATTTTTCGAAGAAACATGAATATTTCCACCCCTTTAAAAAACACCCCTACATATCATAGAATTTTTTAAATATTTTTTTCGTGTTCATAAGATTTTTATTAGGTTAATTAATAAGTTTCATATTTTTCGAAGAAACACACTCATTTCCACCCCTTCTAAAACCACACCCGCACATCATAGAATTTTTTTAATATTTTTCTCGTATTATATGGATATTTCTTAGGCGAATTGGTAAGTTTCATATTTTTCGAAGAAACACAAATATTTCCACTCCTTTAAAAACCACCCCTACTCATCATATAATTTTTTAAATATTTTTTTCGTGTTCGTAAGAACTTTATTAGGTGAATTGACAAGTTTCATATTTTTCGAAGAAACACACTTATTTCCACCCTCTCAAAAACCACCCTTATACATCGTAGAATTTTTTAACTATTTTTCTCGTATTGGCTAGAATTTTCTTAAGCGAATTGGTAAGTTTCATATTTTTCGAAGAAATATTAATATTTCCACCCCCTTAAAAAACACCCCCGCACATCATAGAATTTTTTAAATATTTTTTTCGTGTTCGTAGGAACTTTCTTAAGCGAATTGATAAGTTTAATATTTTTCGAAGAAACACACTTATTTCCACCCTCTCAAAAACCACTCTTATACATCGTAGAATTTTTTAACTATTTTTCTCGTATTGGCTAGAATTTTCTTAGGGGAATTGGTAAGTTTCATATTTTTCGAAGAAACACAAATATTTTCACCCCCCTAAAAACATCCCCGAACATCATAGAATTTTTTAAATATTTTTTTCGTGTTCGGAGGAACTTTCTTACGCGAATTGATAAGTTTAATATTTTTCGAAGAAACACACTCATTTCCACCCCCTCTAAAACCACCCCCGCACATCATAGAATTTTTTAAATATATTTTTCGTGTTGTACAGAAATTTCTTAGGCGAATTGGTAAGTTTCATATTTTTCGAAGAAACACAAATATTTCTACCCCTTTAAAACCCACCCCCGGACTTTATAGAATTTTTAAAATATTTTTCTCGTGTTTGTAGCAATTTTTTTAGGCGAATTAATAAGTTTCAAATTTTTCGAAGAAACACAATTATTTCCACCCCCGCTGTGCAGGGTAGTCATTTTTGTTACCAAGTAATTTAGGATTATCCTGTCAAAATGTTTGCTAAAAAAAATGTGGAATTCATCAAGTAAATTTGTGAGAAAGTGTATTTGAATTGCAGAGAAGCCCTTTTTGTTATTGCAAAGTGCGGATAATTTTTTTTATTCAATTTAAAAGGAACGTCACTTGCCTAAATGTTAAGTATTTATCTAAAATATACAATTTTCCTTATTATTATTATTATTATTATTAAAGAAATGTGAAATTTATAGTGAAATTTCTGGAGAAAGCTCATCAAAATTTGCTTTCTATTGCAGTAATTGTTGCTACCACAAACTTCGGGTAATTTTCTTTAGCCGTTTTAAAAGGAACGTCATTCAGGATTAATTTGCCTAAATTTTAAGCATTTGCCTAAAGAAATGTGAAATGTATGAAGCAATTTCTGGAGAAAGTTCATTTTTGGTCTTCAACATTTTCCTTCCATCGCAGTCATTGTGGCTACAACAAACTTCAGGTAATTTTCTTTAGCCATTTTCAAAGAAACGACATTCAGGATTAATTTGCCTAAATTTTAAGTATTTGTCTAAAGAAATGTGAAATTTATGGAGCAATTTCTGGAGAAAGTGCATTTTTATTTATTAAAATAATGATTTATTTAAGTGAATTCGTCCAAGAACGCATCGCACCAATTATTGTCTAAACAATCCAATTTCCAGGTTTATGCGTTTAGCAAATGCTATTTACTTAAATAATAATATTGATTTATTCAACATTAACACTACTTTGTTTCACAAGCATTTGCTCGGAATCAACCTGGAAATAATTATTATAAGTTCGAATTGTCGATAATAAATATTTATAATATATTGATTTGTAAATTAAGGAGTTTTCCGTGTATTAAATAAATAAATAAATAAAATAAATAAAAAAGTGAAATACATCCAATTCGCCTTTGTTTAAAAATTCCTGCAGTCGCTCATGTTTATATGAACGGGCGTGAAAAACACGTAATAAACCTCTCGATGCTGTGGGGGGCGCGTCTGATCAAAAGATAAGACCCTTCTATTCAGGGAGCGCGGATCTCTCCTCGGATCAGATCTAATAAAGTGAAGCCATCCACTTACAGACGTCTTGAAAAGTTGAAAAGTTGCCGGTCAATCAAATCAGCGGAGGATTACGCCCGCTTACGGGAAAATTCAATTTTCACAAATTGCCTCCAACAGAAGAGAGAAAAATAATTCATTACGGATATATTTATTTTAATACGAGTAAGTGAGTCTGTATCTTATGCGAGGTGAGGGCGGTCGGGGTCATTAGGTAAAGGAAAGTCGGGGTCATTAGGTAAAGGAGAGTCTATTAGAAGTAAATAATTAAGGCGCGGCCCCATTCGCGTAATTCGGTTTGGTGGATGCACTTTCATTACTCTCGGATGTTATTCCGGCGAGGAGGGTGGCTTTCCCGCCGCTCCCCCCCCGAATAACATAACCGCGGGGTGGATACTCCGATGTGGGAAAAAGCCCTCCGTCGAGCAGGTGTTTGTGCAGTGTTGATGACACATTACACCACCGAAGCGAAAGCACTAAGCTCTTCTCCCATTTCTTAAAATCATAAATTGAAAACTTTACACAAGTGCATTAAATTCCACCCCGTAAATTACATATTAAAATGTTCACCCTGTATATCTTCGTATAGTAAATTGCATAAATTACGTATTTGTAAATTACATATTAAAATTTCCACCCTGTATATAAATTACTTCGGTAATCCCTTACAGCAATTATGAAAAGATAAAACTTTAAGGGATTACCCGAGACACCGAAGGCGTTCCAATTTATTTCCTTAATGGGTTTTAAAAAATGTACTCGGCGATTAGGGCGTGTACGTTTTTTTTTTTTTTCTTGTGTGCAAGGAGGAAAATTTCCCCGTGGCATTTAGGGGTGCGGGAAAGGACACGTGTCCTCGTTACGACCCTTTTGGTGGAGCGGTTGACGAGGAGGGGAACCCCACAATGCTAACACACCGTTATTAATTAACCTTCGCACCGATAACTATTGAATTTGCTACGAAAATTTTACAAGAGTCGCATGTTCACCGGCGAGGGGATGATTTCCGGGTGGAGGGGCGGGGAGAATTTTATTCGAATTGAAATTTTTCCACCCTCTACGCACTATTTAAATGAAATATAGCAAAAAAATGTTGATGTCTATATATAGGACGTGTAATCCTAAATAAATTTGTGAAGTTTCAAAAATCATTTCATCGAGGGATTTGACTTCAGCGATTTTTCTAACGTGTGTTGTAACTTTCAACTTTGAGGTCAATTATAGCGAAAAGTATGAATGACGTGTATTCACGTTTTGACGTTTATTTGCTGAACGTGCAATTCTAAAAAAATCGGTGAAGTTTCAAAAAAATCCATCGAGGGGTTTGACTTCAGCGATTTTTCTAACGTGAGCTGTAAGTTTCAATTTTGAAGCCAATTATAGCGAAAAGTATTAATGACGTAATTTCACTTTTTGACGTTTATTTATGGGGCGTGCAATTCTAAACAAATTGGTGAAGTTTAAAAAAAAATCCATCGAGGGATTTGACTTCAGCGATTTTTCAAACTAAATCGCTTTTCGTATGTTGCAACTTCTAATTTTGAAGTGAAATATAAGGAAAAGTATAAATACCGAATTTTCACTTTTTGACGTTTACATACAGGATGTGTTATTTTGAACAAATTGGTGAAGTTTCAAAAAAATCCATCGAGGGGTTTGACTTCAGCGATTTTTCTGACGTGAGTTGTAAGTTTCAATTTTAAAGCCAATTATAGCGAAAAGTATTAATGACGTAATTTCACTTTTTGGCGTTTATTTACGGGTCGTGGAGTTCTAAACAAATTGGTGAAGTTTCAAAAAAATCCATCGAGGGGTTTGACTTCAGCGATTTTTCTAACTAAATCGCTTTTCGTGTGTTGCATTTTCCAACTTTGAAGTAAAATACAGGGAAAAGTATTAACGACGTGTTTCACGTTTTGACGTTTATTTACAGAACGTGCAATTCTAAACAAATTGGCGAAGTTTCAAGAAAATCCATGGAGGGGTTTGACTTCAGCGATTTTTCAAACTAAATCGCTTTTCGTGTGTTGCAACTTTCAACTTCCAACTTTGAAGTGAAATATAGGGAAAAGTATTAATGATGTGTTAACACTTTTTGGCATTTATTTACAGAACGTGCAATTCTAAACAAATTGGTGAAGTTTCAAGAAAATCCGTCGAGGGATTTGACTTCAGCGATTTTTCAAATTAAATCGCTTTTCGTGTGTTGCAACTTCCAACTTCCAACTTTGAAGTGAAATATAGGGAAAAGTATAAATGACGTGTTTTCACTCTTTGACGTTTATTTACAGAACGTGTAATTCTAAACAAATTTGTGAAGTTTCAAAAAACTTCATCGAGGGATTTGACTTCCGCGATTTTTTTTTAATGCGTGATGTAACTTTCAACTTTGAAGTCAATTAAAGCAAAAAGTATTAATGACGTGTTTTCACTTTTTGACGTTTATATACAGGATGTGCAATTGTAAACAAATTCGTGAAGTTTCAAAAATCTTCGTCGAGGGATTTGACTTCAGCGATTTTTCTAATGTGAGTTGTAAGTTTCAGTTTTAAAGTCAATTAGAGCGAAAAGTATTTATGACGTAATTTCACTTTTTGACGTTTATTTACAGAACGTGCAATTCTAAACAAATTGGTGAAGTTTCAAAAAAATCCATCGAGGGATTTGACTTCAGCGATTTTTCAAACTAAATCGCTTTTCGTGTGTTGCAACTTCCAACTTCCAACTTTGAAGTGAAATATAGAGAAAAGTATAAATGACGTGTTTTCACGTTTTGACGTTTATTTACAGAACGTGCAATTCTAAATAAATTGGTGAAGTTTCAAGAAAATCCATCGAGGGATTTGACATCAGCGATTTTTCAAACTAAATCGCTTTTCGTGTGTTGCAACTTCCAACTTCCAACTTTGAAGTGAAATACAGGGAAAAGTATAAATAACGTGTTTTCACTTTTTGACGTTTATTTACAGATCCTGCAATTCTAAATAAATTGGTGAAGTTTCAAGAAAATCCATCGAGGGGTTTGACTTCAGCGATTTTTCAAACTAAATCGCTTTTCGGGTGTTGCAACTTCCAACTTCCAACTTCCAACTTTGAAGTGAAATATAGAGAAAAGTATAAATGACGTGTTCTCACTTTTTGACGTTTATTTACAGGACGTGCAATTCTAAACAAATTGCTGAAGTTTCAAAAAAATACATCGAGGGGTTTGACTTCAGCGATTTTTCTAACTAAATCGCTTTTCGTGTGTTGCAACCTCCAACTTTGAAGTGAAATACAGGGAAAAGTATAAATAACGTGTTTTCACTTTTTGACGTTTATTTACAGATCCTGCAATTCTAAACAAATTGGTGTAGTTTCAAAAAAATCCATCGAGGGATTTGACTTCAGCGATTTTTCAAACTAAATCGCTTTTCGTGTGTTGCAACTTCCAACTTCCAACTTTGAAGTGAAATACAGGGAAAAGTATAAATAACGTGTTTTCACTTTTTGACGTTTATTTACAGATCCTGCAATTCTAAATAAATTGGTGAAGTTTCAAGAAAATCCATCGAGGGGTTTGACTTCAGCGATTTTTCAAACTAAATCGCTTTTCGGGTGTTGCAACTTCCAACTTCCAACTTCCAACTTTGAAGTGAAATATAGAGAAAAGTATAAATGACGTGTTCTCACTTTTTGACGTTTATTTACAGGACGTGCAATTCTAAACAAATTGCTGAAGTTTCAAAAAAATACATCGAGGGGTTTGACTTCAGCGATTTTTCTAACTAAATCGCTTTTCGTGTGTTGCAACCTCCAACTTTGAAGTGAAATACAGGGAAAAGTATAAATAACGTGTTTTCACTTTTTGACGTTTATTTACAGATCCTGCAATTCTAAACAAATTGGTGTAGTTTCAAAAAAATCCATCGAGGGATTTGACTTCAGCGATTTTTCAAAATAAATCGCTTTTCGTGTGTTGCAACTTCCAACTTTGAAGTGAAATACAGGGAAAAGTACAAATGACGTGTTTTCATATATTGACGTTTATTTACAGAACGTGCAATTCTAAACAAATTGGTGAAGTTTCAAAAAAATCCATCGAGGGATTTCACTTCAGCGATTTTTTAAACTAAATCGCTTTTCATGTGTTGTAACTTCCAACTTCCAACTTTGAAGTGAAATATTGGCAAAAGTATAAATGATGTGATTTCACTTTCTGACGTTTATTTACAGAATAGGCAATTCTAAACAAATTGATGAAGTTTCAAAAAAATGTATCGAGGGATTTGACGATTTTTCAAATTAATTCACTTTCGTCTGTCGTAACTTTCAATTTTGAAGTCAATTTTAGCGAAAAGTATTAATGACGTGTTTTCACTTTTTGACGTTTATTTACAGAACGTGTAGTTCTAAACAAATTCGTGAAGTCAAAAAACTTCATCGAGGGATTTGACTTCAGCGATTTTTCAAATTAAATCGCTTTTGTCTGTCGTAACTTTCAATTTTGAAGTCAATTTAGCGAAACGTATAAATGCTGAATTTTGATTTTTTGACGTTTATATACAGGACGTGCAATTCTAAGGAAATTTGTAAAGTTTCAAAAATCTTCATCGAGGGATTTGACTTTAGCGATTTTTTTTAACGTGTGATGTAACTTTTAACTTTAAGTAAAATATAGAGAAACGTATAAATGCCGAATTTTCACTTTTTGAAGTTTATATATAGGACGTGCAATTGTAAATAAATTTGTAAAGTTTCAAAAAAGTCCATCGAGGGATTTGACTTCAGCGATTTTTCTAACATCAGTTGTAACTTTCAACTTTGAAGTCAATTATAGCGAAAAGTGTTAATGACGTGTTTTCACTTTTTGACATTTATATACAGGACGTGTAATTCTAAACAAATTGGTGAAGTTTCAAAAATCTTCATCGAGGGATTTGACTTCAGCGATTTTTCTAACGTGTGATGTAACTTTCAACTTTGAAGTCAATTATAGCGAAAAGTATTAGTGACGTAATTTCACTTTTTGACGTTTATATAGAGGACGTGCAATTCTAAACAAATTTGTGAAGTTTCAAAAAAGTCCATCGAGAGATTTGACTTCAGCGATGTTTACAACGTGTGATTTAACTTTCAACTTTGAAGTGAAACATAGCGAAACGTATAAATGCCGAATTTTCACTTTTTGACGTTTATATACAGGACGTGCAATTGTAAAGAAATTTGTAAAGTTTCAAAAAGTCCATCGAGGGATTTGACTTCAGCGATTTTTACAACGTGATTTGTAACTTTCAACTTTTAAGTCAATTATAGCGAAAAGTATTAATGACGTGTTTTCACTTTTTGACGTTTATTTACAGAACGTGTAATTTTAAACAAATTCGTGAAGTTTCAAAAATCTTCATCGAGGGATTTGACTTCAGCGATTTTTACAACGTGTGATTTAACTTTCAACTTTCAAGTGAAATATAGCGAAACGTATAAATGCCGAATTTTCACTTTTTGACGTTTATATACAGGACGTGCAATTGTAAAGAAATTTGTGAAGTTTCAAGAAAATCCATCCAGGGATTTGACTTCTGCGATTTTTCTAACGTCAGTTGTAAGTTTCAACTTTGAAGTTAATTATAGCGAAAAGTATTAATGACGTGTTTTCACTTTTTGACGTTTATTTACAGAACGTGCAATTCTAAATAAATTGGTGAAGTTTCAAGAAAATTCATCGAGGGATTTGACTTCAGCGATTTTTCAAACTAAATCGCTTTTCGTGTGTTGCAACTTTCAACTTCCAACTTTTAAGTGAAATATAGGGAAAAGTATAAATGACGTGTTTTAACTTTTTGACGTTTATTTACAGAACGTGCAATTCTTAACAAATTGGTGAAGTTTTAAGAAAATCCATCGAGAGGTTTGACTTCAGCGATTTTTTTAACGTGAGTTGTAACTTTCAACTTTGAAGTTAATTAAAGCAAAAAGTAATAATGACGTGTTTTCACTTTTTGGCGTTTTTTGCCGTTTATATACAGGACGTGCAATTCTAAACCAATTGGTGAAGTTTAAAAAAAATCCATCGAGGGATTTGACTTCAGCGATTTTTCTAACGTGAGTTTTAAGTTTAAATTTTGAAGCCAATTATAGCGAAAAGTATAAATGACGTGTTTTCACTTTTTGACGTTTATTTATAGAAACTATACAAATTGCTGAAGTTTCAAAAGACATCCATCGAGGGATTTGTCTTCAGCGATTTTTCAAATTAAATCGCTTTCGTCTCTCGTAACTTTCAATTTTGAAGTTAATTTTAGCGAAACGTATAAATGCCGAATTTTGATTTTTTGACGTTTATATACAGGACGTGCAATTCTAAGGAAATTTGTAAAGTTTCAAAAATTTTCATCGAGGGATTTGACTTCAGCGATTTTTTTTAACGTGTGATGTAACTTTTAACTTTAAAGTGAAATATAGAGAAACGTACAAATGCCGAATTTTCACTTTTTGACGTTTATATATAGGACGTGCAATTGTAAATAAATTTGTAAAGTTTCAAAAAAGTCCATCGAGGGATTTGACTTCAGCGATTTTTCTAACGTGTGATGTAACTTTAAACTTTAAAGCGAAACGTATAAATGCCGTATTTTCACTTTTTGACGTTTATATACAGGACGTGTAATTCTAAAGAAATTCGTGAAGTCTAAAAAATCTTCATCGAGGGATTTGACTTCAGCGATTTTTTTAACGTGAGTTGTAACTTTCAACTTTAAATTCAATTATAGCGAAAAGTATTAATGACGTGTTTTCACTTTTTGACGTTTATTTACAGAACGTGTAATTCTAAACGAATTGGTGAAGTTTCAAAAATCTTTATCGAGGGATTTGACTTCAGCGATTTTTCTAACGTGAGTTGTAAGTTTCAACTTTGAAGCCAATTATAGCGAAAAGTATTAATGACATAATTTCACTTTTTGACGTTTATTTACAGAACGTGTAATTCTAAACAAATTTGTGAAGCTTCAAAAAAAAATTCATCGAAGGATTTGACTACAGCGATTTTTCTAACGTGAGTTGTAAGTTTCAACTTTGAAGTCAATTATAGCGAAAAGTATTAACGACGTATTTTCACTTTTTGACGTTTATTTACAGAACGTGTAATTCTAAACAAATTTGTGAAGTTTAAAAAAACTTCATCGAGCGATTTTTCGAAAAAGCGCCTTTAAAAAAATTAATTTCTTTTTCGCGAAAAAAAATCAAAATTTTATGATACACCCTGTATATACATTCACCGCCTCATCTTTATTAATACGCACGAAAAAATAATTATTAACACTTTTCACGCTCAAATTAATGAATTAATATTCGAAACATCAGCGTCGCATCACTTTGGAAACATTTTTTTTAGGGGGGTGGGGGAGGAGATGATTAAGTGTCGACAAGTTTGCAGGGCGTTAATGAATGCATGGGCGCGCGAAAATAAAATAATAATGAACCGACGTAACGAGATTAGCTCGACAATGAAAGAGCGAGAGAGAGAGAGCGCCCTTTAATTCGTTTACGCGCGACACGACCGCGAAATTCGATTAAAAAAGGAAAACTCACCTCGGCTCTAGCCGAAGCCGAACCTGTGTGCACCAGCGGCGTGCCGGACAGCCATTTCTTCGGCAGGGACAGTATCGATTCTCGCCATCCTGAAACAAGAAGAAAAAAAAAATAGTGTGATTCGTTAAAATTGGAAAAAACGTATTGGCGACGGTAAAAATATTCTCGTAAGATCGAACTCGATTTTTTTAATTTTGGAAAATCTAAAGCGTAGATTTAAGGTCCTAATCTATACCCAGATATTCGTTAAAATTGCAAGTTGGCGGATTCGCGACAGTAATAATATTCTCGTAAGATCGAATATGTTGTTTTTTTTTTAAATTCAGAAAATATAGAGCGCAGATTTGTGGTCCTAATTTATACACGGATATTCGTTTAAATCGTAATTCGTTAAAATTGAAAATTTGCGTATTCGCGACAGTAAAAATATTCTCGTAAGATCGATTTACATTTTTTTTTAATTCGGAAAATATAGAGCGCAGACTTGTGGTCCTTATTTATACACGGATATTTGTTTAAATCGCAATTCGTTAAAATTAAAAGTTGGCGTATTTGCGACAGTAATAATATTCTCGTAAGATCGAATTTGATTTTTTTTAATTTGGAAAATATAGAGCGCAGATTTGTGGTCCTAATTTATACACGGATTTTCGTTTAAATCGCAATTCGTTAAAATTGAAAATTTCCGTATTCGCGACAATAAAAATATTCTCGTAAGATCGAAATTGTTTTTTTTTTATTTCGAAAAATCTAGAGCGTTAATTTATGGTCCCTATCTATACATCCGTTTAAATACAGTCTTTCTGTTCCACCCACGGCACTGGTGGTGAATTTTTGAACGGGATCATGCAGATTTTGCAGAGGTTCGCGCCAGATTGAATTCCTCCGGCGTCTTTGAGGTTAGAAAATAGTTTGACAGCTTAAAAAAATATGCATTCTATTGTCTAACTTATTATGTTGCGTTTTTTTTTTAACTTCTCTCCGTTTTGGAGATACGATTTTTTAAACTTGCCCCTGCGACTTGATTAAATCATCAAAGTGAAGTTACCGCATCACCCGTTAGACTGATGTAAAATTTTAATTTTATTTATTATACAAATAATGAAAATAGCAAAATAACAAATAAAAGCAGAGCTGCAGACAATATGGCAATTGATGCAGAGATAGTAGAGGAAGAACTCTAGAAAATAAATTATGAAAATGATTCTTTACGATCCTTAATGATAAATATTGTTTGATTATTATGTTTATTGATAACACCGTAATAATTCCGTTTGTAATCCCTTCGACAATTAAAACAGGATCCCCCCTTTGGTTGTGCAAGTTCCGCAGGATAAAATCTGACAAACCGTGCGGATTTCTGCGGGGATCGTCGCCTGATAAAGGCAACCCCGACACACCATTGTTTCCACCGGCACTCAGGGACACAATGCCGTTCTTCTCCCTTCGCTTTTATTGCCGACAGAATTGCCAATAAACCCATGAAGTATTGTGCGGGACATCAACAGGGTTCCCTCTTTTGTTACGAAATTAACACAGACACAGTCACAATGGTGGTGGAATTTGTGTTTTCATAACATTTTAATAATGCATTTGATTAATCCATTTTATATGCTCAAATAAATTCATTTTGAAGTATACTCACAGAGAAATATTCGTGGATCTTTGTTAATAATCTATTTCAAGCATAACATAGCATTTATTCATACGAACGCATCGATATATTAATTTAGATTTTTTCAAAATTCGTCGACTCCCTTAAAAAAGGTGACTATTATTTTTAAAGTTCGCCAACTCCCAAAAAAGTTAGTAATTTTTTTTTAAGTTCGCCAACCCCCCAAAAAAAGTTACCAATTTTTTTCAAAGTTCGCCAACTCCCAAAAAAAGTTAGTAATTTTTTTTTCAAAGTTTGCCAACCCCCCAAAAAAAGTTACCAATTTTTTTCAAAGTTCGCCAACTCCCATAAAAAAGATGGCATTTATTTTCAAGGTTCGCCAACTCCCATTAAAAATTTGGCAATTATTTTAAAAGTTCGACAATTCTCATAAAAAAGTTGGCAACTTTTTTCAAAGTTCGCCAACTCCCAAAAAAAGTTAATAATTTTTTTCAAAGTTCGCCAACTCCCATAAAAAAGTCACCAATTTTTTTCAAAGTTCGCCAACTCCCAAAAAAAGTTAGTAATTTTTTTCAAAGTTCGCCAACTCCCAAAAAAAGTTAGTAATTTTTTTCAAAGTTCGCCAACTCCCAAAGAAAGTTAGTTACGTTTTTCATAGTTCGCCAACTATCATAAAAAAGTTGGCATTTTTTTTCAAAGTTCGTCAACTCTCATAAAATAGGTAGCTATGGTAATCTATTCCCTATATTTTATGATAACAATTAAAGAAATAAGAACATATTGAATGGATTTTATGAATGGATAAAGAATAATTTCTCCAATCCACTCTCGGTATTCCAACATAATTGTTTTCAAAGTTGCCCAACTCCCGAAAAAAGTTAGCAATTTTTTTCAAAGTTCGCCAACTTCCAAAAAAAGTTACCAATGTTTTTCAAAGTTCACCAACTCCCAAAAAAAGTTACACGTTTTTTTTCAAAGTTCGCCAACTCCCAAAAAAGTCACCAATTTTTTTCAAAGTTCGCCAACTCCCAAAAAAAGTTAGTAATTTTTTTCAAAGTTCGTCAACTCCCATAAAGAAGTTAGCTATGGTAATCTATTCCCTATATTTTATGATAACAATTAGAGAAATAAGAAAATATTTGATGAATAGATAAAGAATAATTTCTCCAATCCACTCTCAGTATTCCAACATAAATTTTCTCCAATGATTATATTACTTTAATTTTATTATTATTTTTATAAAATGGATTTTTCCGTAAATAAACATTATTATTATTATTATAACTCTCGAAAAAAGTTGACGATTTTTTTCAAAGTTCGCCAACTCCCAAAAAAAGAGTTACCAATTTTTTTCAAAGTTCGCTAACTGCCATTAAAAAAGTTGACGATTTTTTTCAAAATTCACCAACTCCCAAAAAAAGTTGGCAATTTTTTTCAAAGTTCACCAACTCGCAAAAAAAGTTGGCTGTTTTTTCAAAGTTCGCCAACTTCCATAAAAAAGTTGACGATTTTTTTCAAAGTTCACCAACTCCCATAAAAAAGTTGACGATATTTTTCAACGTTCGCCAACTCCCATAAAAAAAGTTGACGATTTTTTCCAAAGTTCACCAACTCTCATAAAGTCACCAATTTTTTTTAAAGTTCGTCAACTCCCAAAAATAGTTGGCAATTTTTTTAAAAGTTTGCCAACTGCCATTAAAAAAGTTGACGATTTTTTTCAAAGTTTACCAACTCCCAAAAAAAGTTTGCAATTTTTTTCAAAGTTCGTCAACTCCCATAAAAAAGTTAGCTATGGTAATCTATTCCCTATATTTTATGATAACAATTAGAGAAATAAGAAAATATTGAATGGATTTGATGAATGGATAAAGAATAATTTCTCCAATCCACTCTCGGTATTCCAACATAATTTTTGAAGTTGGAAGTTGCCCAACTCCCGAAAAAAGTTACCAATTTTTTTTAAAGTTCGCCAACTCCCAAAAAAAGTTACAATTTTTTTTTCAAAGTTTGCCAACCCCCCAAAAAAAGTTACCAATTTTTTTCAAAGTTCGACAAATCCCAAAAAAAGTTGGCAATTTTTTTCAAAGTTTGCCAACTGCCATTAAAAAAGTTGACGTTTTTTTTCAAAGTTCACCAACTATCAAAAAAAGTTGGCAATTTTTTTCAAAGTTCGTCAACTCCCAAAAAAGTTAGTAATTTGTTTCAAAGTTCGCCAACTTCTATGTCTAACTTCTATGTATAACTTATGTATTTTATCTATTTATTTATTTATAATTTTATTCTACAACTGACTGTGATATTGTAATGTTATCGTAAATGTTAATGTAATTTATGTATTGTAATATTTTTAAGATTGTAATTTCAACGTGACATGTGTACATCATTTCTGTGATCAAAAGCACTAATAAAGCTAATCAACTCCTATAAAAAAGTCACCAATTTTTTTCAAAGTTCGCCAACTCCCAAAAAAAGTTACCAATTATTTTCAAAGTTCGCCAACTTCCAAAAAAAATTGGAATTTTTTTTAAAGTTCGCCAACTGCCATTAAAAAAGTTTACGATTTTTTTCAAAGTTCACCAACTAACAAAAAAAGTTCGCAATTTTATTCAAAGTTCACCAACTGCCATTAAAAAAGTTGACGATTTTTTTCAAAGTTCACCAACTCCCAAAAAAAGTTGGCAATTTTTTTCAAAGTTCGCCAACTCCCATAAAAAAGTTGACGATTTTTTTCAAAGTTCGCCAACTCCGATAAAAAAATTGACGATTTTTTTCAAAGTTCGCCAACTCCCAAAAAAAGTTGACGATTTTTTTCAAAGTTCGCCAACTCTTAAAAAAAAGTTACCAATTTTTTTTAAAGTTCGCCAACTCCCAAAAAAAGTTACCAATTATTTTCAAAGTTCGCCAACTCCCAAAAAAAATTGGAATTTTTTTTAAAGTTCGCCAACTGCCATTAAAAAAGTTTACGATTTTTTTCAAAGTTCACCAACTAACAAAAAAAGTTCGCAATTTTATTCAAAGTTCACCAACTGCCATTAAAAAAGTTGACGATTTTTTTCAAAGTTCACCAACTCCCAAAAAAAGTTGGCTATTTTTTCAAAGTTCGCCAACTCCCATAAAAAAGTTGACGATTTTTTTCAAAGTTCGCCAACTCCGATAAAAAAATTGACGATTTTTTTCAAAGTTCGCCAACTCCCATAAGAAAGTTATCAATTTCTTTCTAAGTTCGCCAACTCCCAAGAAAAGTCACCAATTTTTTTCAAAGTTCGCCAACTCCCAAAAAAAAATTTTCAAAGTTCCCCAACTTCCAAAAAAATCTCAAAATTAATTTGTGCGTTTAAAATGGGATGTGTTAATTTAATCCTATAAATAATTAACCAACAAAGTTAAACTTATTAAAAATCGAGACATTTTAATGATTAAATCTTATTCAAGTCTCATTTCACATTCATATCATCACGACATTGTCTGCAAAACACCAGCCGGTGTAGTGGTGTGTGTAGTGCGCCAGTTGTAAGTGGTCTTTATGTCTGGTAATAGAGGGGGTGACACATGGCAGACCCTCGAATATTTATGCGACCTCCCCCCCCCCCCCTCCCTCCATGCAGGCATTTCGAAAAATAAATACGATTCCGAGATAATCCGCGATCCGGAGCCGTGACGGGACATTACACATTAATATTCATAACGGCCTTCCGTCCCTCGGCATTACTCACTTCACCCCCCTCGTTGTGCGTGTGTGCAGACACCAGAGGAAGGAAGGAAGGAAGGAACACCTTGCAGACACAATGGGACCGCGCATTTGCATCCCCCGCGATCAGACGAGTTATTCTGCCAGATTACGCCGATTGTCGTTGGTAATTTACGTGGGGATGATTTAATTTATCGTTCTTTATTTCCTTAAAAAAAGAAAATGGCCTGCCCACCCACCAAACAACGAATAAAATATTGAAATGCTGGCGTTCTGCCGTGTTATTCATTCGTAAATTTGCGGAAACCCTGGTTTATATTGAGATTACCATGAGACACGTTAGTCGTGTCTCAGCAATATTTTTTATTTTAAGTGAAAATAAACTTAATACGTCGTTAATTTTTTGTTGTTTTCTTTAATTTCTTCTCGATTATTTTAATTTAAAAATTGTTGTCTCAACGCAATAGGGGAAACAATACCGCTTCCCTTTTAGTCCTTTCGTAAATTTGTGGAAACCCTAGTTTATATTAAGATTACCGTGAGACACGTTAGCCGCGTCTCAGCAAACGCTGGACGCGACATCAATATTCTTTACTTTAAGTAAAAATAAACTTAATACGTCCTTAATTTTTTGTTGTTTTCTATAATTTCTTCTCGATTATTTTAATTTCAAAATTGTTGTCTCAACGCAATAGGGGGAAACAGTACCCCAGCTCCCCTTTTAGTATTTAGTATTACCGTCCGGACTTTTATTACCTCGTTCCTCCTCTTTCTCCTTCGGTGCGAAATTGCAGCAGGAGGAAACGTCGTCGGACGTAATAGCCGAGACGCATTACGGACGTGCCGGGGGGGGGGGGGGGGGGGGGGAAACTGCCGGGCAGCAGGAAATGATGGTCATGAGCCCCACGAGTGTCGTCTTTCACGGTTTCCATGTGTCCGCGTACACACGTCGACATGCATCATCCGCATCCACCCTCCATCCACTGCGGGAGAGTGGCGTAATCAGATTGCACAACTAATTAAAACACGAAACTAACTTTAAATGCGAGGTGAGGGAAATGAAACTCGATATACGGAACGAAATTTTGCTTTGAAACCACGTACGTCGCTACCTGCTACAACAGAACCACCAAAAATGTTTCTGGCGACTTTACTGAAATAGAAACAATTTCAAAACCACGAGACTCGTATGCCGTGTCTCAGTCACTTTTACCACTTGTGCTGTGCTCCGCAACATCAAAGCACTAACGTAGAAAACTGTTTTTTGAGCTCTGCCAGTGTTCTCGCATTATCGCGATTTATCGCCCGGCGCATTCACCATAAATGCAAACGTTTCGGGTAACCGCTCTGAAGTATTCTTATGTTTGCCATTTACTGAAACACCGGAATGGAAAAACGCCCCCAGGTTGCAGATGTATAGTTTTATTACGGGGAGGCTTTTATCTCGATCTTCCCCCGGATCAACGCCGATAATAAACACGTCCGCGGGGTACGCGTTTATTCGCGTCGTTTATCTTCTTGTATTTTATGAAATTGCAATTTTCCACCGTAGAAATAATGCCTTTGTATTATACGTAAATGTTACTCGTGATAAGAATTTTACAGGGAGGGAATTTCCCTACTCAGATAGAAATGCAGGAATGGTCAAAAAGACTTTCGAGGATTCGAGGAAGAACGATCGTCGAGAGACACATTTTTCTTAAAATTAAAATAACTTTTGAATTCCCAATGTAAATCCCTTGCGTGAAACGTAATCAAATGGATATTTTATTGGACCGGTATCTAACGTCTGGCTTATGGCTTATGGTCGCGAGGGTGCGATGTGGAGGCAAGAGAAACGACTCGGTGGGGCGGGGGCGCCCTTAATGAAGTAATATCGTATGATAAATTCAACCGTTCGGGCGATAAAACTGTCTGACGGCACTAAATAAATGTCATAATCCGCTAATACGGTGTAATAACATTACCAGACCAGACCAGCGCAGGAGAGAATCCTTTCGTGTCAATTAGGGAGACCCTCAACACCAAACTGTCAGCGTGACTTTACTCTAACAAAAATAGATTTATCACCAGCGAACAGTTAATGCGATCGTATCTTATCAAATACACGCGTAAATCTAGATAATTATTATTGTACTAGGCTGAAAAAACCTCTAAAATTGTATTTCTTAACTCACAATAATGGTGTGCTGCAATTGTCAATAATAGTTTGTTGCAGTTGTCAAGAGTGGTATGTTTCAGCTGTAAATAGTAGTTTTCAGCTGTTAAGAAATGTATTATTTAACTGTCGAAAATGATATTTTTAAGCTGTCAAAAGGGTATTTTTCAGCCATCAAAAAAAGTATTTTTTAATATTTTTTATGTGTCAAAAATGACATTTTTCAGTTGTCAAAAAAGCATTTTTTATTATTTTTTATTTGTCAAAAATGACATTTTTCAGCTGTCAAAAAAAGTATTTTTTAATATTTTTTATTTGTCAAAAATGACATTTTTCAGCTGTCAAAAAAAGTATTTTTGAATATTTTTATTTGTTAAAAATGAGATTTTTCAGCTGTCAAAAAAAGTATTCTTCAATATTTTTTATTTGCCAAAAAATTACATTTTTTAGCTGTCAAAAAATGTATTTTTCAATATTTTTTATTTGTCAAAAATGACATTTTTCAGCTATCAAAAAAAAGTATTTTTGAATATTTTTATTTGTTAAAAATGAGATTTTTCAGCTGTCAAAAAAAGTATTTTTCAATATTTTTTATTTGTGAAAAGTGACATTTTTCAGCTATCAAAAATAGTATTTTTCAGTATTTTTTATTTGTCAAAAAAATGACATTTTTAAGCTGTCAAAAAATGTATTTTTCAATATTTTTTATTTGTCAAAAATGACATTTTTCAGGTGTCAAAAAAAGTATTTTTCAATATGTTTTATTTGTCTAAATTGTAATTTATTTTTGTCTAAAATTGTATTTTTTAGCTGACAATAATGGTTTGTTACAGTTGTCAATAATGTTTTGTTGCGATTGTCAAGAATCGTATTTTTCAGCTGTTAAGAAGTGTATTATTCAAATGTCAAAAATAATATTTTTCAGTTGTCAATTTTTTTTTTATGTCAAAAAAATTATTACTCACCTATTAAAATGTTATTTTTCAGCTATCATAAACAGCATTTTGCGACATTTTTTAAATTGTCAAAAATGGCATTTTTCAACTGTCAAAAATTTACTTTTTGTAGTCAAAAATTGTATTTTTTTAGCAGGTAGTAATGGTATGTTACAGTTGTCAATAATGGTTTGTTACAGTTGTCAATAATGTTTTGTTGCAATTGTCAAGAATCGTATTTTTCAGCTGTTAAAAAAGGCATTTTTCAGCTGTTAAGAAGTGTATTATTCAAATGTCAAAAATGATCTTTTTCAGTTGTCAAAAGTGTTTTTTTTTATGCCAAAAAATGTATTTCTCACCTATTAAAATGTTATTTTTCAGCTATCAAAGACAACATTTTGCGACATTTTTTTTTAATTGTCAAAAATGCTAATTTTCAGTTGTCAAAAATTGATTTTTTGTGGTTAAAAATTGTATTTTTTAGCAGGCAATAATGGTATGTTACAGTTGTCAATAATGGTTTGTTGCAGTTGTCAACAATGGTATTTTTCAGCTGTTGAAAATTTCAAGTTTTCAACTGTTAAGAAGTGTATTATTCAACTGTCAAAAATTATATTTTTCAGCTGTCAACAATGGTATTTTCTACCTATAAAAATGATATTTTTCAGCTGTCAACCTAATGATATTTCCCACCTATAAAAATAATATATTTCAGCTGTCAAAAATGATATTTTTCAGCTGTCAACCAATGGTATTTCCCACATATAAAAATTATATTTTTCAGCTGTCAATAATGATATTTTTCAGCTGTCAATCAATGGTATTTCCCACCTATAAAAATGATATATTTCAGCTGTCAAAAATGATATTTTTCAGCTGTCAACCAATGGTATTTCCCACTTATAAAAATTATATTTTTCAGCTGTCAAAAATGATATTTTTCAGCTGTCAACAATGGTATTTTCTACCTATAAAAAAGATATTTTTCAGCTGTCAACCTAATGATATTTCCCACCTAGAAAAATGATATTTTTCAGCTGTTAACCAATGGTATTTTCTACCTATAAAAAAGATATTTTTCAGCTGTCAACCTAATGATATTTTTCATCTGTCAACCAATGGTATTTCCCACCTATAAAAATTATATTTTTCAGCTGTCAAAAATGATATTTTTCAGCTGTCAACCAATGGTATTTCCCACATATAAAAATTATATTTTTCAGTTGTCAATAATGATATTTTTCAGCTGTCAACCAATGGTATTTCCCACCTATAAAAAGTATATTTTTCAGCTGTCAAAAATGATATTTTCACCTGTCAACCAATGATATTTCCCACCTATAAAAATTATATTTTTCAGCTGTCAACAATGGTATTTTCTACCTATAAAAATGATATTTTCAGCTGTCAACCAATGGTATTTCCCACCTATAAAAATGATATTTTCAGCTGTCAACCAATGGTATTTCCCACCTATAAAAATGATATTTTTCAGCTGTCAAAAATGATATTTTTCAGCTGTCAACAATGGTATTTTCTACCTATAAAAATGATATTTTTCAGCTGTCAACCAATGGTATTTCCCACCTATAAAAATGATGTATTTCAGCTGTCAAAAATGATATTTTTCAGCTGTCAACCAATGGTATTTCCTACCTATAAAAATGATATGTTTCAGCTGTCAATAATGATATTTTTCTGCTGTCAACCAATGGTATTTGCCACCTATAAAAATTATATGTTTCAGCTGTCAAAAATGATATTTTTCAGCTGTCAACCAATGGTATTTCCCACCTATAAAAATGATATTTTTCAGCTGTCAAAAATGATATTTTTCAGCTGTCAACAATGGTATTTTCTACCTATAAAAATGATATTTTTCAGCTGTCAACCAATGGTATTTCCCACCTATAAAAATGATGTATTTCAGCTGTCAAAAATGATATTTTTCAGCTGTCAACCAATGGTATTTCCTACCTATAAAAATGATATGTTTCAGCTGTCAAAAATCATATTTTTCTGCTGTCAACCAATGGTATTTGCCACCTATAAAAATTATATGTTTCAGCTGTCAAAAATGATATTTTTCAGCTGTCAACTAATGGTATTTCCCACCTATAAAAATTATATGTTTCAGCTGTCAAAAATGATATTTTCCAGCAGTCTACCAATGGTATTTCCCACCTATAAAAATGATATTTTTCAGCCATCGAAAGCAGCATTTTCAACATTTTTTTAACTGTTAAAAAATAGCATTTTTCAGCTTTTCAAAAATTGTACGTTTTGTTGTCAAAAATTGTATTTTTTGTTTTCAAAAATTGTATTTTTTAGCTGACAATAATGGTATGATACAGTTATCAATTATAGTGTGTTAGTGTTATCAAGAATGATATTTTTCAGCTATTATTCAGCTGTCAAAAATGTAATTTTTCAGCTGTCAAAAATGATATTGTTCAGGAGGGGGGTGGGGGGTATATTGTATAAGTGGCTCTACCATCAACATGTTCCACGAGCCGTCACTGATTAGAATCACAGTTTTTTGCACAATTGTCAAATTTTTTACTGTCAATTAGAAACATTTTAAAGATTTAAAATTGTTCTTTGAGTTTCCGAGTTATGCGAATTGCGTTTGTTTTCAGAACCGCGTATCTCTTTAAAAAATTGATGAATTTTCAAAAACCGAATTTATTCTGTAGAATTAATCCTTTCTAATGTATGTAGTGAGTTTGCAGAATTTTATTCCAACGCCAACTATTTTTACCCGATTTATTTTCTCAACACTTTTCGTCGGCGTTCGTATTTTTTTTTTGAAAATTCATAACTTCAATTCTGTTTGAGTTAGAATCATAATTTCAACGCTCAATTGTAGATAATTTTACTGTGAATTAAAAACACTTTTCAGATTTCAAACTGTTTCTTCAGATTTCGAGTTGTGCGTCTGTTTTACACAAAAATACATTTGTTTTTACAATCACGTAACTCTCTGGAAAATTGATGAATTTTCGAAAACCGAATTTATTCTGTAGAATTAATCCTTTCTAATGTGTGTAGTGAGTTTGCAGAATTTTATTCCAACGCCAACTATTTTTTTATTTATTTTCTCAACACTGTTCATCAGCGTTTGCATTTTTTTGAAAATTCATAACTTCATTTCTGTTTCTGTTAGAATAATTATTTTTATGCACAATTATAGATCATGTTACCCTGAATTAAAGATACTTTTTTGATTTAAAATTTCGTTTACAGAACTGTATTATTTCACCTGCACATGTATAGCCCGGCGCATTCACCAATTTATATCCCCCGCTCTGTTCGAACACGAGAATAAATCCAAAGTCCCTTATCAGTGCTTGTTAAACTCCCTTCCGGATTCCACTTTATCTTTATCTATGTAAAACCGTAACGACCGGTTCTTCTTCTTCTTCTTTTTCCTGCTCTATTTCCTGCATGACTTTTGTGTGTTTTTATCGGGATCAGTAAGGCAGAAGGACACTCATTGTTCACGGATCCCGGCGTAGTAATCCGGCCAGGGTTGTAAGCAATTGGGATACACGCGTCCCACAAAAGCCCTCCATCGATCACTCACTCTCTCCCTCGCCCCCACCCCCAAGAAAAAAAAAACGAGCAAAAAAAAAAAATTGGGACGAGAATTGAATTTCAGCAGGAAACGCAGTTACACGTACTGACGATTTCGAATTTGTAGTAACGATCAATCGGGGAAATAAAGATAATCGTAAAAGGCGTAGAAAACTACAAACCTTGAGATTTAACAAAAAAAAAATTTTTTTTTTGATTGACGAAAATTTGAGTTGATAAATTACGGACGACATGTGACATTTACTTAGGCAGAACCGATTTTTTCTGCTTAATATTCACATTTAAATGACAAACATCCGTGCTGGGATTCGAACCCAGGACCTTCCGCATTAGTACTCTTGAGGTTTATTTTCGAATTATTTCACAAAACTGTGCGATCGAATGGATTTTCTTTGTCAATTCTTCGTGTTTTAAGTTTAACAATCACAAAACTAGGGTTTATGGTTGAAGTGAGGATTGGATTGAATTTCTTTGTCAATTCTTTTATCTTGGAAGTTTAACAATCACAAAAACAGAGTTTGTAGTTGCAGTTGGTGGGTGGGCTCTATCCAAGCCTCCAACAGTTGAACACAAACGACGGTTTTACAAGTGGAAAATAATGAATGAAATGTAAAAGCATTAATTAATTTTTTTTTTCATTCGTAAATTTGTTCCTCGGTAGAAATGCGGGCTACATTCAACTGGTTGGATTGTAGGATAAGGCCCACCCACCACCCTCGGATCAACTTTAACATAACCAACAAAACTCTGCGATTGGATTGAATTTCTTTGTCAATTCTTTTATCTTGGAAGTTTAACAATCACAAAAACAGGGTTTGTAGTTGAAGTCAAAGTTGATATGGAGGTTAGGGACCACCCACCGCCCTTCGTATCAATTTTAACATAACCAAGAAAACTGTGCGATTGAATGGAATTTCTTTGTTGATTCACCTGCGATTTTGGAAGATTAACAATTACAAAGAAAAAGGGTTTGTAGTTGAAGTTAGGGTTAATACTAAGGATGGTGGGTGGGTACTATCCTACACAAAAGCGGGCTCTGCGGGTGAAGAAGAAAATTAAAAAAATTAAATTAAATTCTTTGACGATTCATCTGGAGTTTGTGGAAGATTAACAATTATAAAGAGAAAGGGTTTGTAGCTGAAGTTAGGGTTAACGCTAAGGGTGGTGGGTGGGTACTATCCTACACAAAGGCGGGTTCTACAGGTGAAGAAAAATATTAAAAAAATTAAATTAATTTCTTTGACGATTCATCTGGAGTTTGTGGAAGATTAACAATTGCAAAGAAAAAGGGTTTGTAGTTGAAGTTAGGGTTATTACTAAGGGTGGTGGGTGGGTACTATCCTACACAAAGGCGGGTTCTACAGGTGAAGAAAAAAATTAAAAAAATTAAATTAATTTCTTTAACGATTCATCTGGAGTTTGTGGAAGATTAACAATTGCAAAGAAAAAGGGTTTGTAGTTGAAGTTAGGGTTAATACTAAGGGTGGCGGGTGGGTACTATCCTACACAGAGGCGGGCTCTACAGGTGAAGAAAAAATTAAAAAAAATTAAATTAATTTCTTTGACGATTCATCTGGAGTTTGTGGAAGATTAACAATTGCAAAGAAAAAGGGTTTGTAGTTGAAGTTAGGGTTATTACTAAGGGTGGTGGGTGGGTACTATCCTACACAAAGGCGGGCTCTACAGGTGAAGAAAAAATTAAAAAAATTAAATTAATTTCTTTAACGATTCATCTGGAGTTTGTGGAAGATTAACAATTGCAAAGAAAAAGGGTTTGTAGTTGAAGTTAGGGTTAATACTAAGGGTGGTGGGTGGGCACTATTCTACACAAATGCGAACACAGGTAAAATATGATGAAACAAAAGCATTTCTTTGACGATTCATCCGGAGTTCGTGGAAGATTAATAATTACAATTACACAACAGTTTGTGGTTGAACTTTGTAGTACTAGGGGTGATGGGTGGGCCCTATCCTACCCTCCAAATAGTTGAGGGAACTTTCATGGTCGATTCATCTGGGGTTTGTGGAAGTTTAACAATCACATAAACAGAGTTTGTAGTTGAAGTTAAGGTTACTACGAAGGGTGGTGGGTGGGCCCTATCGTGGTGGGTGGGCCCTATCCCTCCCTCCAATTAGTAGAACAGTAACGAGAGAATTTTCATATTTTTTTACATACTCAATTTATTATTACTACTGAAATTATTAAAAAAAAAAAAAAAGATTTAATCCACCACCACCCCTCCCGTAGTTGAAGTTAAGGTTAATACGAAGGGTGGTGGGTGGGCCCTATCGTGGTGGGTGGGCACTATCCCTTCCTCCAATTAGTACAGAATTTTCATATATTTTTACATACTTAATTTATTATTACTACTGAAATTATTAAAATAAAAAAAAATTGATTCAATCCACCACCCCCCCTCCCTTACCCATAGCTCCACCTGCGTCCCTCGCGCGGATTTCCTCGCCGACCTGATCCAATTTAGCGCGTTAGTCGTCCTCCTGCCGCTGCCTTTTCCATCAGCAGGAGCTCGAACGGAGTGCGTCCATATCGATCGAAACCGGCCGCCGCTCTCTCGCACCTCTCTCCCCCCACCCCCGCAACAGCCAATTTAAGGTGCGGCTGTATGTATCTCCCTTAAACCACCTCCAATTCCCACGTAATCTCGCCACTTGAATACAACAGGAAACTAGCGCACGATTTTTTTTAAACGACCGAAACGTCCGTCATCCCCAGAACTGGGTTAATTGCGCGGAAGCGGCGCGCGAAGATTTTCGATTCGAAATCCCCCCCTCCCGCACCCCGCGGGACGTTCCGTTTCCTTTTGTTGGCAGTAACTGGGAACTTTTTAGCCGCGCGCTCCCGCGGGATTTACGGGAATACGTGAGGCGCGAGCGAATAAAAGAAACGGCCCCCCCCAACCCGGGAGTTTCGGATGCGTCCCTCGGGACTCTCGGGGGGTATTGTGTCGATGGCTCTTTCACTCGAAAGAACGACGGAGTGTGACTATTTTAACAATGTTTGCATCCGCTTCGATTTTCATTTTGTAAAGCACGCGACAACACGGACGGGGGGTGATGTATTGGGGATTTCAGGTTTTTCCTGAAGAAGTCGAGTGTTTGGGATGAATTTATGCGTACGCAAGCTCTTGCTGACGAGTGTAAAAAGTAGTTTCATAAATTAGATATAAACATAAAGTCATTATGTCTAATAAGGCTGTTCGGTCCCTACGAAAAATTAAGCGTTTTTGGTGCTCAGGCCGTAATCGATGAATATTATGTAATTATATTTTACACAGGGTTACCTAAAGGATGTATGTAGGTTTCTATAGAATTACATTTTTTATAAGTATTTTTAATAATGTGTAATTTAGTGTTAAAAAAACGTTTTTGGTGCTCGGGTCGTAACTGATTGCGGCGTAATCGATGAATATTATGTAATCATATTTTACACAGGGTTACCTAAAAGGTGTATGTACGTTTCTATAGAATTACATTTTTTATAAGCATTTTGAATCATGTGTAATTTAGTGTTAAAAAACTGTATTTTTCAACATGCAATAAAATTTAAATAAACGCTGAAAATCTAAAATGTTTTACTATAGAGGCGCAGATTGATTCTTTGGCAATAAAATCCATTAAGCCAAATTAATTTTACCCGAAAAATAAGGACGCAATTGCGTATGAGCTGGACCCTTACGCGAGAAAATTTTAGTTGGCGTAAAGTGGCACCATCTGTAGAAAATAGTTATTTTTCTGCAACAGGATTAGTATATGTTCTCTCAGGTCCGCAGAAGAAACTATTCGAAATAATTTTGTAAAGAAATAATGGTTAAAGGGAAGTTTTTCTGTTCCTTTCTTGACGTATGTACCTGTGGGCATTAATAAATATATTATTATTATTATTATTAGTTTTCTCGTTAGATAATATTTTATTTTATCAAACAGTTGTTCGTTTTTGTCGTAAAGCTGTTGTGAACCTGAAAATGTTAATACAACGGAACATATTTACTATTCATCAACTCTAGTTCCGAGGTGGACTTTCATACAATAAAATTGGACGCCCGACGGCGCAAACTTTTAATTCCTCCACTCCAACAACTTTCCTGTCGAGGAATTACCAACTTTCCTCGCGGATTATTGCATTACGCCTGAGTCCTCCCGGACTTTTATCCCTTCGACAAAATGAGAAAAGAAAAGTAAAACAAGAAAAGTTAAATTTGTTTAGCAAAAAAAATTAAATTGAGCGACAATAACAATAAAATCAACCACGGAAAATATTTCAAAGTTAAATTTGTTTTATAAATAAAACACTTTCTTTGTTAATATCACTCGATTTATTAGTAACTGTTTTACACAGGGTTACGTAAAGGTTGTATGCAGGTTTCTGTAGGATTACATTTTTTATAAGTATTTTTAATAATGTGTAATTTAGTGTTAAAAAATTGGTATTTTCAACATTAAATAAAATTCAAATAAACGCTGAAAATCGAAAATGTTTTACTATAGAGGCGTAGATTGATTCTTTGGCAATAAAATACATTAAGCGAAATATTTATAAATAAAACACTTTCTTTGTTAATATCACTCGATTTATTAGTAGCGACTACTAATAAATCGAGTGATATTAACAAAGAAAGTGTTTTATTTATAATTCAAAATGTATCACGAAGTAAACGCCTCCAGTGTCAATCAATTAGTTAAATTTGTTTATGAAAATAAATTGACAATTACAATAAAATCACCCGGCGCATCCACCAGAGGCATTTTTATCAATAAGTTGAGATTAGCCGAGAGAGTTAATGCACGACAAATGGATGCGTTCGTGTCGAGGAGAATTCGAGGCAATCAAAAGAATGTGGATGTGTGTGGGGGGGGGGGGGGGGAAGTGGAGATGAACTGGTGACAATAAAACAACCTGACGAAGCAATCAGGCGCGTCGGGGGTAGTTTCGGAGGGTGGCTCCAGATTAGCCAGATACATCACGGACTCTTAATAGTTCGGGAAGAAATCGAGGGCCGAACGAACGAACGAACGAACGGGACGTTCTGCTGAATGGACACTTAAAATATCGCCGTCTAATGTTTCCACCTTAATGGCCGTTGCAATAAACGCAATTCACCACAATTTTATAGACAAAAGTCGCAACTCAATATATTTGAAAGAAAAAAAAAACCCTACCTAATGAGTAAAATGTCTTCAAAACTTAAGAAATCATCGTGAAAATAGTACAAAATAATTGAAAAAGGAATTGGCTTTGAAATTTCAAGATACGTAAATGTCCACGATTCGAAATCTGATATTTTTTTGAGAACTTGCATTCGGATCCTACCGACTGCGCCAAAATTTAAGATACATCTCGAGAGCGAAAAATTAAAAATTAATATGGAACGCTTAAAAAAAATTCCACAAAAATTCAGTTCACTTCGCAAGATGTCAATCTTTCAAAATAATTTTGGTTTTTGAAAATACAACAATTTTCAGTCGAGTTATGAATTTTTGAAAATTTCCTTTTTTTTCCCGAGCGCAAAAAATTAAAAATTAATACGAATCGTGGGAGAAAACTTCTACAAAAATTCATTTCACTTCACAAAACGTTGATCTTTCAAAATAATTTTGGTTTTTAAATTTGCAGCAATTTATAGTTGAGTTATGAATTTTTGAAAATTTATTTTCTTTCAATGTCGAACTCTCGAACTCAAAAAAATAGAAAAATAATTTTAAACGCGGGAATAAAATTCTACAAAAATTCATTTCACTTCACAAGACGTCAATCTTTCAAAATAATTTTGGTTTTTCAATGTGTAGCAATTTTCAGTCGAGTTATGAATTTTTGAAAATTTAATTTTTTTCTCGAGCGCAAAAAAATATAAATTAATATGAAACGCGTGAAAAAAAATTCTACAAAGATTAATTTTGCTTCACAAGACGTCGATCTTTCAAAATAAGTTTGGTTTTTGAATTTGCAGCAATTTCTAGTTATGAGTTTTTGAAAATTTCTTTTCTTTCAATGTCGAACTCTCGAACGCAAAAAATTACAATTCTACAAAAATTCAGTTCACTTCACAAGACGTTGATTTTTTAAAATAATTTTGGTTTTTGAATTTGCAGCAATTTTCAGCCGAGTTATAAATTTTTGAAAATTTCTTTTCTGTCAATGACGAACTCTCGAACGCAAAAAATCAGAAAAATAATTTTAAACGCGGGAATAAAATTCTACAAAAATTCATTTCACTTCACAAGACGTTGATTTTTCAAAATAATTTTGGTTTTTGAATTTGCAGCAATTTCTAGTTGAGTTATGAATTTTTGAAAATTTCTTTTTTTCAATGTCGAACTCTCGAACGCAAAAAATAGACAAATAATTTTGAACGCGGGAATAAAATTCTATAAAAATTCATTTCACTTCACAAGATGTTGATTTTTCAAAATAATTTTGGTTTTTGAATTTGCAGCAATTTTCAGTCGAGTTATGAATTTTTGAAAATTTCTATTTTTTCAATTTTGGACTCTCGAGCGCAAAAAATTAAAAATTAATATGAAACGCTGAAACAAAATTCTACAAAAATTCAAATCACTTCACAAAACTTCGATCTTTAAAAATAATTTGGGTTTTTGGACGTGCAGCAATTTTTAGTTAAGTTACGAATTTTTGAAAATTTAAATAAATTAAATAAAAAAAAAAATATTTTAAACGCGGGAATAAAATTCTACAAAAATTCATTTCACTTCACAAGACGTCGATCTTTCAAAATAATTTTAGTTTTTGAATGTTCAGCAACTTTCAGTCGAGTTTTGAATTTTTGAAAATTTTCTTTTTTTCAATTTTGGACTCTCGAGCGCAAAAAATTAAAAATTAATTTTAAACGCGGGAATAAAATTCTACAAAAATTCAGTTCACTTCACAAAACGTTGATCTTTCAAAATAACTTAGGTTTTTGAATGTGTGGAAATTTTCAGTCGAGTTATGAATTTTTGAAAATTTCCTTTTTTTCAATTTTGGACTCTCGAGCGCAAAAAAATAAAAATTAATACAAAACGCAGGAAAAAAATTCTACAAAAATTTAGTTCACTTCATAAGACGTCGATCTTTCAAAATAATTTTGGTTTTTGAATGTGCCGCAATTTTCAGTTGAGTTACGAATTTTTGAAAATTTCTTTTTTTTTCAATTTTGGACTCTCGAGCGTAAAAAATTAAAAAATAATATGAATCGTGGGAAAAAAATTCTACAAAAATTCAAACCACTTCACAAAACGTTGATCTTCAAAAATAATTTTGGTTTTTGAATGTGCGACAGTTTTCAGTTGAGTTATGAATTTTTGAAAATTATTTTTTTTTCTCGAGCGCAAAAAAATAAAAATTAATACGAACCGCAAAGTTAAAATCCTAAAAAAAATTAGTTTGCTTCACAAGATGTTTATCTTTCAAAATAATTTTGGTTTTTGAATGTGCAGGAATTTTTAGTCGAGTTATGAATTTTTGAAAATATATTTTTTTCAATGTCGAACTCTCGAACGCAAAAAATTAAAACATTAATTTTAAACGGGGGAATAAAATTCTATAAAAATTCATTTCACTTCACAAGACGTCGATCTTTCAAAATAATTTTAGTTTTTGAATGTTTAGCAATTTTCAGTCGAGTTATGAATTTTTGAAAATTTTCTTTTTTTCAATTTTGGACTCTCGAGCGCAAAAAATTAAAAATTAATTTTAAACGCGGGAATAAAATTCTACAAAAATTCAGTTCATTTCACAAAACGTTGATCTTTCAAAATAACTTAGGTTTTTGAATGTGTGGAAATTTTCAGTCGAGTTATGAATTTGTGAAAATTTGTTTTTTTTCTCGAGCGCAAAAAAATTAAAAATTAATATGAAATGCAAAGATAAAATCCTACAAAAATTTATTTTGCTGTACTAGTTGTCTATCTTTCAAAATCATTTTGGTTTTTAAATGTGCTGCAATTTTCAGTCGAGTTATGAATTTTTCCATTTTGGACTCTCGAGCGCAAAAAAATAAAAATTAATACAAAACGCAGGAAAAAAATTCTACAAAAATTTAGTTCACTTCACAAGACGTCGATCTTTCAAAATAATTTTGGTTTTTGAATGTGCGACAGTTTTCAGTTGAGTTATGAATTTTTGAAAATTAATTTTTATATCGAGAGCAAAAAATTAAAATTTAATATAGAACGCGGGAATAAAATTCTACAAAAATTCAGAGCACTTCACAAAACGTCGATCTTTAAAAGTAATTTGGGTTTTTGAACGTGCCGCAATTTTTAGTTAAGTTATTAATTTTTGAAAATTTCCTTTTTTCAATTTTGGACTCTCGAACGCAAAAAATTAAAAAAATAATTTTAAACGCGAGTATAAAATTCTACAAAAATTAATTTTACTTCACAAGACGTCGATCTTTCAAAATAATTTTGGATTTTGAATGTGTAGCAATTTTCAGTTAAGTTATGAATTTTTGAAAATTTTTTTTTCTCGAGCGCAAAAAATTAAAAATTAATATGAAACGCAAGAAAAAAATTGTACAAAAATTCAAATCACTTCACAAGACGTCAATGTTTCAAAATAATTTTGGTTTTTGAATTTGCAGCAATTTTCAGTCGAGTTATGAATTTTTGAAAATTTGTTTTTTTTCTCGAGCGCAAAAAAATTAAAAATTAATATGAAATGCAAAGATAAAATCCTACAAAAATTTATTTTGCTGTACTAGTTGTCTATCTTTCAAAATCATTTTGGTTTTTAAATGTGCTGCAATTTTCAGTCGAGTTATGAATTTTTGAAAATTTCCTTTTTTACAATTTTGAACTCTCGAGCGCAAAAAATTAAAAATAAATATGAAACGCAGGAATAAAATTCTACAAAAATTAATTTTACTTCATCAGACGTTGATCTTTCAAAATAATTTTGGTTTTTGAATTTTCAGCAATTTTCAGTTGAGGTATGAATTTTTGAAAATTTATTTTTATTTCGAACGCAAAAAATGAGAAATGAAAATGAAACGCGAAAAAAAAATTCTGCAAAAATTAATTTCACTACACAAGACGTCGATCTTCAAAAATAATCTAGGTTTTTGAATGTGCAGCAATTTGTAGTCGAGTTTCGAATTTTTGAAATTTTTTTTCTTTTTCAATTTTGGACTCGAGCGCAAAAAATTAAAAATTAATATAAAACGCGGGAAAAAAATTCTACAAAAATTCAAATCACTTGACAAAACGTCGATCTTTAAAAATAATTTTGATTTTTGAATGTGCAGACATTTTCAGCCGAGTTATGAATTTTTGAAAAAAATTTTTTTTAAATTTTGGACTCTCGAGCGCAAAAAATTAAAAATTAATGTAAAACGCGGGAAAAAAATTCTACAAAAATTAAAATCACTTCACGAAACGTCGATCCTTCAAAATAACTTTGGTTTTTGAATGTGTGAACATTTTTAGTTGAGTTATGAATTTTTGAAAATTTATTTTTCTTCTCGAGCGCAAAAAAAATAAAAATTAATATGAAACGCAAAGATAAAATCCTACAAAAATTCAGTTTGCTTCACAAGATGTCTATGTTTTAAAATAATTTTGGTTTTTGAATTTGCAGCAATTTTCAGTCGAGTTATGAATTTTTGAAAAATTCCTTTTTTTTCAATTTTTGGACTCTCGAGCGAAAAAAATTAAAAATTAATTTGAAACGCGGTAAAAAAATTCTACAAAAATGTATTTCACTTCACAAAACGTCAACCTTTCAAAATAATTTTGGTTTTTGAATGTGCAGCAATTTTCAGTTGACTTATGAATTTTTGAAAATTTCCTTTTTTTTTCAATTTTGCACTCTCGAGCGTAAAAAATTTAAAAATAATATGAAATGAGGGAAAAAAATTCTACAAAAATTCAGATCACTTCACAAAACGTCGATCTTTAAAAATAATTTTGGTTTTTAAATGTGTAGCAATATTTAGTTAAGTTATGAATTTTTGAAAATTTTCTTTTTTTCAATTTTGGACCCTCGAGCGCAAAAAATTAAAAAATAATATGAAATGCGGGAAAAAAATTCTACAAAAATTCAGTTCACTTGACAAGACGTCGATCTTTCAAAATAATTTTGGTTTTTCAATGTGTAGCAATTTTCAGTCGAGTTATGAATTTTTGAAAATTTATTTTTTTTCTCGAGACATGACGTCGATCTTTCAAAACAATTTTATTTTTTAAATGTGCAGCAATTTTTAGTCTCTGTAGAATGAATGGAGAAAGTGCAAAAGATTGAATTAAAATGCAACTCCTCGAGGAGTTAACGAGGCGAACGATTAATTTGCACCGTGTTGACATTCCCTGACATTTATTGTCGTTTCGTCGGCGGTGTTGTTTGGCCGCACGACACTAATCCGGTTATGAACGCTGCGGATTAGGCGACAGATGCGGCCCCGAAATGCGCGGGGGGGGGGGGGGGGGGCGAGAGAATAAGCCCCGTCCTGGGGGCGATAAACGAGACACCGTGAAATATAAAGAGTCCTAATGAAATTCCCTCTAGTTCTGCCCTTCACTAGATAACTGTATTAAAATCACCGTGGCGGAAAATTTAACCCTTAACCTAAAGAATGCCGCAATATTAACGCGACAGAAAAAAATATTACTGCGAGATCGAAATGTATTCGAGTAAATTGCATTTTTCCCGGCGCATTCACCGTAAGTTCAATTTAGATATCTTACTATAAATGAGCTCATCTTAGTTGTCTTACCATAAATGAGCTTATATCAGTTGTCTAACTATAAATGAGCTCAAACTAGCTGTCTAACCATAAATGAGCTCATTTTGGTTGTCTATTTATAAATGAGCTCATCGTAGTTGTCTAACCATAAAAGAGCTCAATTTAGTTGTCTAACCATAAATGAGCTCATCTTAGTCGTCTAACTATAAATCTTCGTGCTCAAACTATAAATGAGCTCATTTTAGTTGCCTAACCGAAAATGTGCTCATATCAGTTGTCTAACTATAAATGAGCTAAAGTTAGCTGTCTCACCATTTTAGCTGTCCATCTATAAATGGGCTCATCTGAGTTGTCTAACTATAAATGAGCTCATCTTAGTGGTCTAACTATAAATGTTAGTGCTCTAACTATAAATTAGCTTATTTTAGTTGCCTAGCTAAAAGTGAGCTCATATTAGTTGTCTAACTTTAAATGAGCTGAAGTTAGCCGTCTCGCCGTAAATGAGCTCATTTTAGTTTTCCATCTATAAATGGGCTCATCTTATTTGTCTTACTAAACATGAGCTCATCTTTGTGGTTTAACCTTAAATCTTAGTTGTCTAACCATAAATGAGCTCATTTTAGTTGTCTAACTACGATGAGCTCATTTTAGTTATTATTTATAAATTGATCTTATGGTGGATGCGCCCGGAACGTACAATTTACCCGATCTTACGAATATATTTTTATAGCCAATCTCACAGTAAAATTTTTTGTTGGCGTACAAAACTCAAGCGCGACACTAGCTCAAGAGAAATTGAGGAGTCATTTTTTTTTTGTGGAGACGTGTAAATCATAGCACTTAATTTTATTTTGTAAATTATCCCTTTGTTTTTTGAAGGGTTCGAGGATTTAACGTTGAATTCACTTCACGATACCGGACACCGTTTTGTAAAGGTGATCCCCGGTATCGATTGTGTCGGGACTCCCTCTCCTGGATCCCTCGGGACTCGCGCTCGTTCGTGAAAGGGCAACGCCACCCTCGCGCCGCGCTACTACAGACGAAAAGAACACGGGGAACGCGAGGAGAGCCCTTCAGGGCCCATCCAGAGAAACGGCCACCCTTTCGAGTGTTCCGCGAGTGCGTCCTCGGACTACGGCACTAATTAATTTAATGGAGAGAGAGAGAGAGAGTCTCGACTCGCCGTCTTCAAATAAAACAGTTTCCTTCGATGTTTGTCAGAGTAAATAATTCCACCGAAGGGATGAAGGGAAATAACTGAAGGGATTATTTTAACTAGAACTCCCCACTAGAAACTGTTTTGTAAATAATATGCGTACTTCCAATAGTAATAGTATGTTACATACCGAGTCGGGAAGTACGGCATTACAGCAAGAGGTATGTCTTTACAAAGGCAATCGCTAATTTCCCAACTTTTCGGTTATAAATATGCACATGACTATAGTGATTGTGAATAATGGTGTATTACCTACCGAGGTGGGAAGTATTTCATTACTATTGACAGATTAAAAAGTCAACATTTTCTCATGTCATTCATCTTTTTGTTTCAGTATTAATGTTAAATCAAATAAAGTTTTAATAATCAATAATATGTACATTTCCGGCAGTGGTAACAGTAGTATATTACTTACCGAGGTGGGAAGTGATTCATTACTATCGAGAGGTTGGGAAATCAACATTATCTCGTGGCATTAATCTTTTTTGTAGCGGTAATAATGTTGAATCAATTTTTTTTTATTGGTGTTTCATCCTCGCATTTTCTATTTTTTCTCCCCGAGTATTTTTACGATTTCAGTAAACAATAAAATGTGTATTTCCAACAGTAGTAACGATAGTATATTACATACCGAGGTGGGAAGTGTTTCATTACCATCTAGAGATTTGAAAATCAACATTATCTCGTGGCATTAATTTTTTTTTGTTGCAGTATTCCAACAGTAGTAACAATAGTATATTACATACCGAGGTGGGAAGTGTTTCATTACCATCGAGAGATTAGAAAATCAATATTATCTCGTGGCATTATTTTTTTGTTGTTGCAGTATTAATGTTTAATGAAATTTCTTTATTGGTGTTTCATCCTCGCATTTTCAATTGTTTCTCCTTGAATTATTTTACAACTTTAGCAAACAATAATATGTGTAATTTCTACAGTAGTAACATTCGTGTATTACATACCGAGGTGGGAAGTGTTTCATTACCATCTAGAGGTTGGGAAATCAACATTTTCTTTTGATATTCATCTTTTTTTGTTCCAGTATTAATTTAAACTAAATTTCTTTATTGGTGTTTCATCCTCGCATTTTCAATTGTTTCTCCTTGAATTATTTTACAACTTTAGCAAACAATAATATGTGTAATTTCTACAGTAGTAACATTCGTGTATTACATACCGAGGTGGGAAGTGTTTCATTACCATCGAGCGGTTGGGAAATCAACATTTTCTTATGATATCATTTTTTTTTTGTTCCAGTATTAATTTAAATGAAATTTCTTTATTGGTGTTTCATCCTCGTATTTTCAATTGTTTCTCCTTGAATTATTCTACAATTTTAGTAAACAATAATATGCGTATTTCCAACAGTAGTAACAATAGTATATTACATACCGAGGTGGGAAGTGTTTCATTACCAACGAGAGGTTGGGAAATCAACATTTTCTCATGATATTAATTTTTTTTTGTTCCAGTATTAATTTAAATTAAATTTCTTTATTGGTGTTTCAGCCTCGCATTTTCAATTATTTCTCCTTGAATTATTTTACTACTTTAGCAAACAATAATATGCGTATTTCCAACAGTAGTAACAATAGTATATTACATACCGAGGTGGGAAGTGTTTCATTACCATCGAGAGGTTGGGAAATCAACATTTTCTCATGATATTCATTTTTTTTTGTTCCAGTATTAATTTAAACTCAATTTCTTTATTGGTGTTTCATCCTCGCATTTTCAATTGTTTCTCCTTGAATTATTTTACAACTTTAGCAAACAATAATATGTGTAATTTCTACAGTAGTAACATTCGTCTATTACATACCGAGGTGGGAAGTGTTTCATTACCATCGAGAGGTTGGGAAATCAACATTTTCTTTTGATATTCATCTTTTTTTGTTCCAGTATTAATTTAAACTAAATTTCTTTATTGGTCTTTCATCCTCGCATTTTCAATTGTTTCTCCTTGAATTATTTTACAACTTTAGCAAACAATAATATGTGTAATTTCTACAGTAGTAACATTCGTGTATTACATACCGAGGTGGGAAGTGTTTCATTACCATCGAGAGGTTGGGAAATCAACATTTTCTCATGATATTCATTTTTTTTTGTTCCAGTATTAATTTAAATGAAATTTCTTTATTGGTGTTTCATCCTCGCATTTTCAATTGTTTCTCCTTGAATTATTTTACAATTTTAATAAACAATAATATGCGTATTTCCAACAGTAGTAACAACAGTATATTACATACCGAGGCGGGAAGTGTTTCATTATGCATTACCATCGAAAGGTTGGGAAATCAACATTTTCTCAGGATATTATTTTTTTTTTTCCAGTATTAATTAAAATTAAATTTCTTTATTGGTGTTTCATCCTCGCATTTTCAATTGTTTCTCCTTGAATTATTTTACTACTTTAGCAAACAATAATATGTGTATTTCCAACAGTAGTAACAATAGTATATTACATACCGAGGTGGGAAGTGTTTCATTACCACCGAGAGGTTGGGAAATCTACATTTTCTCATAATATTCATTTTTTTTGTTCCAGTATTAATTTAAATTAATTTTCTTTATTGGTGTTTCATCCTCGCATTTTCAATTATTTCTCCTTGAATTATTTTACAATTTTAATAAACAATAATATGCATATTTCCAACAGTAGTAGTAAAAGCATATTACATACCGAGGTGGGAAGTGTTTCATTACCATCGAGAGATTGGGAAATCAACATTTTCTTATGATATTCATTTTTTTTTGTTCCAGTATTAATTTAAATTAAATTTCTTTATTGGTGTTTCATCCTCGCATTTTCAATTGTTTCTCCTTGAATTATTCTACAATTTTAGTAAACAATAATGTGCGTATTTCCAACAGTAGTAACAATAGTATATTACATACCAAGGTGGGAAGTGTTTTATTACCATCGAGAGGTTGGGAAATCAACATTTTCTCATGATATTACTTTTTTTGTTACAGTATTAATTTAAATGAAATTTCTTTATTGGTGTTTCATCCTCGCATTTTCAATTGTTTCTCCTTGAATTATTTTACAATTTTAGTAAACAATAATATGCGTATTTCCAACAGTTGTAGCGATAGTATATTACATACCGAGGTGGGAAGTGTTTCATTACCATCGAGAGGTTGGGAAATCAACATTTTCTCATGATGTTCATTTTTTTTTGTTCCAGTATTAATTTAAATGAAATTTCTTTGTAGGTGTTTCATCCTCGCATTTTCAATTGTTTCTCCTTGAATTATTTTACAATTTTAGTAAACAATAATATGCGTATTTCTAACAGTAGTAACGATAGTATATTACATACCAAGGTGGGAAGTGTTTCATTACCATCGAGAGGTTGGGAAATCAATATTTTCTCATGATATTAATTTTTTTTTGTTTCAGTATTAATTTAAATGAAATTTCTTTATTGGTGTTTCATCCTCGCATTTTCAATTGATTCTCCTTGAATTATTTTACAATTTTAGCAAACAATAATATGCGTATTTCCAACAGTAGTAACAATAGTATATTACATACCGAGGTGGGAAGTGTTTCATTACCATCAAGAGGTTGGGAAATCAACATTTTCTCATGATATTATTTTTTTTTTGTTCCAGTATTAATTTAAATGAAATTTCTTTGTTGGTGTTTCATCGTCCCATTTCAATTTTTTTTTTACGATTTCAGTAAACAATAATAAGTGTAATTCCAACAGTATTAACAATAGTATATTCCATACCGAGGTGGGAAGTGTTTCATTACCCACGAGAGATTAAAAAGTTAACGTTAACTGAGTATTTTTACGATTTCAGTAAACAATGATGTGTATCTCCAATAGTAGTAACAATAGCATATTACATACCGAGGTGGGAAGTGTTTCATTACCATCGAGAGATGATAAAGTCAACATTATCTCGTGGCATTTTTGTTGTTGCAGCGTAAAACTTCATTATTCGTCTTTTATCTTCACATTTTCAATTTCTTCTCCCTAAATATTTTTTTACGATTTCGGCAAACTTTCCCTCGACCTGATTAAGAAGTCCAGGGATGCGTTTATTTAATTCCACGACATCGATTAGTCTAATCCAATTTGGCGGCGGTCCGTTGCGGATTCCCTTTGGGATGAAGGGATGAGCAGGGAAGAGCGTCCTCTCCCCCCTTCCCCTCTCCCCCTCCCCCTCACTCCAGTTAACGTCTCTAACATAGATGGATTGATGTTGCAGGTGATTACTCAAACTGGCAAACTGTGTAATTTCCGAATCGAACGAGCGCCATTTCACCAGCCGCCTAATTAGTCGACCGTTGTACTCGGTGTCGACTAATTAATATAAATATGTCGCTTAATGAATCCGGCAGGGGGCGCGCAAGCAGGGGTGAAAAATCGGGAGAGGAAAGTGGGTCAGTGTGAAAATCAATATTGGTCGAATTTTCTGTTAATAATTCAGTCAAAATTGTTGTTGGTGTAATGTTCGGATGTTTAGTTGTAAAGATATGTTATTTGATATTAATCTGTCAAAATTCCGAGCTTCTGTCAAAGTAATTGTGGAGTTTACGGTGCAATTTCTGTAAAAAGTGCATTTTTGGTCATCAAAATGTTACTTTAAGCTCAGCAATTTTTGTTGGTTTGAGATTTGGATAATTAGTTGTAAAGATATGTTATTTGACATTAATCTGTCAAAATTCCGAGCTTCTGTTAAAGTAATTGTGGAGTTTACGGTGCAATTTCTGTAAAAAGTGCATTTTTCGTCGTCAAAATGTTACTTTAAGCTCAGCAATATTTGTTGGTTTGAGATTTGGATAATTAGTTGTAAAAATGCGTTATTTAAGATTAACCTGTCAAAATTTGAACCACCTGCCAAAGTAAATGTAAAGTTTCTTGAGCAATTTTTTTCATTCTAAAATGGAAAATGGTGTAAATTAAGTGAGAAATACATAGAAATTTAATATTCAATGTATTTGCATTGAGATTAAGTTCTAGTAAATTCCATAGTAAACAATTACTGAATAATAAATAATCAATTGCGCCGAGACCGTCAGGAGGTCGATTGAAGTTCATCGCGTTTTAACAAACCGTGCGAGTTTGTTTATGCAAAGGAAATAATCGAATGTCGTTAAATCAATTCCACACTGAATAATAAATAATCAGTTGCGCTGAGACCGTCAGGAGGTCGATTGAAGCTCATTACGTTTTAACAAACCGTGAGAGTTTGTTCGTGCAAAGGAAATAATCGAATATCGTTAAATCGTTAATTCGCCATGCGTTGGAGTTTAATTTTTGAAAATCGGAACGAGATTAAAAAAGTTATGTGCTTTTAAAAACCACCTTGCACTAGTTTACCTTTTTTTTGTGCAAAATTTGGCTTGTAATTTCTAAACGGATTATCGTACAGAAGAAAATGGTGAAAGATATTTGTTTACCGATAAATGAGCTTTAAATTTGTGCAAAAATAACTAAAATGACTATCAAGATTAAAAATCTGTTAGCGTTCAAATTTAAAGTTTCTTAATTTTTAATACTAGAATGGTGCAGAGCAATTACTGTAAAAAGTGCCATCAAAATTATTTTTTTTTGGCGCGAGGTTCGGATCATTTTCTTTGGGTATTTGTAAAGATATGTCATCTAAGAATGGTGTGTCAAAATTTCAACCCTTCATCGAGATAAATGTGACGTTTTCCGGGTAATTTTTATGAAAGTGTATTTTTAATAACCAAAAAGTTATTTCTAGCACTGCCATTTTTTTCATTCTAAAATGGAAAATGGTGTAAATTAAGTGGGAAATATTATTTCGTTTATTATTAATTATATTTGTATTACAAACAATCATTAAAATAATAAATAATCAATTGCGCTGAGACCGTCAGGAGGTCGATTGAAGTTCATCGCGTTTTAACAAACCGTGCGAGTTTGTTTATGCAAAGGAAACAATCGAATGTCGTTAAATTAATTCCGTAGTAAACAATTACTGAATAATAAATAATCAGTTGCGCCGAGACCGTCAGGAGGTCGATTGAAGCTCATTACGTTTTAACACACCGTGCGAGTTTGTTCATGCAAAGGAAACAATCGAATGTCGTTAAATCATTAATTTTGAATACGTTGGAGTTTAATTTTTGAAAATCGGAACGAGATTAAAAAAGTTATGCGCTTTTAAAAACAACCTTGCACTAGTTTACCGTTTTTTTTGTGGGCAAATTTTGGTTTGTAATTTCTAAACGGATTATCGTACAGAAGAAAATGGTTGAGATTATTTGTTTACCAATAAATTCGCTTTAAATTTGTGCAATAATAATTAAAATAATTATCAAGATTAAAAATCTGCAAACGTTCAAATTTAAAGTTTTGTAATTTTTAATTTGTATTAACAATATTGTATCGTGTGAGCCATAAAATTTTGTTTCAGAGTTGGTTGTGAGATAAATGAGGTATGTCGCATATTATTACGTCATGAGATTTAAAAAAAATGAATAACAAAATGTACAGGGTGTTCCAATTAAAAAAAAATGCAAGTTTCGTAATTTTTAATTCTAAAATGGAAAATGGTGTAAATTAAGTGGGAAATGTGTAGGAATTGTTTCGTTTAATATTTCCCATCCATAATAATAAATATTGCAATTTAGTTTCCGTAAATTCGAGTCTAAACTGAGTAAAGAATAATCAAGTGCGCCGAGACCGTCAGGAGGTCGGTTAGAGCTCATTACGTTTTAACGCGCGTAATAAATTGCGCTGAGGCCATCGGGAGGTCGATTGGAGAGCAACACGTTTTAACACACCGTACGAATTCGTTCACGCAAGGGAAAGAGTTGCAAGTAGTAAATAAAATTGGAGATCGTAATAAACTGACCGAAGTAAATAATTTAATAAAATTCCTACTAATAATTGAATAAAATTCCTACTAATAATTTAATAAAATTCCTACTAATAATTTAATAAAATTCCTACTAATAATTTAATAAAATTCCTACCAATAATTTAATAAAATTCCTACCAATAATGTAATAAAATTCCTACTAATAATTTAATAAAATTCCTACTAATAATTTAATAAAATTCCTACTAATAATTTTCGATGCAGTTTCTACGACGACTTACCCATTACCAAAGTTGATAATCATCATCCATTAGTTTTGATTTTGTGTCTAATGCCCAAATAAATATGCACAATAATACAAACTCGAAAAAAAGTAAAATTTTCGTAAAGCTAATCTTAATTTATTATGAGTGGATCTGATCTAATCAAGGTCAATATTGCATTGATGTTTTGTGAAGTGTCTTATCTCAAGCTATACTTTATTTTTGATGAGTTTGTACCGCGACAATCACACACAATTAACAACTATAAATATCAGTGTCATCCCCAAGGTCTTTGATATTATCATTGATCACAATAAACTAGAACGTTGGGGTTGTAGTTATGGTATCGTTGCTCTAATGAAATAATATTTGTGTAGAATAATACAAGAAATTCAAATTTGATACATTCCGCCCTTCGAGTGGGGTTCCTCAGGGGTCTAACCTAGCACCTCTGCTATTTTTTTTGCTACTTATCTATTAATTTATATAAAGATTTGATCTTTAAAGTGTTAAATTGCAGCCCCCACATCCTCATATCGTAACGGTACAAAGAGGCGAAGGAATTGAAGAAATAAAAATATATTTCGACGCTCAATCAACTTTTAACAAAAACTTTTCCCAAGTGCATACAGTTCGAGTGAAATTGGGGCCGTTCCACTCTCGCAACCGTCAATCGATTGCAATTTTCCTCCGGACATGCCTGAAAATGACACCGACACTGCCCGCTTTGTAACCAGAGTTTACCCTCGCCCCCGATCAAACTGAATTACACTTTGCGGACCCAGAGTTTCAAATTGTAATATCCCGACTAGGAATTCAAAATTCAATTACGTCCTCGTTTAATTACAGATTAAACGTCAAATTGTAAAAAAAAAACGGCGATGTGACCATTTTTTCCATAAATAGTTGAAATCGCCCGTAAAACGGGAATTTTGGATTTTCGTTATGGAGAAACTGAAAAATCAAAGTACGCCCTGCAATATTTCACTCGTGGTAATTAGTAATCCGTGAGTATTTCCGAGGATTAGAGGCGTAATCCCCTCTTGAAAGTTTAATCGCTGCAAAAATCGCGTTGCGTAATCGGAGCGATCGGGCCTGTAATCTGTATGCAGGGGGGCACGGGTCCGCAAACAAAAATGGGGGTGGCTCGCGCCACCGGCTGAGGCCCCGTTTTCCACTTTACAAACCGAGACCGAGCGCAGCTACGCCCCTGGGGGACTAAAGGTCAACCCTTAACATTTCTTCGACGTAACGCTCAAAGTCTAAATGCTAAACGTTACAAAAATGGGAAATAAAAGCAGTGTTTCTATCTGAACTAAACAATACGTATAGTTCGTAAAGTTAATGATTGGTTTCAACATGATGGTGCACCCGCTCTTTACGGACTACCAGTAAGAATTACCGCAACATAAATTGCCAGAGAAACAATACATACATACAGTTCGTTAAGTTATGGTGGATAGATTAAATAATTGATTTCAACATGATGGTGCAGCCGCTCTTTACGGACTACCAGTGAGAATTACCGCAACCTAAATCGCCAGAGAAGCAATACATACATACAGTTCTTAAAGTTATGGTGGCTAGATTAAATAATTGGTTTCAACGTGATGGTGCACCCGCTCTTTACGGTCTACCAGTAAGAAGTACCGCAACCTAAATTGCCAGAGAAACAATGCATACATACAGTTCGTAAAGTTATGGTGGCTAGATTAAATAATTGGTTTTAACATGATGGTGCACCCGCTCTTTACGGACTACCAGTGAGAATTACCGCAACCTAAATCGCCAGAGAAGCAATACATACATACAGTTCTTAAAGTTATGGTGGCTAGATTAAATAATTGGTTTCAACATGATGTTGCACTCGCTTTTTACGGAAAACCAATGAGAATTACCGCAACCTAAATTACCAGAGAAATAATACATACATATAGTTCGTAAAAGTTACGGTGGTTAGATTAAATAATTGGTTTCAACATGATAACGCACCTGCTCTTTACGGACTACCAGTAAGAATTACCGCAACCTAAATCACCAGAGAAGCAATACATATATACAGTTTGTTAAGTTATGGTGGCTAGATTAAATAATTGGTTTCAACATGATGTTGCACTCGCTTTTTACGGAAAACCAGTGAGAATTACCGCAACCTAAATTACCAGAGAAACAATACATACGTATAGTTCGTAGAGTTACATTAGTGGCTAGATTAAATGATTGGTTTCAACAAGATGACGCACCCGCTTTTTCCGGAATACCTGTAAGAATTACAGTAACCTAAATTGCTAGAGAAGCAATACGTATATGTAGTAGCTCGATTAGTATTTTCTAGATAATTTTAAGTAGAAACGAAAGGTGGTGGGTGGGCCCTATCGTACCCTCCAATCCCTGAAACGCAAACGAGGGTTTCACAACAATAAAGTAAACGACAAGAAAAAAATCTCACGGTATTTTGTTGTTTAGCGAAACGAATGTTTTGTATAAATACCCGAGGGTGTGTTCTAATAATTGGAGGGTAGGATACTGCCCACCCACCACCCCCGTACGGACCCTCTTCCCTGGTGGTTTTAAAACTTTTACATCTTCACTGATTTAACTGGGAAGTTTCTCCAATCGGACAATATTTTCTAGGTTAAGTTTAAGTGGAAATGAAGGGTGATGGGCGGGCCCTATCCTATCCTCCAATCTTTGGAACACAAACGAGGGTTTTACAAGTGTAAATTAAACGATAAAAAATTAAATCTCGTTGCATTTTGTTTGTTTTGAAAAACGAATGTTTTGTATAGATACTCTGGGATGTGTTCTGAAAATTGCAGGGTAGGATAGGGCCCACCCACCACCCTCCGCTTTTATTTTAATATAATCTACAAACCCCCTTCTTAAATCTTAACTGATTTAACTAAGAAATTTCTCCAATCGGACAATATTTTCTAGGTTAAGTTTAAGTGGAAATGAAGGGTGGTGGGTGGTCCCTATCCTATCCTCCAATCTTTGGAACACAAACAAAGGTTTTACAAGTGTAAATTAAACCTCGTTGCATTGTTTTGAAAAACGAATTTTTTGTATAGATACCCTGGGATGTGTTCTAAAAATTGGAGGGTAGGATAGGGCCCACCCACCACCCTCCGCTTTCATTTTAATTTAACCTACAAACCCCCTTCTTAAATCTTAACTGACTTAATCTTTTGAACACAAACGATAAAAAATTAAATCTCGTTGCATTTTGTTTGTTTTGAAAAACGTATGTTTTGTATAGATACTCTGGGATGTGTTCTTAAAATTGCAGGATAGGATAGGGCCCACCCACCACCCTCCGCTTTCATTTTAATATAACCTACAAATCCCCTTCTTAAATCTTAACTGATTTAACTAAGAAATTTCTCCAATCGGACAATATTTTCTAGGTTAAGTTTAAGTGGAAATGAAGGGTGGTGGGCGGGCCCTATCCTATCCTCCAACGAATCTTTGGAACACAAACAAGGGTTTTACAAGTGTAAATTAAACCTCGTTGCATTTTGTTTGTTTTGAAAAACGAATTTTTTGTATAGATACCCTGGGATGTGTTCTAAAAATTGGAGGGTAGGATAGGGCCCACCCACCACCCTCCGCTTTCATTTTAATATAACCTACAGACCCTCTTTCTCGGTTAAATCTTCACTGATTTAACTAAGAAATTTCTCCAATCGGACAATATTTTCTAGGTTAAGTTTAAGTGGAAATGAAAGGTGGTGGGCGGGCCCTATCCTATCCTCCAATCTTTGAAACACAAACAAGGGTAAATTAAACGATAAAAAATTAAATCTCGTTGCTTTTTGTTTGTTTTTAAAAAGAAATGTTTTGTATAGATACTTTGAGATGTGTTCTAAAAATTGGAGGGTAGGATAGGGCCCACCCACCACCCTCCACTTTCATTTTAACGTAACCTACAGACCCCCTTTCTTGGTTAAATCTTCACTGATTTAACTAAGAAGTTTCTCCAATCTTACGATATTTTCCAGGTTAAGTTTAAGTGGAAATGAAGGGTGGTGGGTGGGCCCTATCCTATCCTTCAATCTTTGGAACACAAACGAGGGTTTCACAAGTGTAAATTAAACGATAAGAAAATAATCTGGCGGTATTTTCTTATTTTGAGAAACGAATGTTTTGTATAGATACTCTGCGGTGTGTTTTAAGAATTGGAGGGTAGGATATGGACCACCCACCACCCTTAGTTTTCACTTAAACTTAACCCGGAAAACACGCCTGTTTAGACATACTTCTCAATCGAATCGCTGGAGATTTAAAAGAATCAAAAAACCGCCGAGAAAAAAGAAGCTTTGCAGGTTAAATTCAAATGGAACGGAGGGTGGTGGGTGTGCCCTATCCCACCCTTCAACACTTTAACACATGCCAGAGTGCCAACAAAGAGACAAGAGACGGTTCTATTCCTATCAATTGAAATTTACCACTCGAAGTTTCATTAATAGCTGAATTGAATTATTGGTTCCAACAAGATGGTGCACTCTCACTCGCACCAAACAACAACACTCATAAATACGAATTACATCACTTTTATCAGAAATAAAATAAGAACCAATTTCCAGCCACCGATTCTATTTATTAAAATTGAAATTTACCACTCGTACTTCTATTAATAGCTGAACTAAATTATTGGTTCCAAAAAGATGGTGCAATACATCACTTCTATAAGAAAGAAAATAAGAGCCAATTTCCAGCCACCGATTTAATTTCTTTCAATTGAAATTCACCACTCGAAGTTTCATTAATAGCTGAATTAAATTATTGGTTCCAACAAGATGGTGCAATACATCACTTTTATAAGAAAGAAAATAAGAGCCAATTTTCAGCCACCGAATCTATTTATTAAAATTGAAATTTACCACTCGTACTTCCATTAATAGCTGAATTAAATTATTGCTACCAACAAGATGGTGCAAAACATCACTTTTATAAGAAATAAAATAAGGGCCAATTTCCAGCCACCGATTCTATTTCTATCAATTGAAATTTACCACTCGAAGTTTTATTAATAGCTGAATTAAATTATTGGTTCCAACAAGATGGTGCAATACATCACTTTTATAAGAAAGAAAATAAGAGCCAATTTTAAGCCAGCGGTTCTATTTCTTTCAATTGAAATTTACCACTCGTACTTCCATTAATAGCTGAATTAATTTATTGTTACCAACAAGATGGTGCACTCTCACTCTCACCAAACAACAACACTCATAAATACGAATTACATCCCCGTGTGCGCGCCCTCTTATTCCGCCGTAAATCCTCACCACCCTTAATATTTTTATGGAGCAGCGTTCCGTTACGTTTCACTGCGACTCCGCTCTTCTTTTAATAGCTGGAAACACTTAGTAGGCCGTTCCTGAGGGTTGTATTCCGGGTGGTGGGTGGCTGTTGCACCTCCCGTTAATTTATCTCTCCCGCTGCGAAAACGCGCGGCAACCGGGAAGTTTGAAATGTGGAAACGAGGGAATGTCGTCGGTTCTATTTTGCGGCGGAGAAAGGGAGAAAGCCGAGGGGTGGAAGTTTTTTTCCGTGTTAAATTAGTGGGAAATTGAATGGCGGGGGAGGCCTTTCATAATCGGAAAATCCGCACGGGATGCGAACAAAGGACGCGCGAAAGAAAATTAGAGGAGAATCGTAAAAAAAGCGAATTACATTGTTTTTTTTCCTAGATTTGAAAATAATTACATTATGCGCGTCAGAAAAATAAAATTACGGTCTTTATAGACTTAAAGTTTTTCAAATTTGCACGAAATTTATTTACCTTTAGGAATCTGCAAAAACCTTCTTACATTACTTGTCTAGATTTCAAAATAGTTACATATAAGCGTTGAGTGTTTCGATTCCCACTATGCACATTTACAAGGTCGTCAAAAAAATAAAATTACGGTCTTTACAGACTTAAAATTTTTCAAATTTGTACGAAATTTATTAACCTTTACGAATCCGCAAAAATTTCTTGCATTCATTGTCTAGATTTCAAAATAATTACATGTAAAGTGTTGAGTATTTCGATTCCCACTGTGCACATTCACAAGGTCGTCAAAAAAATAAAATTACGGTCTTTACAGACTTAGAGTTTTTCAAATTTGTACGAAATTTATTTACCTTTAGGAATCTGCAAACACCTTCTTATATTCCTCTTCTAGATTTTAAAATAATTACATGTAAAGCGTTGAGTGTATCGATTCCCACTATGCACATTTACAAGGTCTTCAAAAAAATAGGATTACGGTCCTTGCAGACTCGAAGTTTTTCAAATTTGCACGAAATTTATTTAACTTTATGAATCCGCAAAAATCTTCTTGCATTCATTGTCTAGATTTCAAAATAATTGCATGTAAACTGTTAAGCGTTTCAATTCTCGTTGCACGCATTTACAAGGTCGTCAAAAAAGTAGAATTACGGACTCATAGTTTTCAAAATTTGCACAAAACTGATTCAACTTTACGAATCTGTAAAAATCGTCTTATAGTCCTTTCGTAGATTTCAAAATAATTACATTTACAAGGTCGTCAAAAAAATAGAATTACAGACGCATAGTTTTCAAAATTTGCACAAAACTGATTCAACTTTACGAATCTGCAAAAATCGTCTTATACTCCTTTCGTAGATTTCAAAATAATAACATTTACAAGGTCGTCAAAAAAATAGAATTACGGACTCATGGTTTTCAAAATTTGCACAAAACTGATTCAACTTTACGAATCTGCAAAAATCGTCTTATACTCCTTTCGTAGATTTCAAAATAATAACATTTACAAGGTCGTCAAAAAAATAGAATTACTGACTCATAGTTTTCAAAATTTGCACAAAACTGATTCAACTTTACGAATCTGCAAAAATCGTCTTATACGCCTTTCGTAGATTTCAAAATGATTACATTTACAAGGTCGTCAAAAAAATAGAATTACGGACTCATAGTTTTTAAAATTTGCACAGAATTGATTCAACTTTACGAATCTGCAAAAATCGTCGTATACTCCTTTCGTAGATTTCAAAATAATTACATTTACAAGGTCGTCAAAAAAATAGAATTACGGACTCATAGTTTTCAAAATTTGCACAAAACTGATTCAACTTTCCGAATCTGCAAAAATCGTCTTATACTCCTTTCGTAGATTTCAAAATAATTACATCTACAAGGTCGTCAAAAAAATAGAATTACGGACTCATAGTTTTCAAAATTTGCACAAAACTGATTCAACTTTACGAATCTGCAAAAATCGTCTTATACTCCTTTCGTAGATTTCAAAATAATTACATTTACAAGGTCGTCAAAAAAATAGAATTACGGACTCATAGTTTTCAAAATTTGCACAAAACTGATTCAACTTTACGAATCTGCAAAAATCGTCTTATACTCCTTTCGTAGATTTCAAAATAATTACATTTACAAGGTCGTCAAAAAAATAGAATTACGGACTCATGGTTTTCAAAATTTGCAAAAAACTGATTCAACTTTACGAATCTGCAAAAATCGTCTTATACTCCTTTCGTAGATTTCAAAATGATTACATTTACAAAGTCGTCAGAAAAATGGAATTACTGACTTGCAAATTTTGTTTTTTTGTTAAGCCTCCTAGTTTGAGGTCTTATTATTTACAAACATCCTTCTGACGCATTGTCTTAATACACGAAGTATCGAGGACGTAATTTATCTCACTGTCACACGTGTCTGTTGTACGCCGGTGATAAATGTCTGCACGATCGGAGGACGCGTGTTCTGCGGGCGGATCTAACGAGGTGACGCGTCGGATTCACGGAGGCGTGCAAGAGGAAAACCAACGGTTCGGATGATGGAGTGCGGCATAAGTTCCGTCCGGATATTTCAATGAGTTCCTCATAACTTCCGGCTGAGCGGCGGCGGCTTTGTACGACCGGAGTCAATTGGGCGTGCGGTGAGGGCGGGGGCGGGGGACGCTCTCCGCGAGATTGGCTTTGTTAGCCTTCCCCACTAACCACGAGGAAAAAATGTAATGGAAAATTGGACGTGGGAGGAAAGAGAGAAGTTCATTAATGATCATCAAATGCTTTTTTGGCATTATTTTTTTAATTTGTTTTTGCAATGCTGTGTTGAAACGTGTTGAGACCTGTAAAAGTTTATTTTTTTACAGTAACTTTGCAACCGTCATATTCGTGATAATGTACGCAAGGTGTTGAAACGTGTTCAGACCTGTGATTTTTTTTTTCACGGTTATTTCGTAAGCATACACGTAAAAAATCGTATTCGCGACTACAAAAATATTATACGGAAGGTGTTGAAACGTGTTTGGACCTGTAAAAATTTGTTTTTTTTACAGTAACTTTTTAACCGTAATATTCGTAATAATATACGCAAGGTGTTGAAACGTGTTCAGACCTGTGAATTTTTTTTCACGGTTATTTCGTAAGCAGACACGTAACAAATCGTATTCGCGACTACAAAAATATTATACGCAAGGTGTTGAAACGTGTTCGGACCTGTAATAATTTGTTTTTTTTTTTACAGTAACTTTGTAATCGTCAAATTCGTAATAATACAGGGCGGGGCACCGCATACGACACGGTCGTTTTATAGAAAACCATGCAACTTCGTGTTATTCGTTTCAAATGGATAGATGTGGGATCGTTGTATGCACAATTTAAAATTATTACCAGTTATACATGGTGTCCCATTAAAAAGATACACATCAAAGTTAGGTTTTTTTTTAAATGGAATACCCTGTATTTTTTGTCATTTTTAAATTCTAGGAAACAAATAAAGGTGAGTTACTTCAATATTCCCTATACCTATCGTTTACCGTTTTGTGTCCCTTTTTTGTGGGACACCATGTATATCTGGTAATAATTTTAAATTGTGCATACAACTATTCTACATCTATCCATTTGAAAAAAATAACACGAAGTTGCATGGTTTTCCTTAAATGACCGCGTAGTATGCGGTGCCACACCCTGTATAGGCAAGGTGCTGAAACGTCCTCAGACCTGTGAATATTTTTTTTCACGGATATTTCGTAAGCTTATACGTAAAAAATCGTATTCGCGACTACAAAAATATTATACGGAAGGTGTTGAAACGTGTTCGGACCTGTAAAAAATTGTTTTTTTTTTTACAGTAACTTTGTAACCGTCATATTCGTAATAATGTACGCAAGGTGTTGAAACGTACTCAGACCTGAGAATTTTTTTTCACGGTTATTTCGTAAGCAGACACGAAACAAATCGTATTCGCGACTACAAAAATATTATACGGAAGGTGTTGAAACGTGCTCAGACCTGTGAATTTTTTTTTTCACGGATATTTCGTAAGCAGACAGGTAACATATCGTATTCGCGACTACAAAAATATTATACGGAAGGTGTTGAAACGTGTTCGGACCTGTAAAAATTTGTTTTTTTTTACAGTAACTTTGTAACCGTCATATTCGTAATAATGCACGCAAGGTGTTGAAACGTGCTCAGACCTGTGAATTTTTTTTTCACGGATATTTCGTAAGCAGACACGTAACAAATCGTATTCGCGACTTCAAAAATATTATACGGAAGGTGTTGAAACGTGTTCAGACCTGTAAAAATTTGTTTTTTTGCAGTAACTTTGTAACCGTCATATTCGTAATACTATACGCAAGGTGTTGAAACGTGCTCAGACCTGTGAATTTTTTTTTCACGGATATTTCGTAAGCATACACGTAATAAATCGAATGCGCAACTACAAAAATATTATACGGAAGGTGTTGAAACGCGTACAGACCTGTAAAAATTTGTTTTTTTTACAGTAACTTTGTAACCGTCACATTTGTAATAATATACGCAAGATGTTGAAACGTGCTCAGACCTGTGATTTTTTTTTTCACGGTAATTTCGTAAGCATACACGTAACAAATCGTATTCGCGACTACAAAAATATTATACGGAAGGTGTTGAAACGTGTTCGGACCTGTAAAAATGTATTTTTTTTACAGTAACTTTGTAACCGTCATATTCGTAATAATGTACGCAAGGTGTTGAAACGTACTCAGACCTGTGCATTTTTTTTTTTTACAATTTTAACAACGGAAATATTTTTGTAAGATCGAACGCGTGACGTAGGGTTCCCGGCGCATCCACCACTATTCCACATTTTCCGTTTATCTGCAAAAACTCACTTGAAGATTAATCCGCGCGTCGTTTACCCTTAATCTACACGCTAATTACATCCCGCGATTACAATTACACCCTGTCTGTCTCGCCTTGCGGCTTAATTAATGTCTCCGGGAGAGAGAGAGGATCTTCTTCTTCTCCATCGATTCCGCTTCCGGTTGCGCCGGGGGCGATGATGGAGATTTTTTTGAGCGCCCGCACAAAAATAACTTTTTTTCTACCCCGAGAAAGCAATTTCAGCCGGCGGCGTTTGTTTCATTGTGCTCGGTTTCTGGGGGGGGGGGACGCGCGTGGTGATTTCCTGGAGCCGCGGGGGGCTCGAGCCCCACCTGCGGGCGAAATTCTGCCGGTGACAGGCGCCGCGGGGGTGGTTAAGCGAGGAGGGATCAAGGGGATGTCTGTAATGTATGTAAATTGTGTTCGAACGCTAGGTAGGTGTAGTTTTGTGTAGATGAAACATTTGGAAAAATGTCGAAAGCCGAAAATGTTCAATGTCCTTGACTGGCACACCAAATGGCTCAATAAAGTATTACCGTAATAACTCGCCTCAAAAAAAATATTTCCCCAAGATCGAATGTTATTATAGCAATTTTAATATCCCGGCGCCTTCACCATAAGTTAACTGAGCTCGTATTAGTTGTCTCTAAAGCGATGTCGTTGCCGCTGTTATACACTAGCTCGTTAGTTAAGGGTTGAAATTGAGGTTTCAATTAAAAATCATACACGCACAGTTGTATTTTCAAAATTATTTTTATCATCATCTTTGCGAGAGTAATAAATTTAAAATCGAATCGAATTACACGATTCTATCGCAGTGCACATAGCTGTACACTAAATTGGGGGTTGAAGCGGGGCCGGCGCGTGTCACGACCTCGACCCCCTTTGAAAACCGTCCCCTTCCAGCCCCGAGGAGAGATAACGAAGACCCGGGGGTGATTTGCAATGCGGTTGCCCTCTGTTATACAATGGAACCGAGCGGAATTAGCCAATTACTCCGCCACCCCCGAAACTCCTACGTGTTTTAATTACAATCCGATAATGACGTCCTCCACCCGACCCACCGTCGACTAATTGCGACCCCTGCAATTTTACAACTTTATACACAACGTACACCTACAGACCGGTTTCGAACTTTTATATCTCATCAGTGTCTACACACCGTCGACTAATTTCGACCCTTACAATTTTACAACTTTATATTCATTGTACACCTACGACGGCAAGGTTTGTTACGTGTCTGCTTACGAAATAACCGTGAAAAAAAAATTCACAGGTCTGAGCACGTTTCAACACCTTGCGTGCATTATTACGAATATGACGTTTACAAGTTACTGTAAAGAAAAACAAATTTTTACAGGTCCGAACACGTTTCAACACCTTCCGTATAATATTTTTGTAGTCGCGAATACGATTTGTTACGTGTATGCTTATGAAATATCCGTGAAAAAAAAAATTCACAGGTCTGAGCACGTTTCAACACCTTGCTTACATTATTTAGAATATGACGTTTACAAAGTTACTGTAAAAAAAAACACATCTTTCATGTCTCATCAGTTAATTTTACAACTTTATTTACATTGTGCATTGTTTCCCCATCGGAACACCTACAGACCGGTTTCGACCTCTCACGTCTCATCAGTGCAGTTGGTTTCTGATGGGAGAACGTTTATTGATTTATATTACTAGACATTTATTTTTTATTAGTGAATGGCATATTTATTGTAATTAATAAATAAATAAATTTTTCAATCGTCAATGTTGCGAATAAAAAATTGTAAAAACTTACCTTATTTGCAAATTATATTTTTTCTAACCATTTATTCTGAGAACAATTTATCTAAAACAAACCTGATTTGCAAATTATATTTTTTCACGTCTAACCATTCATTCTGTGAACTATTTATCTAAAAAAAAAAATCTTATGGGACACCGAAGATATGTAAGAAAAGCATGCGAGACTTGTTGAAAATAGAGCTCAAAAAAAAAAAAAATTGACTCCTATTAGTCAGTAGCTCCATCTTTCAATAATTGCTGCAATTAAGGTTGAAAAAAGATAGACACAATAATATTCAATAAAAAACAATTGATACACCAATACTTTCATCATTCAATAATTTCTGTAAAAAGGGTTGAAAAAAGGTAGAAAAAATAAAACAGCAGTAATTTTTTTTTTGTTAACAATTATTTTAATTAAGATCCACATAGATCCTCTCCTCCGGCATTTTAATACATGTTCTTTTTTTTTTGTTTCAGGTTTACCACCCCAAAGGAGGCCGAACGCCCCCACGTTCTTCTTTTTCTTTCTTGTTTAATAACGTTCGCTCTTCATGCAGAGGACAGATTTACAAACATTTTTCTTCGTCGTTTTCGGGCGGTCGACCTCCTCCACGTAACATAATAATGTAAGTACAACAACAATAGTTCCTATTTATATAACAGCACCCCTTCACACAGATTATACATTTTGTTTGGTTTGAAAAAAAAAATAAATGACACATAAAAGTTTCGGTCGGAACATCGAGAATGAAGGAAAAGTTGCGTTGCTTAATACTACAATTTTTCATCGCTTAATAACACCGCGAAAGTGTAAGAAAATATACCGGGTGAAGTATTTTTAAAACACAAAATTTAAATTAGCAGCGAAAAGTTAACTTTTGCGTGAAGAAATTATATAAATGTAAATACTTCACATGTAATAAGCTTTGCCGGTGATTGGATTATGGGATAGGGCCCACCCATCACCCTTAAAATGAAGTGTTACTTTAATTATCCACCAGGTTTTTGGTGATCATTAATTTTTTTGCAGTTACAATGAATTACAAAGAAATTTCGTAAAACAGCTTTATAAGTTAAATTAAAAATGATACGAAGGGTGATGGGTGGGCTTTATCCCACAATCCAAACAGCTGATTGATCATTAATTTTTTTACAACTACAATGAATCACAAAAAAGAGCCCACCCACCACTCTTAATTATTTCGAATGTAATTTTCTAATTTTTTTTTTGTTTTCGAAAGTCGGGGGATGGGCCCTTTCCCACAATTCAAACAGTTTAACATAAACGAAGGTTTTGTGGATATAAGGCAAAACGAAATTTTATATATGTATTTTTTTAAATTTTATATTTTTAAAAATATTAATTTTTAATGAAATTTAATTAAAATTTTTTTAAATTTTTGTTCTTGTACATTATTTCATTTGCAATAACTCTTGATGGTGGCTGACTGGTTGGATTGTAGGATAGGGCCCACCCACCACCCTTAAATTCAACTGTTACTTCAATCACCCACCCTGTGGTAAATTTTTTACAGCTACAATTTAATTACAAAGAAATTTCGCAAAACAAAGGGTTGGTGATCTTTAAATTTTTTATAGCTACAATTGCATTACAAAGAAATAGCGCAAAACAAAGGGTTTTGTAACTTAAATTGAAAATAATACAAACAGTTAAACATAAACGAAGGTTTTACGAGGCCTGAAGAAATGATTTATTATTCACTTCTAATAACCATTGATGGTGGTAAACTCAATGGATTATAAGATAGGGCCCACCCACCACTGGATTATAAGAAAGGGCCCACCCACCACCCTTAAAATTGAGTGTTTTATTAGTTCAAATTTAATTTTCTGATTGTTTGTTGTTGTATATTACTTCACTTTTAATAACCCTCGATGGTGGTTAACTAGTTGGATTATGGGATAGGGCCCACCCATCATTCTTAATATCAACTGTTACCTTAGCTACCCACGCTGTTTTTGGTGATCATTAATTTTTTTACCACTACAATTAATTATGAAGAAATATCTTTGTAAGTTAAGTTAAAATTGATACGAAGGGTGGTGGGTGGTCCCTATCCGACAATGCAAACAGTTGCACAAAAACGGAGGGTAGGATAGAGCCCACCCACCACCCTTCGCATAAATTTTAACTCAAACTACAAACCCTATTTCGTTATTATTGTTAAAATTCCAACACCTCACAAGGATTTACTAAAAAAAACAACCAATCAAACAGCGATTCGGGGGTTAAGTTAAAGTGGATACGAAGAGTGGTGGGTGGGCCCTATCCTATAATCCAACCAGTTGAACATCGCTTAGGATTCTTGCAAATGAATTAATTTGCGAAATGCATAATCACAAACGGAATATTTCTGAATTTGGTTGTTACTCTCCTTTAACGCAACCCTTATTTATGTTCACCTTATTGGAGGGTAGGATAGGGCCCACCCACCACCCTTCGCATAAATTTTAACTCAAACTACAAATCCTGTTTCGATATTATTGTTAAAATTGCAACACCTCACAAGGATTTACTAAAAAAATCAACCAATCAAACAGCGATTTTGGGGTTAAGTTAAAGTGGATACAGAGGGTGGTGGGTGGGCCCTATCCTATAATCCAACCAGTTGAACATCGCTCAGGATTCTTGCAAATGAATTAATTTACAAAATGCAAAATCATAAACGGAATATTTCTGAATTTGGTTGTTACTCTCCGTTAACGCAACTTTAGTTTATGTTCAACTTATTGGAGGGTAGGATATGGCCCACCCACCACCCTTCGTATACATTTTAACTCAAACTACAAACCCTGTTTCGTAATTATTGTTAAAATTGCAACACCTCACAAGGATTTACTAAAAAAATCAACCAATCAAACAGCGATTTTGGGGTTAAGTTAAAGTGGATACAGAGGGTGGTGGGTGGGCTCTATCCTATAATCCAACTAGTTGAACATCGCTCAGGATTCTTGCAAATGAATTAATTTACAAAATGCAAAATCATAAACGGAATATTTCTGAATTTGGTTGTTACTCTCCGTTAACGCAACTTTAGTTTATGTTCAACTTATTGGAGGGTAGGATATGGCCCACCCACCACCCTTCGTATACATTTTAACTCAAACTACAAACCCTGTTTCGTAATTATTGTTAAAATTGCAACACCTCACAAGGATTTACTAAAAAAATCAACCAATCAAACAGCGATTTTGGGGTTAAGTTAAAGTGGATACAGAGGGTGGTGGGTGGGCTCTATCCTATAATCCAACTAGTTGAACATCGCTCAGGATTTTTGCAAATGAATTAATTTACAAAATACAAAATCACAAACGGAATATTTCTGAATTTGGTTGTTACTCTCCTTTAACGCAACCTTAGCTTATGTTTAACTTATTTGAGGGTAGGATAGGGACCACCCACCACCCTTCGTATTATTTATAACTCAAACACAAACCATGTTTCGTAATTATTGTTAAAATTGCAACACCTCAGAAGGATTTGCTAAAAAAATGTATCCAATTAAACAGCGATTTGCGGGTTAGGTTTGAGTGGGTACGAAGGATGGTGGGTGGGCCCTATCCTATAATCCAACCAGTTGAGCATCGCTCAGGATTCTTGCAAATGAATTAATTTACAAAATACAAAATCACAAACAGAATATTTCTAAACTCTCCTTTAACGCAACCTCAGTTTATGTTCAACTTATTGGAGGGTAGGATAGGGCCCACCCACCACCCTTTGTATTATTTTTTAATTCAAACACAAACCCTGTTTCGTAATTATTGTCTAAATTCCAACATCACGGAAGGATTTACGAATAAATTTCATCCAATCAAACACCGTTTTGTGGGTTAGGTTAAAGTGGGTACAAAGGGTGGTGGGTGGGCACTATCCCACAATCCAACCAGTCGAACATCGTCCAGGATTCTTGCAAATGTTGTACAAAATACAAAATCACAAACGCAATATTTCGGAGTTTGGTTGTTACTCTCCATCTGCAAAACACCCAAGAGAGGTGGGTGGGTCTTATTGCACAATACACATAGTAGAACATAAAAGAAGGTTTTACTGATGTGAAGAAATTTAGAAACAATATAAAACTAATATTTTTGATTATTTACTTCGTAGTTTATTTACAATAATCCTTGATGGTCAATTGGTTGGATTGTAGGATAAGGCCCACCCACCGCCCTTCCAATGAATTGTTACTTAAGCCACACACCCAGGTTTGTGGTGTTTCTTGCACTCCTAATACATTTAACTAATGATAAAAAAAAATCGTAAAACGACTTAAATTAAACGTTTTGCGACTTAAATTAAAATTAATACAAAGAATGGAGGGTGGGTCCTGGTGGGTGGATTGTGGGTGGTCTTTATCTCACAACTCAAATAGCTGAGCGTAAACTAGGATTTACGAATACAAAGCAATGCAGAAATATTATTATTAATGATTTTCGACGATTTTTTCAAGGGTCCTTCTTCAAGCTCACTTATTAAATTTTTAAATTTATTTCACAGAAAATAATAATTTATTTCAATGCCTTGAAAATTCCTTAAACCAAACAACGCAATCACAAAATTAAATTAAATTAATTTCACGAATGAATTTAATTTTTTTAATTTTTTTCGTTCTCGATTTTTCGACGTGTTTTTTTATTTTCTTTGTTTGTTTTATCATTTAACTTATTCACCTATTTAAACATTTATAGATTACACAGCTACGAGCACACTATCACTATCTTAGTAAGACTAAAACTTAGAGACTAGTTCCTTGATAACATGCGCGCGACTTTCAAACGAGTAACATTTTAAACTATCAGTACTTTACAAAACATATCGAGAATAGAGGGAGAGAGAGGAAGATTTTTCTTTTTGTTTTTTCTTTTGTGATTATAAATACAAGGCGGACACGCGTTTTTCTTTTGTTTTTTTTTTAGTTCCATGGCCGATTCACAGGCACCGACGCAATTTTTACCACATTTTGATTTGCAAAAAAAAATGATTTTATAAATTATTTTTAAATATTTTTTTTATCATATTTGCAGTTTGAATTTAATTGATTTAATTGAACTACAAAAAAAATGTTTTTTTCTTCGGCAATCAAAAATTAATTAAAATTTTCAATTCAATTCAATTAATTTATTAATGTGTCAGAAGTTTTCAATACGTCAAAGATACAAGTAAATTTTCCATCGGACGATTAAAAAGTCAAAATGTGGCAATTCTAAAATACGGGCAAAAAATTTAAAAAAAGAAACAAAACCCAAAATTGGCATTTTGTTAATTTTCCACTTTTTGCGTTTAATTTTTGGTTTCTATGTACACTTTTAAAATTTTTTCAAGGTCACGTGTGATTCCTGCACCTTTCTTCCTTACTTTCCTTCGATGTGGACGCGATTGGTCACAATGAAAATGAACGCTAGAATCATTATTGCTTCGGGGAGATGTACATACGTCTAAAAGTATTTTTTTTTTGTTTGTTTTGTTTATTTTGGTAATGAGTGACACCGACTAGAAGCGCGTACCGCGAAGCTAACTAGTTTTTTTTTTCCAAATCATCAGATATGTACACGAAAAACACTTGAAAATACCGCGAGAACGTATTTTTTTTTTTTTTTTGTTTTTCTAATTAGGCAATTTTTTTGTTATAAATACTAATATTGGGTTGGATTTTATCAGTTTCTTCTCTCGCGCGCGCGCGGATTATAACACCAGGGATTTTATTCTCTTTTACATCGTGTGAGCAATACTTCTGGTCGTTACGAATGTATTTATAATTTAATGGAAATTATTTTTGTTAGAAAAATCGAAACGTTACAAGGATTCATCGGTAATTTGTTTTGGTCTTAGCTAAAGATCATAGCCACATTGTTTATTTATAAATGCTGAGAATTTCAAGCAAATTCCTTCGTTGATTATTTTTTACAATTTTTCAAATCGTCGAGTGTCGAATTCAAATCTCCAGTTCGATTTTAGAGCGCCGCCATTTTGCTTCCAGCTACGAAATTGCAATTGTTTTTTCATGTAAAACCATAGCCACATTGTTTATTTATAAATGTTGAGAATTTCAAGCAAATTCCTTCGTTGATTATTTTTTTACAATTTTTCAAGTCATTGAATGTCGAATTTAAATCTACAGTTCGAGTTTAGAGCGTCGCCATTTTGTTTTTAGCTACGAAATGGCAATTGTTTCTTATGTAAAATCATAGCCACATTGTTTGTTTATAAATGCTGAGATTTTCAAGCAAATTCCTTCATTCGTTATTTTTTTGCAATTTTTCAAGTCATTGAATGTCGAATTTAAATTTCCAGTTCGAGTTTAGAGCGTCGCCATTTTGTTCTAGCTACGAAATGGCAATTGTTTCTTATGTAAAATCATAGCCACATCGTTTGTTTATAAATGCTGAGAGTTTCAAGCAAATTCCTTCATTCGTTATTTTTTTACAATTTTTCAAGACATTGAATGTCGAATTTAAATTTCTAGTTCGAGTTTAGAGCGTCGCCATTTTGTTCTAGCTACGAAATGGCAATTGTTTCTTATGTAAAATCATAGCCACATTGTTTGTTTATAAATGCTGAGAGTTTCAAGCAAATTCCTTCATTCGTTATTTTTTTACAATTTTTCAAGACATTGAATGTCGAATTTAAATTTCTAGTTCGAGTTTAGAGCGTCGCCATTTTGTTTTTAGCTATGAAATGGCAATTGTTTCTTATGTAAAATCATAGCCACATTGTTTGTTTATAAATGCTGAGATTTTCAAGCAAATTCCTTCATTCGTTATTTTTTTGCAATTTTTCAAGTCATTGAATGTCGAATTTAAATTTCCAGTTCGAGTTTAGAGCGTCGCCATTTTGTTCTAGCTACGAAATGGCAATTGTTTCTTATGTAAAATCATAGCCACATTGTTTGTTTATAAATGCTGAGATTTTCAAGCAAATTCCTTCATTCGTTATTTTTTTGCAATTTTTCAAGTCATTGAATGTCGAATTTAAATTTCCAGTTCGAGTTTAGAGCGTCGCCATTTTGTTCTAGCTACGAAATGGCAATTGTTTCTAATGTAAAATCATAGCCACATTGTTTGTTTATAAATGCTGAGATTTTTAAGCAAATTCCTTCATTCGTTATTTTTTTACAATTTTTCAAGACATTGAATATCGAATTTAAATTTCTAGTTCGAGTTTAGAGCGTCGCCATTTTGTTTTTAGCTACGAAATGGCAATTGTTTCTTATGTAAAATCATAGCCACATTGTTTGTTTATAAATGCTGAGAGTTTCAAGCAAATTCCTTCATTCGTTATTTTTTTACAATTTTTCAAGACATTGAATGTCGAATTTAAATTTCTAGTTCGAGTTTAGAGCGTCGCCATTTTGTTTTTAGCTACGAAATGGCAATTGTTTCTTATGTAAAATCATAGCCACATTATTTGTTTATAAATGCTGAGATTTTCAAGCAAATTCCTTCATTCGTTATTTTTGTGCAATTTTTCAAGTCATTGAATGTCGAATTTAAATTTCCAGTTCGAGTTTAGAGCGTCGCCATTTTGTTCTAGCTACGAAATGGCAATTGTTTCTAATGTAAAATCATAGCCACATTGTTTGTTTATAAATGCTGAGAGTTTCAAGCAAATTCCTTTATTCGTTATTTTTTTACAATTTTTCAAGACATTGAATGTCGAATTTAAATTTCTAGTTCGAGTTTAGAGCGTCGCCATTTTGTTTTTAGCTACGAAATGGCAATTGTTTCTTATGTAAAATCATAGCCACATTGTTTGTTTATAAATGCTGAGATTTTCAAGCAAATTCCTTCATTCGTTATTTTTTTGCAATTTTTCAAGTCATTGAATGTCGAATTTAAATTTCCAGTTCGAGTTTAGAGCGTCGCCATTTTGTTCTAGCTACGAAATGGCAATTGTTTCTTATGTAAAATCATAGCCACATTGTTTGTTTATAAATGCTGAGATTTTCAAGCAAATTCCTTCATTCGTTATTTTTTTGCAATTTTTCAAGTCATTGAATGTCGAATTTAAATTTCCAGTTCGAGTTTAGAGCGTCGCCATTTTGTTCTAGCTACGAAATGGCAATTGTTTCTAATGTAAAATCATAGCCACATTGTTTGTTTATAAATGCTGAGATTTTCAAGCAAATTCCTTCATTCGTTATTTTTTTGCAATTTTTCAAGTCATTGAATGTCGAATTTAAATTTCCAGTTCGAGTTTAGAGCGTCGCCATTTTGTTTTCAGCTACGAAATGGCAATTGTTTCTTATGTAAAATCATAGCCACATTGTTTGTTTATAAATGCTGAGATTTTCAAGCAAATTCCTTCATTCGTTATTTTTTTGCAATTTTTCAAGTCATTGAATGTCGAATTTCAATTTCCAGTTCGAGTTTAGAGCGTCGCCATTTTGTTTTTAGCTACGAAATGGCAATTGTTTCTTATGTAAAATCATAGCCACATTATTTGTTTATAAATGCTGAGATTTTCAAGCAAATTCCTTCATTCGTTATTTTTGTGCAATTTTTCAAGTCATTGAATGTCGAATTTAAATTTCCAGTTCGAGTTTAGAGCGTCGCCATTTTGTTCTAGCTACGAAATGGCAATTGTTTCTAATGTAAAATCATAGCCACATTGTTTGTTTATAAATGCTGAGAGTTTCAAGCAAATTCCTTTATTCGTTATTTTTTTACAATTTTTCAAGACATTGAATGTCGAATTTAAATTTCTAGTTCGAGTTTAGAGCGTCGCCATTTTGTTTTTAGCTACGAAATGGCAATTGTTTCTTATGTAAAATCATAGCCACATTGTTTGTTTATAAATGCTGAGATTTTCAAGCAAATTCCTTCATTCGTTATTTTTTTGCAATTTTTCAAGTCATTGAATGTCGAATTTAAATTTCCAGTTCGAGTTTAGAGCGTCGCCATTTTGTTCTAGCTACGAAATGGCAATTGTTTCTTATGTAAAATCATAGCCACATTGTTTGTTTATAAATGCTGAGATTTTCAAGCAAATTCCTTCATTCGTTATTTTTTTGCAATTTTTCAAGTCATTGAATGTCGAATTTAAATTTCCAGTTCGAGTTTAGAGCGTCGCCATTTTGTTCTAGCTACGAAATGGCAATTGTTTCTAATGTAAAATCATAGCCACATTGTTTGTTTATAAATGCTGAGATTTTCAAGCAAATTCCTTCATTCGTTATTTTTTTGCAATTTTTCAAGTCATTGAATGTCGAATTTAAATTTCCAGTTCGAGTTTAGAGCGTCGCCATTTTGTTTTCAGCTACGAAATGGCAATTGTTTCTTATGTAAAATCATAGCCACATTGTTTGTTTATAAATGCTGAGATTTTCAAGCAAATTCCTTCATTCGTTATTTTTTTGCAATTTTTCAAGTCATTGAATGTCGAATTTCAATTTCCAGTTCGAGTTTAGAGCGTCGCCATTTTGTTTTTAGCTACGAAATGGCAATTGTTTCTTATGTAAAATCATAGCCACATTTCTTATTTATAAATGCTGAGATTTTCAAGCGAATTCCTTCACTGATTATTTTTTTACAATTTTTCAAACCGTTGAATGTTAAATTCATTTTTCAAGTTCGGGTTTTTACAACGTTGCCATTTTGTTTTTAGTAACGAAATGGCAATTGTTATAAAACAAATTAATTTTTTGGTTATTTGTTCTATAACTTATTTCACTTATTAGACTCTTGTTTACACTCGGCAAAGTGAAGGGTGGGCTAGTGCCCACCCACCATCCTCGATATTATTTACCAGTCTACATGAAAACAATGAAATCATCTCAAGCACGAAGCTAGATTTCTTGCAATTATTTTGCCGATTCTTTCTTGTTTTACGCAATGGACACTCTTTTTATTTTTATTTTTATTTTTTATTGCCGATTCGTTCTCGTTTTACGCGTTTGAAACTCACCACGATTTATCCTTGTAACGTATTTTTTCCATAACTTTGAGAACATCCAAAAGTCGAAAATTATTTTACCTAATAATTTGTACATCTAGTTAAATTGACACTATCGAGTCGAGAGATTTTAATTAAACGCAATAAAATCCAAACGATGCATTTCGCGAAATCAGAGTGATGCGGACTACACCAGTGTGAGTTAATGTGTGACTTAAGAGCTACCTTAACTAATTTTATGTGTACGGTCGAAGCCAAAAGAGATTTTGTTTTGTAAATAATTGTCAAGAATTTTTTTTTTGTTTGTTAGAGAAATAAATCAAGACAGTGGGAGAATGATTGTTATATAATCGATAGTCATAAATGATGCAGAATAGTTGTATTTATTATGTTTTTATTTTAATTGTTTTGTACAAAAAAAGAACCATAAAAAAAATTAACAAAAAAAAAAAAAAAAATTTTTTTTCGCGAGTATTTGCGAAATTTCGAATTAAATTTGTTCAAAAATTTAAAATAGGAATATTTTTTGGGTAATGTGTTGCAAAATTTGAAACTTTGAAAATATAAGGAACATATATTTTTTTCTTTTTCAAATTAAATTTGTTCAAAATTTTAAAACAGGAACATTTTTGCGAAATTTCGAATAAATTTGTTGCTAAATTTATTATCATTCAAAAACTGTAAAGAAAAATATAAAAAATGCAACTGTTTCCCAAATATTTTCGAAATTTCGAATTGTTGAAAAATTAAAAAAAATTCAAATGTAGATTTGAAAATCAACTTGGTGCAAAATTTGAACCAACTACAGAAAAGATTTTAAATAGAAACATAGAAAATGTAACTTTTGCGTAAATATTTACGAAATTTCTAATTAAATTGTTGCAATTTTTTTTAAGAAATTTTTTTGTGAAATTTTGAATAAAATTTTTGCATAATTTATAACAATTCAAAACAAATTGAATGAAATTAAAACCTAAAAATGTAACTTTTTCGCAAATATTTGCGAAATTTCTAATAAATTTGTTAAAAAATTTAAAATGGGAACATTTTTGCTAAATTTCTAACAAATGAAAATTGCAAAATTACACAAAAAATGATAACGAAAACACAAAAATGCATTTTTTTCATAAATATTTGCAAAATTTCGAATTACATTTGTTCAAAAATTTAAAATAGAAATATTTTTTGGGCAATTTGCTGCAAAATTTGAAATTTCACAATTTTTTTTAAGGACAACATAAAAAAAACATTTTTTCGCAAATATTTGCGAAATTTTGAATTAAATTTGTTAAAAATTTTAAAACAGGAACATTTTTGAGAAATTTGGAATAAATTTGTTGCATAATTTATTACAATTATTAAAAAAATTAAATCAGAAACATAAGAAATGCGACTTTTTCGCAAATATTTGTTTCGAATTAAATTCTTGCAAAATTTAAATAAATTTCAAAGGGAAATATTTTTTTAGAAAATTTCGACGCAATTCGTTGCAAAATTTGACACAATTAAAAAAAAAATAAATGAAAATGCAATTTCGAATAAATTTGTTGCTTAATTTAAAATAAAAAAAAACATTTTTCGGAAAAAATTGAATTCCTGTCTTTTGCAGAAATTGGTTTTTTCTAAGTTCTTGAAAAAACTTAAGTTTTTTTAAGATTTTATTTCGTCTTAGTTTTTTTTAGTTAGTGAAAAAACCTAAAGTTTTCTAAGGCTTCATTTTGTCTTAGTTTTTTCCTAATTACTGAAAAATCTTTAAGTCTTTTTAAAAGCTTTTATTGTGCCTCGTTTTGTCTTAGTCTTTTCTTAGTTCTTGAAAAAACTTTTTTTTCAAGACTTTATTTCGTCTTAGTTTTTTCTTAGTTACTGAAAAAACTTAGTTTGTTTCAAGACTTCATTGTGCTTAGTTTCGTCTTAGTTGGTGGATAAACTTAACGGTTTTTTTAAGACTTTATTTCGTCTTAAATTTTTCTTAGTTACCGAAAAGAATTCTAAAGAGTTTATGGTGCTTAGTTTCGTCTTAGTTGATGAAAAAACTTAAAGATTTTTTAAAGACTTTATATCGTCTTAGTTTTTTCTTAGTTACTGAAAACACTTAAAGTTTTTGAAAACTTTGTTTCGTCTTAGTTTTTTCCTAATTACTGAAAAATCTTTAAGTCTTTTTTAAAGAGTTTATTGCGCCTAGTTTTGTCTTAGTCTTTTCTTAGTTCTTGAAAAAACTTAAGTATTTTTAAAGACTTTATTTTGTCTTAGTTTTTTCTTAGTTACTGAAAAAAATTAATGTTTTTTTCTTAGACTTTATTGTGCTTAGTTTTGTCTTAGTTGATGGATAAACTTGACGGTTTTTTTAATACTTTATTTCGTCTTAAATTTTTCTTAGTTACTGAACAAAATTCAAGTTTTTTTTTAAGACTTTATAGTTCTTAATTTCGTCTTAGTTGATGAAAAAACTTAAAGATTTTTCTAAGACATTATTTCGTCTTAGTTTTTTCTTAGTTACTGAAAAACTTAAAGTTTTTTAAAACTTTATTTCGTCTTAGTTTCTTCTTAATTACTGAAAAATCTTTAAGTCTTTTTGAAAGTTTTTTTGTGCCTAGTTTTGTCTTAATCTTTTCTTAGTTCTTGAAAAAACTCAAGTTTTTTTAAGACTTTATTTTGTCTTAGTTTTTTCTTAGTAACTGAAAAAACTTGAAGTTTTTTTAAGACTTCATTGTCCTTAGTTTTTTTAAGACTTTATTTCGTCTTAGTTTTTTCTTAGTTACTGAAAAAAGTTTAAGTTTTTTTTTAGACTTTATTGTGCTTAGTTTCGTCTTAGTTAATGGATAAACTTAACGGTTTTTTTAAGACTGTATTTCGTCTTAAATTTCTCTTAGTTACTGAAAAAAATTCATGTTTTTTTTTAAAGACTTTATGGTGCTTAGTTTCGTATTAGTTGATGAAAAAACTTAAAGATTTTTTTCAAGATTTTGTTTTGTCTTAGTTTTTTCTAAGTTACTGAAAAAACTTATGGTTTTTTTTAAGACTTTATGTCGTCTTAGTTTTTTCTTAGTTACTGAAAAAACCCATTTTTTTTATTAAACTTTATTGTGCTTAGTTTCGTCTTAGTTGATGGATAAACTTAAAGTTTTTTTTAAGACTTTATTTCGTTTTAGTTTTTTCTTAGTTACTGAAAAAAACCATTTTTTTTTAAACTTTATTTCATCTTAAATTTTTCCTAATTACTGAAAAATCTTTAAGTTTTTTTTAAAGAGTTTATTGTGCCTAGTTTTGTCTTAGTCTTTTCTTAGTTCTTGAAAAAACTTTAATGTTTTTTTTAAGTTTTTATTTCGTCTTAGTTTCTTCTTGTTTACTGAAAAAACTTAAAGTTTTTTTTCAACACTTTAGTGTGCTTAGTTTCGTCTTAGTTGGTGGATAAACTTAACGGTTTTTTTAAGACTTTATTTCGTCTTACTTTTTTCTTAGTTACTGAAAAAAATTCAAGTTTTTTTAAAGACTTTATGGTACTTAGTTTCGTCTTAGTCGATGAAAAAACTTAAAGATTTTTTCAAGACTTTATTTCTTCTTAGTTTTTTCTTAGTTACTGCAAAAACTTAAGGTTTTTTTTAAGACTTTATTTAATCTTAAATTTTTCTTAGTTACTGAAAAAAATTCAAGTTTTTTTCTAAAGACTGTATGGTGCTTAGTTTCGTCTTTGTTGATGAAAAAACTTAAAGATTTTTTCAAGACTTTATTTCTTCTTCAAGTTTTTTTTTAAGACTTTAAGGTGCTTAGTTTCGTCTTAGTTGATGAAGAAACTTTAAGATTTTTTTAAGATATTACTTCATCTTAGTTTTTTCTTAATTACTGAAAAAACTTAAAGTTTTTTAAAGACTTTATTTCGTCTTAGTTTTTTCTTAGTTACTGAAAAAACTTGAAGTTTTTTTAGACTTAATTGTGCTTAGTTTCGTCTTAGTTGATAAAAAAACTTAAAGATTTTTTGAAGACTTTATATCCTCTTAGTTTTTTCTTGGTTACTGAAAAAACTTGAACTTTTTTTTTAACACTTTAGTGTGCTCAGTTTTGTCTTAGTTGATGGATAAACTTAAAGTTTTTTTTAAGACTTTATTTCGTCTTAGTTTCTTCTTAGTTACTGAAAAAACTTAAAGTTTGTTTTAAGACTTCGTTGTGCTTAGTTTCGTCTTAGTTGATGGATAAATTGAACGGTTTTTTTAAGACTTTATTCCGTCTTGAATTTTTCTTAGTTACTAAAAAAACTTAAAGTTTGTTTTAAGACTTTATTGTGCTTAGTTTCGTCTTAGTTGGTGGATAAACTTAACGGTTCTTTTAAGACTTTATTTCATCTTAAATTTTTTTAGTTACTGAAAAAACATTTTTTTTAAGGACTTTATAGTTCTTAGTTTCGTCTTAGTTGATGAAAAAATTTTAAGATTTTTTTAAGACTTTATTTCGTCTTAGTTTTTTCTTAGTTACTGAAAAAAATTGAACTTTTTTTTTAACACTTTAGTGTGCTCAGTTTCGTCTTAGTTGATGAAAAAACTTAAAGATTTTTTCAAGACTTTATTTCGTCTCAGCTTTTTCTTAGTTACTGAAAAACTTAAGTTTTTTTTAAGACTTGATTTCGTCTTGGTTTCTTCTTAGTAACTGAAAAAACTTAAAGTTTGTTTTAAGACTTCATTGTGCTTAGTTTCGTCTTAGTTGATGAAAAAACTTAAAAAAAATTTTAAGACTTTATTTCGCCTTAGTTTTTTCTTAGTTACTGAAAAAACTTAAAGTTTTTTTTAAACTTTATTGTGCTTAGTTTCGTCTAAAAAAAAACAACTTCATTATATTATTATTTTCTAATAAATAAGAAAAGACTAAAAGCTTTATTTAACTTTCTTTTTCGATCTCAAGGTCAATCAATAAGTCATTGTGGAGGCTTTCACTTAAATCCAAATAAAAGCGAATTGAATCATTCTCGCATTGTCTTTGATTTATATTTAAAAAGAAAATTCTTTACGATTATTTACGAAGAATCTTTTTTGACTTTAACCATAGCGATATATATATTTTTTGTTTATACCATTTGTTAGACTAAACCTACGTTGGTCGCGAGAGACCTATCACGTTGTAACAAGCGAATCATTCGATTCTGATATGTATGTGATCTTAGTTGATATACTTATACGATATATTTAAAGTAAATTTAAAGGAAAGAAAAGCCTAACCCTAGGTTTATATAAAGAATAATTCTGTTTTTGAGGCGATATGTACAGTGCCACAGGAACAACTGGTGTGATATGTACAACATCTAATTAATTAGGTAGAGGGGGGGGGGGACACTAACACGAATATACAATATACACACACACACACATAAATTAGTTGAAGCCCTGCCTGAAGGGATTGCGGCCAGTGGCGGTACTACCTTGGTCGGGTTGCCGGAACGGGTTGGGGCTGGGGCTGGCGTCCGGCTGCGCGGGCAGCGTCCTCCTAGTGGGCTGCTCGTAGTTCTGCTCCTGCTGGTAGTATCCGTTGGAGTCGATATTGGTTTCCTGCTGTTTGTACTCGAGGTGATTCTGCAGATCGCCAGAGACGGGTTTCTGGTCTTGCATCGTGTAGGTTTGGTACTCCTTGCTGGGGGGGTCCGACATGAGGACGTTGGCCTCGTTCTCGAAAGGCTTGAAGTCGTAGATGTGGCGGAGGTAGATCAGCATCGGCGCGTATAAGAGGTTGGAGAAGGCGATGCCTATGTTTAGAGCGGTGAAGCCGATGGCTTCCACTACTCCACCGGCGATGATGGGCCCGACCGCGTACGCCACTGAGTAGGAAATGTCTGCGATGGCGTAGATGCTGCCGTAGACGGAGACGTAGCGGACGTCCACGAGGTAGCCGAGCATGGGAAGGAGGGCGGTGTCGATGAGCGCAATGCCGAAGCATATCCCGCATATCGGGATCATGAGGACCTTGTAGGAGCTGGAGAATGGTATTATGAAGCAGCACAAGCCCTCGAGGGCCAGGCCTCCTCCGGCCATCAGCCATTGGTATTGGGGGTACTGCTTCGCCATCTTCACGGTGAGTATCACCCCGAAGACGTGGGGGAAGAACGCGGGCAGCCAGATCATTCCGATCTTCCAGTTGTCCGTGGTGAGGTTGTCCTCCATCCACAGCGATATCGTCGGCTCGAGGAAGGCCAGCGCGACGTTGGACATCATCAGGGCGCCCGCGCAGACCGCGATGTACGGGTCCATGAAGAGCCGCCAGATGGGCACGCTCGGCGGCCGCTCGATCTGCGAGAGCCTGATCTGCTCCTTCAGCGGTTTCATGACCAGCAGCAGCATGAAACCGTCGATCAGGGAGACGAAAGCGAGGATGAGGAAGGGCACTTCCTTCCCGGCGAATTGGTAGAGGGCGCCCCCGAAGGGCGGCGCCACCAGGCACCCGAAGCTGATGAAGGCGAGCGCTATCCCGAGCGCCTTGGACCTTTCGTTTTCCTCCGTGAAGCGGTCCGCGATCATCGCGAGGCCGGAGGTGTCCGCGAACGCCGAGCCCACCCCCTGCAGGCTTCTGGCGAAGAACAGGAGGCCGTAGCTCCGGCCGCAGGCGAACACCGCCGTCGACAGGAACATGATCGTCAGGCCGATCATCATCGGTATGTCGTAGCCAATACGGTCGATCAGAGCGCCCGAGAACGGGTTCACCATCAACTGGACGATTGCTTTGGAAGCGAAGAGGATGCCGGTAGCCGAGTCCTGGCCGTGGTGGTCCTTCTTCATTGGGGTGCCTGGTAGAAGCGTTACGTTTCCCGGAAGCGGCTCGTCCTTGTAGGCGCCGATGTACCTCAGGTAATCGGGAATGATCGGCACTATCACCATGTAGAGCATGTTGTCCAGCAGCAGCGCGATGGACACTATCACCAGGATCAGCTTCCTCTGGTTCTTAGGCTCCTGGACCTTGTTCCAAACCACCTCCTTGAGTTCGGCGAACTCCATATTGATAATCGGTATGGTCGTCATCTCTCTCTCTCTCTCTCTATCTCACTTAACTACTCTTAGGGTGCGGGGGAGCGCAGTGCCATCGGGTTAACCTGGATACAGAACAAGTATTAGACACTGCTGTGGTTTCGGGAGGAGGGGAGGCACTGCGCTGTTCCCCCCCGCACCCCACACCGTAATTTCTTTTGCAAAAACAATCGTATCGATTGCGGCCATCTTGTCGCCGCCGACGGCCATTTTGTGTGTGTGTGAGACACTTACCTGTGTCGGGCAGCGCGTTTCCGATCCGGTTGGCGAAGAATCCGCGTATGTTGGTGGCGACGCGCGACTCGCCTAGCAGGCCGAGGGTGCCTGAAGGGCCGTGTTGCCCTCTGGGGGTATCCACGGTGCCGTCGTCCGGGTGCACACTCTATGCTGCCGCTCACTCCCGCTCTACAGACGTGTGACCGCTCCGCTTTGGCAGCCCACGCTCTCTCTGCACTCTGCGCTCTCGATTCGAATGAAACGGGACGACTGGATGACGCAGGGGCGTTCCGACGCCGCGCGCCGCCGCATCCCCCGGCCCCATTGGAGGCGTCGCGACGTCACCTCCGCGGGGACCAATCGGGCCGCCGCCGACGCGGCGCTAATTTATTCACGTAGGTAGACGTCGCCGTCGTCGTCGGCGGCGCTCGATACCTCTCGGCGTTCCACCAAAAGGAAAAAGACATAATTCGCTATTGTTTGCTAAAAAATGTAATTTATAATTCAATGGGGGGGAATTAAACGAAGATCAAAAAAGCCGCAACTTGATTAATTCCCTCATGAATTACACAAAATCTTTGAAACTACAACAAACTTCATTCTCATGCAATTGTCTTTGAAACTACAGCAGTGGTGTTTTCAAATTTTAACGGATTCATAAACTAGAATCAATTTTGAGTCATCCTGTAAAGTTTCAAGTTTGTGGCAAGTGTTTTTATATTTTTTTAACGCCTATGACTTAAAAATTGCGGTAAATTTCATTCCCGTGCAATTGTCTCTGAAACTACAACAGGAGTGTTTTCAAATTTTTACGGATTCATCTAGTAGAATCAATTTTGAGTCATCCTGTAAAGTTTCAAGCGTGTGGCAATTGTTTTTATATTTTTTTAACGCCTATGACTTAAAAATTGCGCTAAACTTCATTCCCATGCAATTGTCTTTGAAACTACAGCACGGGTGTTTTCAAATTTTTACGGATTCATAAAGTAAAATCAATTTCGAGTCATCCTGAGAAGTTTCAAGTGTGTGGCATTTGTTTTTGTATTTTTTTTTAAATTGCGCTAAACTTCATTCTCGTGCAATTGTCTTTGAAACTACAGCACGGGTGTTTTCAAATTTTTACGGATTCATAAACTAGAATCAATTTTGAGTCATCAGGTTAAGTTTCAAGCGTGTGGCAGTTGTTTTTATATTTTTTTAACGCCTATGACTTAAAAATTGCGCTAAACTTCATTCCCGTGAAATTGTCTTTGAAACTACAGCACGGGTGTTTTCAAATTTTTACGGATTCATAAAGTAGAATCAATTTTGAGTCATCCTGTAAAGTTTCAAGCGTGTGGCAATTGTTTTTATATTTTTTTAACGCCTATGACTTAAAAATTGCGCTAAACTTCATTCTCGTGCAATTGTCTTTGAAACTACAGCACGGGCGTTTTCAAATTTTTACGGATTCATAAACTAGAATCAATTTTGAGTCATCAGGTTAAGTTTCAAGCGTGTGGCAGTTGTTTTTATATTTTTTTAACGCCTATGACTTAAAAATTGCGCTAAACTTCATTCCCGTGAAATTGTCTTTGAAACTACAGCACGGGTGTTTTCAAATTTTTACGGATTCATAAAGTAAAATCAATTTCGAGTCATCCTGAGAAGTTTCAAGTGTGTGGCATTTGTTTTTGTATTTTTTTTTAAATTGCGCTAAACTTCATTCTCGTGCAATTGTCTTTGAAACTACAGCACGGGTGTTTTCAAATTTTTACGGATTCATAAACTAGAATCAATTTTGAGTCATCAGGTTAAGTTTCAAGCGTGTGGCAGTTGTTTTTATATTTTTTTAACGCCTATGACTTAAAAATTGCGCTAAACTTCATTCCCGTGAAATTGTCTTTGAAACTACAGCACGGGTGTTTTCAAATTTTTACGGATTCATAAAGTAAAATCAATTTCGAGTCATCCTGAGAAGTTTCAAGTGTGTGGCATTTGTTTTTGTATTTTTTTTTAAATTGCGCTAAACTTCATTCTCGTGCAATTGTCTTTGAAACTACAGCACGGGTGTTTTCAAATTTTTACGGATTCATAAACTAGAATCAATTTTGAGTCATCAGGTTAAGTTTCAAGCGTGTGGCAGTTGTTTTTATATTTTTTTAACGCCTATGACTTAAAAATTGCGCTAAACTTCATTCCCGTGAAATTGTCTTTGAAACTACAGCACGGGTGTTTTCAAATTTTTACGGATTCTTAAAGTAGAATCAATTTTGAGTCATTCTGTAAAGTTTCAAGCGTGTGGCAATTGTTTTTATATTTTTTTAACGCCTATGACTTAAAAATTGCGCTAAACTTCATTCCCGTGAAATTGTCTTTGAAACTACAGCACGGGCGTTTTCAAATTTTTACGGATTCATAAACTAGAATCAATTTTGGGTCATCCTGTAAAGTTTCAAGTGTGTGGCGTTTGTTTTTGTATTTTTTTTAAATTGCGCGAAACTTCATTCTCGTGCAATTGTCTTTGAAACTACAGCACGGGTGTTTTCAAATTTTTACGGATTCATAAAGTAGAATCAATTTTGAGTCATCCTGTAAAGTTTCAAGCGTGTGGCAATTGTTTTTATATTTTTTTAACGCCTATGACTTAAAAATTGCGCTAAACTTCATTCTCGTGCAATTGTCTTTGAAACTACAGCACGGGTGTTTTCAAATTTTTATGGATTCATAAAGTAGAATCAATTTTGAGTCATCCTGTAAAGTTTCAAGCGTGTGGCAATTGTTTTTATATTTTTTTAACGCCTATGACTTAAAAATTGCACTAAACTTCATTCCCGTGCAATTATCTTTGAAACTACAGCACGGGTGTTTTCAAATTTTTACGGATTCATAAAGTAGAATCAATTTTGTGTCATCCTGTAAAGTTTCAAGTGTGTGGCAATTGTTTTTATATTTTTTAACACCTATGACTTAAAAATTGCGCTAAACTTCATTCTCGTGCAATTGTCTTTGAAACTACAACAGGGGTGTTTTCAAATTTTTACGGATTCATAAACTAGAATCAATTTTGAGTCATCCTGTAAAGTTTCAAGTGTGTGGCAATTGTTTTTATATTTTTGTAAAAATTGCACTAAACTTCATTCCCGTGCAATTATCTTTGAAACTACAACAGGGATGTTTTCAAATTTTTACGGATTCATAAACTAGAATCAATTCTGAGTCATCCTGTAAAGTTTCAAGTGTGTGGCAATTGTTTTTATATTTTTTTAACGCCTATGACTTAAAAATTGCACTAAACTTCATTCCCGTGCAATTATCTTTGAAACTACAAGAGGGATGTTTTCAAATTTTTACGGATTCATAAACTAGAATCAATTTTGTGTCATCCTGTAAAGTTTCAAGTGTGTGGCAATTGTTTTTATATTTTTTAACACCTATGACTTAAAAATTGCGCTAAACTTCATTCTCGTGCAATTGTCTTTGAAACTACAACAGGGGTGTTTTCAAATTTTTACAGATTCATAAACTAGAATCAATTTTGAGTCATCCTGTAAAGTTTCAAGTGTGTGGCAATTGTTTTTATATTTTTGTAAAAATTGCACTAAACTTCATTCCCGTGCAATTATCTTTGAAACTACAACAGGGATGTTTTCAAATTTTTACGAATTCATAAACTAGAATCAATTCTGAGTCATCCTGTAAAGTTTCAAGTGTGTGGCAATTGTTTTTATATTTTTTTAACGCCTATGACTTAAAAATTGCACTAAACTTCATTCCCGTGCAATTATCTTTGAAACTACAACAGGGATGTTTTCAAATTTTTACGGATTCTTAAAGTAGAATCAATTTTGAGTCATTCTGTAAAGTTTCAAGTGTGCGGCAATTGTTTTTTTATATATTTTTAACGCCTATGACTTAAAAATTGCGCTAAACTTCATTCCCGTGCAATTGTCTTTGAAACTACAGCAGAGGTGTTTTCAAATTTTAACGGATTCATAAACTAGAATCAATTTTGTGTCATCCTGTAAAGTTTCAAGTTTGTGGCAAGTGTTTTTATATTTTTTTAACGCCTATGACTTAAAAATTGCGCTAAACTTCATTCCCGTGCAATTGTCTTTGAAACTACAACAGGGGCGTTTTCAAATTTTTACGGATTCATAAAGTAGAATCAATTTTGAGTCATCCTGTAAAGTTTCAAGTGTGCGGCAATTGTTTTTATATTTTTTTAACGCGTGAGAAAATGTGTGACTTAAAAATTGCAATGCAACTTTTTTCCTTACAATTCAAGTTTAGAGGGTTGTAATTTAGTTTTAAGCTACGATTTGTTAATTTTTGTACTCAAATATTACAACTGGGTTTATTCCGGTTGGATTTTGAAATTTTCAAAATAATTCGAATAGACATGAATTTTAAAAAAAAATTTATAATCGCCCAATGCAACTTTTTTGCTTGTAATATAAGTTTAGAGGGTTGTAACTTAGTTTAAGGCTGTGATTTGTTCATTTTTTTACTTAAATATCACAACTGGGTTTATTCTGGTTGAATTTTGAAATTTTCAAAATAATTCGAAGAGAGATGAATTTTTTAAAAATTTTATAATCGCCTAATACAACTTTTTTGCTTGTAATTCAAGTTCAGAGGGTTGTAATTTAATTTAAGGCTGTGATTTGTTCATTTTTTTACTTAAATATGACAACTGGGTTTATTCTGGTTGAATTTTGAAATTTTCAAAATAATTCGAAGAGAGATGAATTTTTTTAAAATTTTATAATCGCCCAATGCAACTTTTTTTCTTTACAATTCAAGTTTCGAGGTTTGTAATTTAATTTAAGGCTGTGATTTGTTCATTTTTGTACTCAAATATTACAACTGGGTTTATTCTGGTTGGATTTTGAAATTTTCAAAATTATTCGAATAGACATGAATTTTTAAAAAAAATTTATAATCGCCCAATGCAACTTTTTTGCTTGTAATATAAGTTTAGAGGGTTGTAACTTAGTTTAAGGCTGTGATTTGTTCATTTTTTTACTAAAATATCACAACTGGGTTTATTCTGGTTGAATTTTGAAATTTTCAAAATAATTCGAAGAGAGATGAATTTTTTAAAAATTTTATAATCGCCTAATACAACTTTTTTGCTTGTAATTCAAGTTCAGAGGGTTGTAATTTAATTTAAGGCTGTGATTTGTTCATTTTTGTACTCAAATATTACAACTGGGTTTATTCCGGTTGAATTTTGAAATTTTCAAAATAATTCGAAGAGAGATGAATTTTTTTAAAATTTTATAATCGCCCAATGCAACTTTTTTTCTTTACAATTCAAGTTTCGAGGTTTGTAATTTAATTTAAGGCTGTGATTTGTTCATTTTTGTACTCAAATATTACAACTGGGTTTATTCTGGTTGGATTTTGAAATTTTCAAAATTATTCGAATAGACATGAATTTTTAAAAAAAATTTATAATCGCCCAATGCAACTTTTTTGCTTGTAATATAAGTTTAGAGGGTTGTAACTTAGTTTAAGGCTGTGATTTGTTCATTTTTTTACTAAAATATCACAACTGGGTTTATTCTGGTTGAATTTTGAAATTTTCAAAATAATTCGAAGAGAGATGAATTTTTTAAAAATTTTATAATCGCCTAATACAACTTTTTTGCTTGTAATTCAAGTTCAGAGGGTTGTAATTTAATTTAAGGCTGTGATTTGTTCATTTTTGTACTCAAATATTACAACTGGGTTTATTCCGGTTGAATTTTGAAATTTTCAAAATAATTCGAAGAGAGATGAATTTTTTTAAAATTTTATAATCGCCTAATACAACTTTTTTTCTTTACAATTCAAGTTTAGAGGTTTGTAATTTAATTTAAGGCTGTGATTTGTTCATTTTTGTACTCAAATATTACAACTGGGTTTATTCCGGTTGGATTTTGAAATTTTCAAAATAATTCGAATAGACATGAATTTTTTAAAAAAATTTATAATCGCCCAATGCAACTTTTTTGCTTGTAATATAAGTTTAGAGGGTTGTAACTTAGTTTAAGGCTGTGATTTGTTCATTTTTTTACTTAAATATGACAACTGGGTTTATTCCGGTTGGATTTTTAAATTTTCAAAATAATTCGAAGAGAGATGAATTTTTTTTAAATTTTATAATCGCCTAATACAACTTTTTTTCTTTACAATTCAAGTTTAGAGGTTTGTAATTTAATTTAAGGCTGTGATTTGTTCATTTTTGTACTCAAATATTACAACTGGGTTTATTCTGGTTGGATTTTGAAATTTTCAAAATTATTCGAATAGACATGAATTTTTAAAAAAAATTTATAATCGCCCAATGCAACTTTTTTGCTTGTAATATAAGTTTAGAGGGTTGTAACTTAGTTTAAGGCTGTGATTTGTTCATTTTTTTACTTAAATATCACAACTGGATTTATTCTGGTTGAATTTTGAAATTTTCAAAATAATTCGAAGAGAGATGAATTTTTTAAAAATTTTATAATCGCCTAATACAACTTTTTTGCTTGTAATTCAAGTTCAGAGGGTTGTAATTTAATTTAAGGCTGTGATTTGTTCATTTTTGTACTCAAATATTACAACTGGGTTTATTCCGGTTGGATTTTGAAATTTTCAAAATAATTCGATTTGAGATGAATTTTTCTTAAATTTTATAATCGCCCAATGCAACTTTTTTTCTTTACAATTCAAGTTTAGAGGTTTGTAATTTAGTTTAAGGCTGTGATTTGTTCATTTTTTTACTTAAATATGACAACTGGGTTTATTCCGGTTGGATTTTTAAATTTTCAAAATAATTCGAAGAGAGATGAATTTTTTTTAAATTTTATAATCGCCCAATGCAACTTTTTTGCTTGTAATTCAAGTTTAGAGGGTTGTAATCTAGTTTAAGGCTGTGATTTGTTCATTTTTTTACTTAAATATCACAACTGGGTTTATTCTGGTTGGATTTTGAAATTTTCAAAATAATTCGAATAGAGATGATTTTTTTAAAAATTTTATAATCACCCAATGCAACTTTTTTGCTTGTAATTCAAGTTTAAAGGGTTGTTAATTAATTTTAAGCTGTAATTTTTCAATTTTTGTACTCAAATATTACAACTGGGTTTATCCCGGTTGAATTTTGAAATTTTCAAAATAATTCGAAGAGAGATGAATTTTTTAAAAATTTTATAATCGCCTAATACAACTTTTTTTTTGTTAAGTTTTGAGGGTAACGGTTCCAGTGGGGTATTTTAAAATGTCCCTCCTCGAGCGCCATTTTTTTAGGGGTATCGAATTGTTGGTGAAACGACGAAAAAAAATTAATTGTAAATCTATTCTGGGACATTTTGGCGCTTCCCTCGTATGTGTGTGTGTGTGTGTGTGTGTGTGTGTGTAGTTTCAGTGGGGGATTTGAAAATGCCCCTTGTCGGGCGCCATTTTTTTAAGGGTATCGAATTGTTGATGAATTTTTAAAAAATTTTATAATCGCCTAAAACAACTTTTTTTTTGTTAAGTTTTGAGGGTAACGGTTCCAGTGGGTGATTTTGAAAATGTCCCTCCTCGGGCGCCATTTTCTTAGGGGTATCGAATTGTTGATGAAACGACGAAAAAAAATTAACTGTGAATCTATTCTGGGAAATGTGTGTGTGTGTGTGTGTGATGATGGTGTAGGAAATTTATCACGAAACGTACGGTGGAAACGGTGCGCCCCCTACACGTAGGGTATTTATCTTCTATCACGTTCAATATTTATCTTACACATGTAACGCCACCCTCTCTTGCGTTGATAAATTGGCTGCCGGATCCGAAAATTGGTTGCGCATCATCCCAAACACAAACAAACTCGCAGTTTGTCCCGCGTAAATATTCGCGGAAATTCACGCTAAGCAGACGCCAACAAATACACACTCAACGAAATTAATGTACACTTAATAACGCACTTAATTACTCGAGTAATTTTTTTTTCTCGTACTTCGCATATTTGGGATTTCTATAATTATGTTTAATTACAATTGTAATTTGTTGTCGAGCAAGGATAGAAATGATGACGTCAAATTTCATGTCATTATTTCTAGGTTAGAAATGATGACGTCGAATTTAATGTCATCATTTCTAGGTTAGAAATGATGACGTCAAATTTAATGTCATCTTTACTAGGTTAGAAATTTGATGTCATCTTTACCAGGTTAGAAATGATGACGTCAAATTTGATGTCATTTTTTCTAGGTTAGAAATGATGACGTCGAATTTTATGTCATCATTTCTAGGTCAGAAATGATGACGTCAAATTTATTGTCATCTTTACTAGGTCAGAAATGATGACGTCAAATTTGATGTCATCTTTACTAGGTTAGAAATGATGACGTCAAATTTGATGTCATCTTTAGTGGGTTAGAAATTTGATGTCATCTTTACTAGGTTAGAAATGATGACGTCAAATTTAATGTCATCTTTACTAGGTTAGAAATGATGACTAACCTAGAAATTATGACATCAAATTTGACGTCATCATTTTTAACCTAGAAATTATGATACCAAATTTGACGTCATCATTTCTAATCTAGAATCCTTGCGTGTCGATAAATTACAATTTTTCCAACGAAAAGTCATATTTATAATTATTATTGTTGTTATTATTTACGTTTTCTTTATCCTCCCTTTTTTTTACAGTATTACAATTTCTTTTAAATCGCAATCGATTTATTGTCCATTTCCACATTCTTTTATCGATTAACAATTTATCACGTATTCACGTAATAACAAAAAAAAAAACAAATGCATTATTTATGAGCACTTACCCACAAACACAAACAACACCACCATCACGTTAAGAGGGTTATCCAGAAAGTTTTTGTTTTTGTGCCTTCAATTAAAGCACAATTAGTATCACGTTCGATTTTACCGAAAAAAAATTTTTTTTTTACTTTCAATTAAATCACAATTCGATTTTACCGATAAAATGTTTTTTTTTTTACTTTTAATTAAAGCACAATTTGATTTTATCGTAAAAAAACTTTTTTTTACTTTCAATTAAATCACAATTCGATTTTACTGACAAAAGGTTTTTTTTTACTTTAAATTAAAGCACAATTCGATTTTACCGAAAAAAAAATTAACTTTCAATTAAATCACAATTCGATTTTACCGACAAAATGTTTTTTTTTTTTACTTTCAATTAAAGCACAACTCGATTTTACCGATAAAAAAACTTTTTGTTTACTTTCAATTAAATCACAATTCAATTTTACCGATAATTTTTTTTTTTTTACTTTCAATTAAATCACAATTCGATTTCACCGACAAAATGTTTTTTTTTTTCACTTTAAATTAAAGCACAATTGGATTTCACCGACAAGTTCTGATGTTCAGAAACAACTAGAAGAAATTGTGCGAAGAAACGTCACGCGGCTGTTTGAATTGTTTAAGTTTTTATCACAACTTGTTTATGTAATTGTTAAGGATAATCACGTAATTTCAGATCTGCACGGTTTTAAAGAGTATTGACTCTTTAAATTGCGAATACGTTATAGAATATCAAACATATTGAGATAAAGAAAAAAAAATATGTATCAATTTTTTTTTCGAAAATAAAAAAAATACATGCAAATAGGTCAGATTGAATTTCAGAAACTATTTCGATAAAAATCATGATGAACGAGAGATCCCCATTGCTAAAGAAATGCGTTCTGGATCCGAAAATTATAAAAAAATATACAGGGTGTTCCATTAAAAATTTCAAAATTGATTTCGGTTTTCCAATTTGCTGTTAGTATAACCCTAAAAACTTTCATATTGAGCCTGTTTCGTGTTACACCCGGTATAACTCACTCGGATCGTAATTTTTCACCCTTCAGTTTCGCGTCTTCGCGGCAAACATTAGGACATCCCTTAATGCGTCACGTTCACGTGATAGCCTACCGCTGGGGAATTTTCACGATAATGTACTTTTTTTATGGAGCCACCCTTAACGGCCTGTCATATCTCCAACGAGATGAGCGACACGTTTACGTAGCCTACGATAAAAAATTATGTCAAGGAAAAACAAGAAAAAGAATCAAACATTGTCTCTCTATCGGTTCACATACGGACCAGTTTCGACTTTTCATGTCCATAGTTAGTGGCGGAAATTTTGGCGTTCGTTATATGTGAAATTTGTAGGAATGTGATTAAATGAAGGAGAGACAATGCAAAGAAACATGTGGAACATCAAGTAACAGCGCGGGTACGAAAACAAGTGATTTATTGAAACAATTACAGTCATTTGTAAAAATTATCGACGGGCTGTGATGTAATCGAAGTCCGATCATAATAAGGAATTGTCGTGACCTTGAAACTTGTATGAAATTGGGTTTTCCGTTTTTTTTTCATATAATTTTGATTGTTTTTAAAATTGTTGATTTGTGTTTTTTATTGACTATTTTATCAAATTTTACTGCCTTGGCAAAATTTTGTGCAATTTGAATATTATATGTTTTAATTATACTTTGGCTGCTTTCGACGTGTTTAAAGTCAATTACATTAATGTAGACATAAAGTCCAAATTGACTATCAATATCCATCTAAAGTTTTACATTTGTAGTTTAACTCAGTCTTTTAACTTTAATTAAATTTATCATTTTTTCTAGACGAGTAACGGCTTTACGTCAAAAGTAGTCTTTTTTACGCTTTTCGACTTTTTAGTCAAATTTTGACATTAATTAGTCGTAAAGTCAAACATTTTTCTAAAGGCTTAACGGCTTTAAGTCAAAATTAGTCTCTCTTTTTCTTAACACTTGTCGACTTTTTAGTCAAATTTCAGTTTTAAGTCAAAATTTATTATCAATATCCATCTAAAATTTTACATTTGTTGTTTAAATCAGTCTTTTAACTTTGATTAAATTTATCATTTTTTCTAGATGCGTAACGGCTGTAAGTCAAAAGTAGTCTTTTTCATGCTTGTAGACTTTTTAGTAAAATTTTAACATTAATTAGTCATAAAGTCCTTTGACTTTAATTAAATTTATCAATTTTTCTAGATGCAGAACGGCAGTATTTTTTCTAATTTTTTCTATCGTCTTTAAGTAAAAGTTAGCCTTTTTTGGCGCTTGTCGACTTTAAGTCAAATTTCGACATTAATTTTAGTCATAAAGTCAGACATTTTTCCAGAGGCTTAATGGCTTTAAGTCAAAATGAGTCTCCTTTTCAAATTTTGACATTAATTTGGACACAAAGTCTTTTAACTTTAATTAAATTTGACATTTTCTGTAGAGGTCTCTTAAAGTCAAATTTCGATATTGAAATCGTCATACAGTTTTTTTCAATTTTAACGTAAATTAGGCATTTTTTCTAGGCTTAACGACTTTAAGTCAAAATTTGACGTTAATTTTGATGTAACGTTTCACATAAGTTTTTTCTTCACGCTTGACAACTTTAAGTCAAATTTCGACATTTATTTAGATATAAAGGTGGTTAGACTTTTTTCTACAGGCTTACCGACTTTAAGTCAAATTTTGACACGAATTTTGATCGAAAGTCTTGAGTTAAACATTTCTTGACGCTGAACAAAAAATTAGTCGTTTCTTGCTTTCAAGTCAAATTTCAACATTCATTTATCGTAAAGTCTTTTAACGTTAATTAAATTTGACATTTTTCTAGAGGCTTAACGGCTTTAGTCTTTTTTTCTTGACGTTTGTCGACTTTAAGTTAAATTTCGACATTAAATTAGAGATAAAGTTTTTAACTGTAATTTAAATTAGGCATTTTTTTAATTAAGTTAAATTTTGACATCTAAAGTTTTATATCCGTAATGTAAATTAGCCTTATTTTCTGGACTCTTGACGACATTAAGTCACATTTCGACATTAATTTGGATGTAGAGTCTTTTAACTTTAATTCAAATTACCTTTCTTTTCTTTTCAAAACTTGACTTAATTTGTTAAAGTTTTGACTACAATGTCTACCCAGAGTTTTCTAATTTAAATTAAGCATTTTTCTTGTCATTTTATGACTTTAAGTCAAGTTTGTGACTACAATGTCTACCCAGAGTTTTCTAATTCAATTTAAGCATTTTTCTAGTCATTTTATGACTTTAAGTTAAGTTGTGGCTACAATGTCTACCCAGAGTTTTCTAATTTAAATTAAGCATTTTTCTTGTCATTTTATGACTTTAAGTCAAGTTGTGACTACAATGTCTATCCAGAGTTTTCTAATTGAAATTAAGCATTTTTCTAGTCATGTTATGTGTTTAAGTACAATCTTGACATTTATTTGGATTAATTTTTCTAGTCATTTGACGATTTTAAGTAATATTTTGACATTAATATTATTTGAACAATGGAATTGTTCAAACATCAAACATCAGCCGCCGAAACGGCACCAGTAATTTCTGTTTTTTTATGGGGGGGTGTCACGTCTGTTCTGGACGTTCGCCCCCGGGGGGCGCTCGCTCTCTTCAGTTGTTCAGCTCGGCCGGCAATACTAGCTCCTGGCCATGTCAGGAAAATTACGGGGGCGCGCAGATTTCTCCCAGATAGGCACGCGAGGGTGCGAGGGTGCGAGGGCTCGAACTCTAATACATCAATTAAAAGTTCCCATGTTGCAAAATGATTATTAATCACGTCCAGATTCATTAATAATAACACAGGTTGTTCATTAATGAAACAAGGTTTAATTATATAATTTAAACTAAAAAAATGATTTCAGTTTTTTTTTAATTTTCGCTGTTGTGGCGTGTGATTTTAAAAGCTGCAGAATCAAAACTCGTGTATATGGATGCGTACGGATGCTCGCGTATATATCCGGGTCCCGCATGTGAGACTGTCGGAACTTGCATGTAGATGCGTATGGCCGCTTAATTTAACCTGCAGCTCAAAACATTGACAATTGTGCTGAACACCCTATTTTTCAATCGAAACATCTCGAAATGCGTCTATGGATGGCGCACGACTTGATACGTTTTTTTTTTAATTTGGAAAACTTGTGTTAAATTAAATAAAGATGAAAAATATATGTGAATACTTGAATGCATTAATGAAATTAGATTAGAATTATGAATCAAGGAGTATCTGAGAAAGTGAATTTTCCACACACACACACAACTAACACGAGGTACTTGAATGCATTAATTAAATTAGATTAGAATTATGAATTAAGAGGAGTATGTTGTGAGAAAGTGAATTTTCTACACACACACTAACACGAGGTTTTGCCTGTATGCGTGGTTGGCTTTGGAGGTCGAGGGTGCAGAGGGCATAAGGCGGAAAAGGTAGGGGGGTTTCAAATATTCATGTGGAAGCGGCCGCCGCTCTATCGACCGCCGCCGGCGGCGCCCCCTCGCCCCCGCGCACCCCCACGCACCCCCGCTCACCCTCTACCTGCGCCCTCTCACCTGGCACACGAGGACGTCGCCGCTCCGTGCGGGGAAAAAGGGCCTGCCCGATGATAACCTACGATAACCCGTCTGGAGTTGGTGGTAGAGTGTGGGTGGCACTTTAGGACGTGGGTTGATTAATTTCCAGGATCAGGTGACCATGCGTTATTCGTTAATAAAAAAAAACAGCAATTAAGCAAAAAAATACTACAAGCAAAAATTGAAAAATACTAAACGCAAAATAAATAAAATACTAAACGCAAAAATAGAAAAGTACTAAACTGAAAAATAGAAAAATACTAAACGCCACAATAGAAAAGTACTAAATGCAAAAATGGGAAAATACTAAACGCAAAAATTTAAAAATACTAAACGCAAAATAAATAAAATACTAAACGCAAAAATGGGAAAATACTAAACGCAATAATAAAAAAATACTAAACGCCAAAATATAAAAATACTAAACACAAAAATGGGAAACACTAAACGCAACAATAGAAAAGTTCTAAACGCAAAAATAGAAAAGTACTAAACGCCAAAATATATAATAAAAATACTAAACACAAAAATAGAGAAATACTAAACGCAAAAACATAAAAATACTAAAAGCAAAAACAGAAATATTTATTAGGTGTGAGCCATAGAATTTTGTTTCCGAGTTGGCCATGCCTGAGTTAGTGCGTCGTCTGTCTGGGCTATTGACCATAGGTCTTTCTGTCCAATAGAAACATTCAAAACGCAAAAATAAAAAAAAACATTAAACGCCAAAATAAACAAATAATAAACGCAAAAATAGAAATGTACTAAACGCCAAAATATAAAAATACTAAACGCAAAAATCGGAAAATACTAAACGCCACAATAGAAAAGTACTAAACGCAAAAATGGGAAAAATTCTAAACCCAAAAATAGAGAAATACTAAACTCAAAATACAAAATACTAAACGTAAAAATACAAAATACTAAACGCAAAAATAGAAAAATTCGAAACGCAAAAATAAAAAAATTCTAAACGCAAAAATAGAAAATACTAAACGCGAAAATAGAAAAATTCTAAACGCAAAAATAGAAAAAATACTAAACGCAAAAATACAAAATACTAAACGCAACAATAGAAAAATTCTAAACGCAATAATAGAGAAATACCAAACTCAAAAATACAAAATTCTAAACGCAAAAATAGAAAAATACTAAACGCAAAAATAGAAAAATTCTAAACGCAAAAATAGAAAAAATTCTTAACGCAAGAATAGAGAAATACCAAACTCAAAAATACAAAATTCTAAACCCAAAAATAGAAAAATACTAAACGCAAAAATAGAAAAATTCTAAACGCAAAAATAGAAAAAATTCTAAACGCAAAAATAGAAAAAAATTCTAAACGCAAAAATAGAGAAATACCAAACTCAAAAATACAAAATACTAAACGAGAAAATAGAAAAATACTAAACGCAAAAATAGAAAAATACTAAACCCAAAAATAGAAAAAATACTAAACTCAAAAATACTAAATACTAAACGCAAAAATAGAAAAATTCTAAACGCAAAAATAGAAAAATTCTAAACTCAAAAATAGAAAAATTCTAAACGCAAAAATAAAGAAATACCAAACGCAAAAATAGAGAAAAATATATATCAACATCTTTATTGCAGACACTTTAAGAATATAAAACAAAATAATTACAATTTGTATTTTGAACAATTATATTAGTACGTCGTCTGTCTGGGCTATTGACCATAGATTTCTTAAAAAAAAATTTTTTTTCAAGTCCAGGAGACTATTCTGAACACTTTTTGTTCATATTTTTTTTTTGTGAGACTTACAGTAAACGAAACACGCAACATTCCTTTTTTCAAGGATAGTTCTTAAATCGACTGGAAATGCCGAAAAATTTTATTTTCTTCAAAAAAAAATTTTTTTCAAGTCTAGGAAACTATTCTGAAGACTATTTGTTCATTAAAAAAAATTTCTGCCCAATAGGATAATACTAAACACAAAAATAGAAAAAATACTAAACTCAAAAATAGGAAAATACTAAACGCAAAAATAGAAAAATACTAAACGCAAAAATAGAAAAAATACTAAACTCAAAAAAAGGAAAATACTAAACGCAAAAATAGAAAAATACTAAACGCAAAAATAGGAAAATATTAAATGCAAAAATGGAAAAGTACTAAACGCAAAAATAAAAAAATTCTAAACGCAAAAATAGAAAAAATTCTAAACGCAAAAATAGAGAAATACTAAACGCGTAAGAGGCACTCCCATTTTTTTACAAACCGATTTCTATCCAACTCGCTATGCGCAAACTAGACAAAATTCTAAGGTAAAACTCGTCGAAAAGTGTTTCTTTTTATTATTTAAAAGAAAAGTTACCATCGTTATTTTACGCGTAGTTTAAAAAAAAAATAAAAAATAAACACAAAAATTAAAATAGAGAAACTGGAAATGGTTTATAAGTTGCGCTATTATTTAAAGTATTTGTAAAAAAATTGCTCACCGCTCACCATCCTCTTGAGTGCAGTGGCGTCCGTCGCAAAAAAAAAGTTTCAGGTAAACTCAAAAACAATCGATTTTTTCCAAATTTTCACAAAATATTTACAAAACCGAATCCGTCGGCCCCTCCGGTCGGCAATCCTCAATCCTCCGTCTGAATATGCACCCCCGCCCCCTGGTGGCGGGGCTGAATTTTTTTAAAAACTTCTTTAACACACATTTGATGCAGCCTTACCGGTCTTGGCGATTCCACGCGGTAAATTCGAACAATAACCATCGGATTTTTTTACTTACTTACTTTTACTTTTCAAAATTTTTGGAACCCCCACCTTTTGCCTCCGAGTATTGTATTAATTTTGTAATCGCAATTAATTTCGAGAATTCGTTCGGTATTGCGCAATCGTGGATTAATGGGCGCAATTACGCGCAATTTATTGGAAACACGGATTATTATATATGTCCTAATAGTTATGATTCCGGGCAGGAAAGAAAGGCGAGATCTCTCCGGCCGGTAATGATACCGCGTGGTCCAGTAAACTGTAACAAAATATCGGGTTGAGTAATTGTCGCACTTTGCTTAATCCATTTCCTAAGAAAAATATATGTATATGGAGCTCTCTCTCTCTCTTTCTTCGTGCAAATTCAAAATTCAAAAAATTATGAGTATGTATGCAGCGCCCTCTTTGGAGCGCAAATTAAAAAATTCCCAAGTTCTCATCGGAGAAAGAAGAAAAATAAATGGAGTGCTCTCTCTTATTTGAAAGTCTTAAGTTCTCATCGGATAAAGAGAGCTCGAAACGGGTTGTCTGGTGGAGGAACAATATCGGGTTAAAAGAGGCCGAAACCGGTCTGAAGTTTGTCGTCTAGTGAAGAAATAGTATTGGGTAAAGAAAGTCCGAAACCGGTCTGTAGTTTGAAGTCTAGTGAAGAAATAGTATTGGGTTAAGAGAGTCCGAAACCGGTCTGAAGTTTGTCGTCTGGTGGAGAAATAGTATTGGCTAAAGAAAGTCCGAAACCGGTCTATAGTTTGTCGTCTAGTAAAGAAATAATATCGGGTAAAGGGAGTCCGAAACCGGTCTATAGTTTGTCGTCTAGTAAAGAAATAATATCGGGTAAAGGGAGTCCGAAACCGGTCTATAGTTTGTCGTCTAGTAAAGAAATAATATCGGGTAAAGGGAGTCCGAAACCGGTCTGTAATTTGTCGTCTGGTGGAGAAATAGTATTGGCTAAAGAAAGTCCGAAACCGGTCTGTAGTTTGTCGTCTGGTGGAGAAATAGTATTGGGTAAAGGGAGTCCGAAACCGGTCTGTAGTTTGTCGTCTAGTGAAGAAATAGTATTGAGTAAAGAAAGTCCGAAACCGGTCTGTAGTTTGAAGTCTAGTGAAGAAATAGTATTGGGTTAAGAGAGTCCGAAACCGGTCTGAAGTTTGTCGTCTGGTGGAGAAATAGTATTGGCTAAAGAAAGTCCGAAACCGGTCTATAGTTTGTCGTCTAGTAAAGAAATAATATCGGGTAAAGGGAGTCCGAAACCGGTCTATAGTTTGTCGTCTGGTGGAGAAATAATATCGGGTAAAGGGAGTCCGAAACCGGTCTGTAATTTGTCGTCTTCATGGTGAAGGTATAATAATTATTGCTCGTTTTTTTTTTAAACAATTTGTGTCTCGCCAGACAGACCGGCAGAACGTGGAGTGTAAATGCACAACTGAAAACTAGATGGCGCTAAAACTAGTGACGTTGATAAGATCGTGGCGTGTAAATGCACAAGTGAAAACTAGATGGCGCTATAACTAGTGACGTTGGTCAGATCGTAGCATGTAAAGTGAAAACTAGATGGCGCTAAAACTAGTGACGTTGATCAGATCTTGGCGAGTAAATATACAACTGGAAACTAGATGGCGCTACAACTAGTGACGTTGATCAGATCGTGGCGTGTAAAGTGAAAACTAGATGGCGCTAAAACTAGTGACGTTGATCAGATCTTGGCGAGTAAATACACAATTGAAAAGTAGATGGCGCTACAACTAGTGACGTTGATCAGACAGTGCCGTGTAAATGCACAACTGAAAGCTAGATGGTGCTAAAACCAGTGACGTTGATCAGATCTTGGCAAGTAAATACACAACTGAAAAGTAGATGGCGCTATAACTAGTGACGTTGGTCAGATCGTGTCGTGTAAATGCACAAGTGAAAACTAGATGGCGCTATAACTAGTGACGTTGGTCAGATCGTGGCGTGTAAAGTGAAAACTAGATGGCGCTAAAACTAGTGACGTTGATCAGATCTTGGCGAGTAAATATACAACTGGAAACTAGATGGCGCTACAACTAGTGACGTTGATCAGATCGTGGCGTGTAAAGTGAAAACTAGATGGCGCTAAAACTAGTGACGTTGATCAGATCTTGGCGAGTAAATACACAATTGAAAAGTAGATGGCGCTACAACTAGTGACGTTGATCAGACAGTGCCGTGTAAATGCACAACTGAAAGCTAGATGGTGCTAAAACCAGTGACGTTGATCAGATCTTGGCAAGTAAATACACAACTGAAAAGTAGATGGCGCTATAACTAGTGACGTTGGTCAGATCGTGTCGTGTAAATGCACAAGTGAAAACTAGATGGCGCTATAACTAGTGACGTTGGTCAGATCGTGGCGTGTAAAGTGAAAACTAGATGGCGCTAAAACTAGTGACGTTGATCAGATCTTGGCGAGTAAATATACAACTGGAAACTAGATGGCGCTACAACTAGTGACGTTGATCAGATCGTGGCGTGTAAAGTGAAAACTAGATGGCGCTAAAACTAGTGACGTTGATCAGATCTTGGCGAGTAAATACACAATTGAAAAGTAGATGGCGCTACAACTAGTGACGTTGATCAGACAGTGCCGTGTAAATGCACAACTGAAAGCTAGATGGTGCTAAAACCAGTGACGTTGATCAGATCTTGGCAAGTAAATACACAACTGAAAAGTAGATGGCGCTATAACTAGTGACGTTGGTCAGATCGTGTCGTGTAAATGCACAAGTGAAAACTAGATGGCGCTATAACTAGTGACGTTGGTCAGATCGTAGCATGTAAAGTGAAAACTAGATGGCGCTAAAACTAGTGACGTTGATCAGATCTTGGCGAGTAAATATACAACTGGAAACTAGATGGCGCTACAACTAGTGACGTTGATCAGATCGTGGCGTGTAAAGTGAAAACTAGATGGCGCTAAAACTAGTGACGTTGATCAGATCTTGGCGAGTAAATACACAATTGAAAAGTAGATGGCGCTACAACTAGTGACGTTGATCAGACAGTGCCGTGTAAATGCACAACTGAAAGCTAGATGGTGCTAAAACCAGTGACGTTGATCAGATCTTGGCAAGTAAATACACAACTGAAAAGTAGATGGTGCTATAACTAGTGACGTTGGTCAGATCGTGGCGTGTAAAGTGAAAACTAGATGGCGCTAATACTAGTGACGTTGATCAGATCTTGGCGAGTAAATACACAACTGAAAAGTAGATGGCGCTATAACTAGTGACGTTGGTCAGATCGTGGCGTGTAAATTGCACAAGTGAAAACTAGATGGCGCTAAAACCAGTGACATTGATCACATCGCGGCGTGTAAATATACAACCAAAGTCTAGATGGCGGTAAAACGCGTGACCTTGATTCCGTGCCGATCTCAACAGTTACATAACTAAACGGCCATTTAACGATTCGTATAAATGTTTTGTGATTTACGGATCGATTATTTAATTTTTAATTTTAATTGCGGGTTGATGGAGTGCTCGTCCGTTTAATTCCAACCAAAAACGTACATTAATTATTCGACTAATTGTTGCGGTTGATGGATCGATTCGCTCTCTGCTCGAAAAAAAAAAAACAAATATCGTCGTCCTTGTCGAACGATCGCAATTAGCGTCGTGAATCGATGTGGATTACGTGCCGATGAAGCTTTAAATAATCATCACGATATATTACAATTTTCGGTGTTCTTTCTCAACGATGACCTCTAGAGTTGTTGAAAGTTTTTTTTTTAATAGTTCATTCTGAACACTATTTGTCTATATATAAGCAAAAGTTAATTCGAAGGGTGGTGGGTGGTCCCTATCCTACAATATAATCGGTTATCCACGGATAAGGGTTGTTATAAGTAAACTTTTGAACACCAGTGAAACCCTTTTAAAAATGATTTTTGCATTGTAAAACCTTCGTTTATGTTTAACGCCTAAATAACGATTAAAAAAATCCAAATAAAAACGAATAACTTTGTTGGTATCACTTTATTAACTTGGAGTAGTTACTATAGTTAATCCAATACGTGTATTATCAACATTATATACCCAATAAAATGATATAACTTGAATACTAGTTACTATAGTTTCGACAATTTCAGCTTGTCATTTTCAAAATATGATTTTATGATATGATTTTGATTTAAAAAATGTTAATCCACAGTGTGGTGAAAGTATTATAATGGACAAAAAATATACTACAATTGTGGCTTGAAGATTATTCCCTTTAATTGTCGAATTTCCGCAACGATTAAGATAATACATGTGTGTTTACGTAATATTTCCCTAATTATATGAATAATCTGTTAGAAAAGGGTTTCGCTTTGTATTCGCGGCAATGATGCATCGGCGGAGGGCGTCGCGTGTTGTAATCCCGTTTCGAAATAAGAGATCCGCACGTCCCCAGGGGCTTCTTCTCCATAAATCTCCGAAACCCCCGTAGATAGATGGTGGAAGGACGTGGCCGAGGGTTAACGGCACTTCCGGTCCTCGAACATTTTCCAAACGCACGAATTTATAGTTGTTTATCGGAAACAGGGAACGAGCGTTCGCAATGACGTGTAGTGTAATTATTTTTCACGAAAAATAAAAAACACAAATTTTGTCAAAAAATTTTGATCTCAGAAAAATCTGAAAAAATTCATGACGGTTCTTAATGACGGAAAAAAGCGTACAGAGTAATTATTTTCCCAAAAAAAAATTTTTTTAGACCATTTTTTACCAACCGAAAATTAACATTGGACCTTACGGGAAGCGAATACCGAGACCCTGCAGATTGACGTTGATGGACGCCGGCGTGTTCAAACAAACGAATTTCGATTCGTGGCTATGGTAAATGTTTGGGAATTGAAGTAATGGATTCTAGAGGAATGTAGCTACAAATTTATATAATATCATCTATATTTAGTTGTGCAAGGCCTCCCCAAAAAAATTCCCAAAGTTGATCAAAATTTCTAATCATCTTACGATTGTCGTCTTTGAGAGCGGATAACAAGAAAACTGCAAGTACGATTGGGCTGAAAATTTAACCATTTATTCCACGTTCTTTTCTGAACATTTTCATGTATATTTGAAGACATTTGGTCATTTCATGATTTTCGCCATTTTTTCCATACCATTAGTCAGGAAAATTGGCCAAAAATTTTGGGTCTCGGAAAAATTTGAAAAAATTCATGACGATTCTTAATGATGAGAAAAAACACGTAGAGTAATTATTTTCCCGAAAAAAAAATTTTTTAGACCATTTTTTACCGACCGAAAATTAACATGGGGACTTACGGGAAGCGAATACCGAGACCCTGCAGATTGACGTTGATGGACACCGGCGCGTTCAAACAAACGAATTTCGGTTCGTGGATGCGGTAAACGCTTGGGAATTAAAGTAATGGATTCTAGAGGAATGTAGCTACAAATTTATGTAATATAATCTATATTTAGTCGTGCAAGACCTTCCCAAAAAAATTCCCAAAATTGATCAAAATTTCTACTCATCTTACGATTGTCGTCTTTGAGAGCGGGTAACAAGAAAACTGCAAGTACGATTGGGCTGAAAATTTACACACGTGTTCCACATTCTTTTGTGAGCATTTTGATGTATATTTGAAGTTATTTCGTGATTTCATGATTTTCGCCAATTTTTCCATACCATCATTAGTCAGGAAAATTGACCAAAAAATTTGGGTCTTGGAAAAATTTGAAAAAATTCATGACGATTCTTAATGATGAGAAAAAACACGTAGAGTAATTATTTTCCCTAAAAAAAAATTTTTTAGACCATTTTTCACCGACCGAAAATTAACATAGGGACTTACGGGAAGCGAATACCGAGACCCTGCAGATTGACGCTGATGGACACCGGCGCGTTCAAACAAACGAATTTCGGTTCGTGGCTATGGTAAATGTTTGGGAATTGAAGTAATCGATTCTAGAGGAATGTAGTTACAAATTTATGTAATATCATCTATATTTAGTCGTGCAAGACCTTCCCAAAAAAATTCCCAAAATTGATTAAAATTTCTATTCTCCTTAAGATTGTCGTCTTTGAGAGCGGATAACAAGAAAACTGCAAGTACGATTTGGCTGAAAATTTATACACGTGTTCCACATTCTTTTGTGAGCATTTTGATGTATATTTGAAGTTATTTCGCGATTTCATGATTTTCGCCAATTTTTCCATACCATTAGTCAGGAAAATTGACCAAAAATTTTGGGTCTCGGAAAAATTTGAAAAAATTCATGACGATTCTTAATGACGAGAAAAAGCACGTAGAGTTATTATTTTCCCGAAAAAAAAATTTTTTCCACCATTTTCCACCAACCGAAAATTAACATAGGATCTTACGGGAAGCGAATACTGAGACCCTGCAGATTGACGTTGATGGACGCCGGCGCGTTCGAACAAACGAATTTCGGTTCGTGGATGTGGTAGATGGTTGGGAATTGAAGTAATGGATTCTAGAGAAATGTAGCTACAAATTTATGTAATATTATCTATATTTAGTCGTGCAAGACCTCCCCAAAAAAATTCCCAAAATTGATCAAAATTTATATTCATCTTACAATTGTCGTCTTTGAAAGCGGGTAACAAGAAAACTGCAAGTACGATTGAGCTGAAAATTTAACCACGCATTCCACGTTCTTTTCTGAACATTTTCATGTATATTTGAAGACATTTGACAATTTCATGATTTTCGCAAATTTTTCCATACCATTAGTCAGGAAAATTGGCCGAAAATTTTGGGTCTCGGAAAAATTTGAAAAAATTCATGACGATTCTTAATGATGAGAAAAACCACGTAGAGTAATTATTTTCCCGAAAAAAAAATTTTTTGGACCATTTTTCGTCGACCGAAAATTAACATGGGGACTTACGGGAAGCGAATACCGAGACCCTGCAGATTGACGCTGTCGGACATCGTCTCGTTCGAACAAACGAATTTCGGTTCGCGGATATGGTAAATGCTTGAAAATTAAAGTAATCGATTCTAGAGGAATGTAGCTACAAATTTATGTAATATAATCTATATTTAGTCATGCAAGACCTCCCCAAAAAAATTGACAAAATTAATCAAAATTTATATTCATCTTACGATTGTCGTCTTTGAGAGCGGATAACAAGAAAACTGCAAGTACGATTGGGCTGAAAATTTACACACGTGTTCCACATTCTTTTGTGAATATTTTGATGTATATTTTAGGAAATTTGGCTACATCATGATTTTCGCCTATTTTCAGGAAAATTGGCAAGAAATTTTGTGTCTCGGAAAAATCTGAAAAAATTCATGACGGATCTTAACGACGAGAAAAAGCGCGTAGAGTAATTATTTTCCCGAAAAAAAAATTTTACCAACCGAAAATTAACATGGGAAGCGATTTCGCTATAATTACGCGTTTGGAGTGTTGGAGATGCATTTGTTACGCAAACCGATATTTTTTTCCGGATTCGTAATTACGCGTTACAAAATTATTCGAAACAGGATTCTGTGCATCCAATTGTGTACAACTTTTGAGCAATTAAACTCGCGCTCAATTAAAAAGAGGAAAATGAAGCGGCTGAGAACGGCGGGGCGATCACACACACACACACACACACACACACACACCATAATCCGGTGAACGTCTCGAGGATTACACCACAAACGGTCTTAAACGGACGGTTTTATGTGAATCTACAATTTTTCAGTGCGAGAATGTACGATTTCTAGTAATTTTAACACATTTTCATGGAAAGTGCAATTTATTTCGAGATATCGCATTGTACATACTTCATTTGAAAATTGCTTTTCGACGGTGAAATATAAACTGTCATCTGTCATCTGTCATCTGTCATCTGTCATCTGTCATCTGTCATCTGTCATCTGTCATCTGTCATCTGTCATCTGTCATCTGTCATCTGTCATCTGTCATCTGTCATCTGTCATCTGTCATCTGTCATCTGTCATCTGTCATCTGTCATCTCTCATCTGTCATCTGTCATCTGTCATCTGTCATCTGTCATCTGTCATCTGTCATCTGTCATCTGTCATCTGTCATCTGTCATCTGTCATCTGTCATCTGTCATCTGTCATCTGTCATCTGTCATCTGTCATCTGTCATCTGTCATCTGTCATCTGTCATCTGTCATCTGTCATCTGTCATCTGTCATCTGTCATCTGTCATCTGTCATCTGTCATCTGTCATCTGTCATCTGTCATCTGTCATCTGTCATCTGTCATCTGTCATCTGTCATCTGTCATCTGTCATCTGTCATCTGTCATCTGTCATCTGTCATCTGTCATCTGTCATCTGTCATCTGTCATCTGTCATCTGTCATCTGTCATCTGTCATCTGTCATCTGTCATCTGTCATCTGTCATCTGTCATCTGTCATCTGTCATCTGTCATCTGTCATCTGTCATCTGTCATCTGTCATCTGTCATCTGTCATCTGTCATCTGTCATCTGTCATCTGTCATCTGTCATCTGTCATCTGTCATCTGTCATCTGTCATCTGTCATCTGTCATCTGTCATCTGTCATCTGTCATCTGTCATCTGTCATCTGTCATCTGTCATCTGTCATCTGTCATCTGTCATCTGTCATCTGTCATCTGTCATCTGTCATCTGTCATCTGTCATCTGTCATCTGTCATCTGTCATCTGTCATCTGTCATCTGTCATCTGTCATCTGTCATCTGTCATCTGTCATCTGTCATCTGTCATCTGTCATCTGTCATCTGTCATCTGTCAACTGTTAAATGTCTGTCAAACTAGATTCAAATTACAATGTTTTGACTAACCCAAAATTTTAAAAATCAAATTTAAACGTAGCCTTCATTTACAATTAATTAGTATGATTATCAATGATGTTCACCTCGTCAACTGTTAACTATCAACTGTCAACTGTCAAACTTGATTCAAATTCCAAAGTTGCAAAGTAAAAATAAAATTTTGACGTACCTTACATATACAATTAATTAGTATGATTTTGACGGTGAAGTTTAAACTGTCAACTGTCAACTTCTCAACTGTCAACTGTCAACTATAAACTGCCAATTGTCAACTGTTAACTGTCAACTGTCAACTATAAACTGCCAATTGTCAACTGTTAACTGTCAACTGTGTACTGTTAACTGTCAACTGTCAAGTGTCAATTTTCAACTGTCGCGTGTCAACTGTCAAACTAGACCCAAATTACATTTTTCTTAATAACCCAAAGTTGCTAAGTAAAAATCAAATTTTGACGTACCTTACATTTACAATTAATTAGTATGATTTTGACGGTGAAGTTTAACCTGGAAACTGTCAACTGTGAACTGTCAAACTAGCCTTAAATTACAATTTTTTAAAGAACCCAAAGTTGCAAAGTACAAATTAAATTTTGACGTACCTTACATTTACAATTAATTATTCTGATTTTGACGGTAAAGTTTAAACTATCAACTGTCAACTGTCAACTGTGAACTGTCAAATTAGACTTGAATTACAATTTTTTAAAGAACCCAAAGTTGCAAAGTACAAATTAAATTTTGACGTACCTTACATTTACAATTAATTAATATGATTTTGGCGGTATAGTTTAAACTGTCAACTGTCAACTGTCAACTGTCAACTGTGTACTGTCAAATTAGACTTAAATTACAATTTTTTAAAGAACCCAAAGTTGCAAAGTACAAATTAAATTTTGACGTACCTTATATTTACAATTAATTAGTCTGATTTTGACGGTAAAGTTTAAACCATCAACTGTCAACTGTCAACTGTGAGCTGTCAACTGTGAACTGTCAAACTAGACTTAAATTACAATTTTGTAAAGAACCCAAAGTTGCAAAGTACAAATTAAATTTTGACGTACCTTACATTTACAATTAATTAATATGATTTTGGCGGTAAAGTTTAAACTGTCAACTATCAACTGTCAACTGTCAATTGTCAACTGTCAACTGTCAACTGTCAACTGTGTACTGTCAAATTAGACTTAAATTACAATTTTTTGAAGAACCCAAAGTTGCAAACTACAAATTAAATTTTGACGTACCTTATATTTACAATTAATTAGTCTGATTTTGACGGTAAAGTTTAAACTATCAACTGTCAACTGTCACTGTCAACTGTGAACTGTCAAACTAGACTTAAATTACAATTTTTTAAAGAACCCAAAGTTGCAAAGTACAAATTAAATTTTGACGTACCTTACATTTACAATTAATTAATATGATTTTGGCGGTAAAGTTTAAACTGTCAACTGTCAACTGTCAACTATCAACTGTCAACTGTCAATTGTCAACTGTCAACTGTCAACTGTCAACTGTCAACTGTCAAGACTCAATTTATAAATTTTTGAATAACATAAAATTGTAAAAATCAGATGTTGACGTACGTTACACTTATAATGAATTAGTGTAATTATTATCAAAGATGTTCACCTGGAGGAATGCACGACCGCAAGCATCAATAATCACCTCATCCTTGAACCAGTTACAACAACAATGCCCATCATCATCTGCGTTTCGAGAGCGCCCAATAAATCTATATTTAATTGCTCCTCGACGGCGCGAGCATCTGTTGCTCAAAGGATTGCTCAATCCGACAAGAGCGAGTGTCGCCGGTTATATTTATATTCCTCGCAGACCGCGATATTATTTTATCTTCAGTTTTGCAACCGAAACGGCAGAAGAGCCGGCTCGTTGCCTGGGAAACGCTGTCTGTGCATCGATTGCGAAACGTTAAATAATTAACGTCGGAGGGATTTTCGAAAATGTTTGTATATTATTTCATGTCGGAGCGTTGCGATACTTTAAGTGCGCGGTCGTGTGGTTCGCTTTTATGGTTGTAATTCATTCCTGAAAGATGTGGGTTGCGAAAATGTTTTTGTCTCACCAAGGATACGAACCACTCTTCGTATTCATTTAAACGCAAACTACAAAACTTCAATTTAAATGTGTTCGTTAATCAAGTTGATATTAAAGAGTTAACTGTCACAAAAATAAGGTTTGTAGGTTAAGTTTACCCTTAGTTAATGAGGTAGTTAATAAAAGTCCCAGCTTTTTAGGAGTAACTAAAGTGAGCTCATTTACGAATCGAGGTTATGGTGGATGCGCCGGGAAAGCAGTTGTAGGCTTAGATTTAGAGGTAACTAAAGTGAGCTCATTTATGGATTGAAGTTACGGTGGATGCGCCGGGAAATTAGTCGTAGGCGTAGCTTTAGAAATAACTAAAGTGAGCTCATTTACGAATCAAATTTGGGGTGGATGCGCCGGGAAAGTAGTCGTAGGTTTAGATTTAGAGGTAACTAAAGTAATGAGCTCATTTTAGTATATATCCATAAGGACCGAAGCTATGATGGACGCGCCGGGAAATTTGTTCATTTCGTTCTGTAATTGTCAATAGATCACTCTACTCAATTAGTGAAATTTTTAAATTTACACAATAGATGTCGCCGTAATGATGTACCCATCCGAACAATTTGTGTGTAAATTTTAAGTAATTTACGGTTCTTTGATGCCAAAAAATTTCACAGTTCGGTCGTTCGTGATTTCAATTGGGCAAAGCCGTGATGTTTAATTGAAAAGTCCGGTTCGTCCATTACACACATACGTAGCCGTGGGTTTTCAATAATCCCTTAAATGGAACGCGTGACCTTTGGCTGAACCCTGCGCCGCGCCGTTCCCGATCGAAGTCTCTCCTGAGGGATGAGGCCGCCGTGGGGGCGGGGCCGACGCCGACGCCTCTCCCCGTGTCAGTGGCGCCGCCTCCGGGACGTCGCGGACGGGCTTCCACCCCCGCACACACACACACACACGCGAGAGAAGAGATCAATAGGAACGGGGCGATCGAATATTTTTTCGACCTGGTTTGTTTATGATGTTAATTTTTTTCTAATGAATTCTCAACCGTTTTTGAGTAAAATTCATGGATTTATGGATAATATGGAATACGTTCATCAAAAGCTGAAGCACTGACAAAGTTGAGTTTTTTTTCACAGTAAATACTAAACGCGTATGTCATGTTTTCGCGTCCAGCAAAAACCGGAGCGCCAACAGAGCTGAAATTTTCACCAAAAATCGAAAATGTTTAACGGGAACGATCGCCAAATTTTCAATTTTGTCGGTGCTCCAGTTTTTGCTGGACGTGAAAACATGACAAACAGTGCACGTTAAAAATATTTAAAAAGAACTCAACTTTGCTTTCAGCTTTTGATGAACGTGATTTTTTCCGTATTCCATATTATCCATAAACAAAACATGACAAACGCGTTTAGTATTTACCGCGCACTTTAAAAATATTAAAAAAAAAACTCAACTCTGCTTTCAGCTTTTGATGAACGTGATTTTTTTCCGTATGCAATTATCCATAAACAAGCGTGTGTAAGTAAAATGTATTTTAAGTAAACCTACGTCAATGAATAGTTAACGAATACTCAATAAACGTCAATTTCCGAATAAATACATACTTTACAATTCCTCCCAGTACTATTATTAAACGGAACGACGACGGTTTTACTTACGTTTAAAAGAATATGTAAAATCACGCGATGGAAATAATAAATCGCAACGTGAATCTATTTTTAAAACGGCCCGTCCTTAACAATAATTTTCAGCGATCGATCGAGCTGAATTATTGATGGACGGGAGATTATTTACATGGACTTATTTGTTTTCAATAATTTATAACTTGGACTTATTTAATAATAATAATAATCATTTATTTTCCAACAGATTAGAAACCTAGTTACAGGGAAAATACAAAATAAAGCTGAAGTATAACATAAATACCTAAAATTAAAATTAATCTAAAGATAACTACAATAACTAACTAAACCGTGACAATATTTTAATTATTTACCACTCACACGTTTTCTTTTTTAATAATAATTAATAACTGAATATTTTAAACGCATCAACAGCAATCGCATAGCCCACAGCTTGGTGGTGTAGTGTGCGCGAGCGCGAACAACAATGTTTTCAGCAAGATGGTGCAACTGCTCACGCCGCTCGTGATGGTCAGATTTCGGTAGAAATAAATTCATTCAATAAAACGAAATGTAGCCTGAATATATGAATATTCAACCTGTTCGTAACTCCGCAAGCAAAATTAAGTCTTACTAAGACTATAATAAATTATATGTCATATACTTGTTTCTCATTGATCACTTGGTGAAACATTATGTTAATATAGGTTTATAAATAAAAATTCACTTGGTTTGTTTCACGATTAAATTGTTTTATTATCAACTAGTTTCGGCTTAGTGCCATTTTCAAGAAATTCTTGGCACTAAGCCGAAACTAGTTGATAATAAAACAATTTAATCGTGAAACAAACCAAGTGAATTTTTATTTATAAACCTATCAGAAATTATATATATTTTAGAAATTTTGAAGTAAACATCATCCCCTCTTAAAGCTGATTTCCATCGACATCTTTGTTATTATTAATGGGTGAAAGTGTCTTTAAGATCCGAACAGTTTAATATATCCTCTTGAACTCTGGAAGATTCTGTAAAAATCTAAACGTGTATCATTTTTGTTATACACGCGCAACCATCGTGAAATTATTATTGCTCGGCGCCCTGTAATTTGCGTGTTACATCACAAAACTATTCTTGGAGAATTCGCACGTTCCAATTACGCCTCATCATCTCACACCTCGCCCAGACGCCAATTTATAATCTAAATAAATAATTATCGTAATGACCATAATCATGAATGAAAGTGTTCTTCGTTCGATCATTTAAAATTGCATGAGAAAATTTTAGCACACATGATTCGATTCCAAATTAGTATTGTATATTTAAGGCAACAATGGTGCACTTTCTTAACACAATTTTCTAATTAATTTTTTCTTTTTTTTTTAAACGAATTTATAGCTTAAATGTGTAAATTCGTAATTCGTAAATCTACTGACAAAATACTGCCAAGTCTTGCAATCTACGCACATTTTCAAGTTGGTGACTCATGGCGTCTGATAGTTAAAGCGATGCTGCATTAGTAAAAATAATTGTAATAATAATAATAATAATAAAAGAATTAGTCGATGTCAAAAATGGTATAAAAAAATCGAGAAAATAATTACTGTATACACCTTTTCCCATCAATATAAAAATCACTAAGAATTTTTTCAGAAAACATATGTCATATTTGACCAGTAACTGTGCCAATTTTGAAAGTTAAATTATGCTAGTTTTGACTATTTAAAAATGTGGCATTCTGACTTCCAAAATGGGCCATTTTTTACTCTTAAAATAAACAGTGTTTGCCTTAAAAATGTTTTATTTTTAAGTTGCCAGTTCCGATTGGTACAATATACCATTTTTGACTGTTAAAATATGCCACTTTTGACAGTTAAACTATGCCAATGTTGACAGTTAAAATATGCCAATTTTGACAGTTAAAACATGCTACTTTTGTCCGGTAAAATATGTCACTTTTGACAGTTAAACTATGCTAATTCTGACTGTTAAAATTTGCTACTTTTGTCTGGTAAAATATGTCACTTTTGACAGTTAAACTATGCCAATTTTGACAGTTAAAACATGCTACTTTTGTCTGGTAAAATATATCACTTTTGACAGTTAAACTATGCTAATTTTGACAGCTAAAATATGCTACTTTTGTCTGGTAAAACATATCACTTTTGACAGTTAAACTATGCCAATTTTGACAGTTAAAATATGCTACTTTTGTCTCGTAAAATATGTCACTTTTGACAGTTAAACTATGCCAATTTTGACAGTTAAAACATGCTACTTTTGTCTGGTAAAATATATCACTTTTGACAGTTAAACTATGCTAATTTTGACAGCTAAAATATGCTACTTTTGTCTGGTAAAACATATCACTTTTGACAGTTAAACTATGCCAATTTTGACAGTTAAAATATGCTACTTTTGTCTCGTAAAATATGTCACTTTTGACAGTTAAACTATGCCAATTTTGACAGTTAAAATATGTCAATTTTGACCGGCAAAATATGCCATTTTCGACAGTTAAACTATGCCAATTTTGACTGTTGAAATGTGTTACTTTTGTCTCGTATAACATGAAACTTTTGACAGTTAAAATATGTCAATTTTGACAGACAAAATATGCCATTTTTGACAGTTAAACTATACTAGTTTTGACTTGTAAAATATGCCAATTTTGACTGTTAAAATATGCTACTTTTGTCTGGTAAAATATGCCAAGTTTGACAGTTAAAATATGTCAGTTTCGATAGGCAAAATATGCCAATTTTGACTGTTAAAATATGCTACTTTTGTCCGGTAAATATGCCAAGTTTGACAGTTAAAATATGTCAATTGTTATAGGCAAAATATGCCATTTTCGACAGTTAAACTATGCCAATTTTGACTGTTAAAATATGTTACTTTTGTCTCGTAAAACATGAAACTTTTGACAGTTAAAATATGTCAATTTTGACAGACAAAATATGCAATTTTTGACAGTTAAACTATGCTAGTTTTTACTTGTAAAATATGCCAAGTTTTACAGTTAAAATATGTCAATTTTAATAGGCGAAATATGCCATTTTTGACAGTTAAACTATGCCAATTTTGATTGTTGAAATATGCCACTTTTGTCTCGTAAAACATGACACTTTTGACAGTTAAAATATGTCAATTTTGACAGACAAAATATGCCATTTTCGACAGTTAAACTATGCCAGTTTTGACTTGTAAAATGTGCCAATTTTGTCTGGTAAAATTTGCCACTTTTGACTGTTAAAATATGTCAATTTTGACAGATAAAATATGCTATTTTTGACAGATAAACTATGCCAATTTTGACTGTTGAAATATTTTACTTTTGCCTCGAGGAACATGAAACTTTTGACAGTTAAAATATGTTAATTTTGACAGACAAAATATGCCATTTTTGACAGTTAAACTATACTAGTTTTGACTTGTAAAATATGCCAATTTTGACTGTTAAAAGTTGCTACTTTTGTCCGGTAAAATTTGCCACTTTTGACAGTTAAACTATGCCAATTTTGACAGTTAAAATATGTCAATTTTGATAGGCAAAATATGCCATTTTTGATAGTTAAACTATGCCAGTTTTGTCTGTTGAAATATGCCACTTTTGCCTCGTAGAACATGAAACTTTTGACAGTTAAAATATGTCAATTTTGATAGACAAAACATGCCATTTTCGATAGTTAAACTATGCTAGTTTTGACTTGTAAAATATGCCAATTTTGACTGTTAAAATATGCTACTTTTGTCCCGTAAAATATGCCAAGTTTGACAGTTAAAATATGTTAATTTTGATAGGCAAAATATGCCATTTTCGACAGTTAAACTATGCCAGTTTTGACTGTTAAAATATGCTACTTTTGCCTCGTAGAACATGACATTTTTGACAGTTAAAATATGTCAATTTTGTCAGAAAAAATATGTCATTTTTGACAATTAAACTATGCCAGTTTTGAGTTGTAAAATGTGCCAATTTTGTTTGGTAAAATTTGCCACTTTTGACAGTTAAAATATGTCAATTTTGACAGGTAAAATATGCTATTTTCGACAGTTAAAATATGCCAATTCAGTTTTGCCTTGTAGAACATGACACTTTTGACAGTTAAAATATGTCAATTTTGACAGACAAAATATGCCAATTTTGACAGACAAAATATGCCAGTTTTGAGTTGTAAAATGTGCCAATTTTGTCTGGTAAAATTTGCCACTTTTGATTGTTAAAATATGCTACTTTTGTCCGATAAAATATGCCAAGTTTGACAGTTGAAATATGTCAATTTTGACAGGCAAAATATGCCACTTTTTTAAATATGCCATTATAAATACGGCTGTGCAAAATAATCGAAGATAATCGATTAATCGGTCGTATGATTATTACTCCAAAAAATAATAAATTAATCGACAATTTGATTAATCGATCATTTGATAATTTGATCAATCGATTATTTTGATTTATCGATATAATTGATTATTGAAAAATAATCAATATTCGATTATTTATTTCCATAATCGAACACCCCTAATTCTGACAAGTCTTGCAATCTACGGAGAATCGTGACGTCTGACAGTTTAAGCGATGTTGTCACATTAAAGCAGTGGCGCTCTTATCATTTAATTTTGGGAGGGGCTGCTAGGACATTAAATATTTTCAGTATTTTTTACGATAATTCGTCGAGATTTTGGAAATCCTTACGGCAATGTAGACGAATGGAAGCGTAAATCCAAATATTTTCAGGTGAACTTTGGTTGTGACACATTGACTTTACCTCCCTTCATATTTTATATTGACTTGTGTAAAGCTGTAAAGTTGTTGGCACCAATAAACTATTGTATTGTATTGTATACAAAAAAAAACGTTCGCAAATCTACAAAATTAGGTCTTACTTACAAAATTTTGACAAGTCTGGCAATCTACGCGCGTTTAAAAGTTGGTGAATCGCAGCGTCTGACAGTTTAAGCAATGTTGCCACTAACAGATGTTTGAAAACAAATTAAAAAATAAAAATCTCGGATTTGGTTTAGTACATCAATAAGGCAATAGATTCCGCCACTTTGGCGTTTCTAAAATATTTATAATTTTTTGTCAATGATTATGAAACCGTAAACGTTACACATCAAATGTACATAAACAATAATGAATGAAATTTTTACGCAATTCATATTGTTCAGTGCAGTGGTGGACCCGCCAGTGGTTCAGTGGGCTATTAATTACAGGATATTGCAATAACCTTTTCCTCCTTCGGGGGTGCGGAGGATCCTTCAGAAGATTTTTTTTTATTGTCATTTTAATCTGTACAACCACTTGACCCCCGTCTTTGACGTCGTCGCGGTTGATTGTGCTCGTGGTGGCGTGGCAAACAAAGGGGGTCCTCCCCCCCTCCCTCCGCCCGCCGACTCCCTCCACTTAAACCCCACCGATAACATTTGATTTGGACTTAATTCGTCAAAGGCGGATTAGGGGCGAGTTAAGTATTCAAACGGTGAGGGGCCACCCGTTATATATCGATTCATTCGACATGGTTTGTACGTATGTATGTACACGTGTGTGTGTGCACGTATTCAAATATTGAAAATTCTCGTTTCATTGCTTTTAGAGTCAAATAAGTAACAAATAATTTGCAGGGTGTTTCAGGTGTTTCAAACATTTTGATCACACTGTAGGATCTTGATGTTTCGTTGCTTTAGAATAAAATATGATTAATGAATAGAAACAAATATTTTGCAAAACTTTTTGATCACGCTGTAGTATTCCTTATTTAAACACCAAAACAGTCTTCACAAATCTCCACATAATTTGTATAACCATCATTAACTTTTTGATCACGCTGTACTATTTCCTTTAAAAACGTAACAGTCTGCATAAATCTTTATATAATTTGCATAACTATCATTAACTTTTTGATTACGCTGTAGTATTCCTTATTCAAAAACCAAAACAGTCTTCATAAATCTCCACATAATTTGTATAACCATCATTAACTTTTTGATCACACTGTACTATTTCCTTTTAAAACGTGACAGTCTTCATAAATTTTCATATAATTTGCATAACCATCATTAACTTTCTGATCACGCTGTAGTATTTCTTTCAACAACCAAAACAGTCTTCATAAATCTTAACACGTTGACCGCTCTGTCAGTCACCGGTGACTGACCCTGAAGTATTCCACTGGGACCACGTTAGTCACACCGGTGACTGACAGCGAGAACTTACTATTTAGCGCTGTCAGTCACGAAAATTAATTAAATAAGCATATTTTTACACATTTTATAAAATAAAACTTGAAAACAAAGAAAACGTTTTTGACATTTTACAAAAGAACTTGTTGGCGGCCAATGTGTTAACAGTCTTCATAAATCTTAATATAATTTGGGAACTTTTTGATCACGCTGTCGTATTTCTTTCAAAAACCAAAACTGTCTTTATAAATCTTAATATAATTTGGGAATTTTTTGATCACGCTGTCGTATTTCTTTTAAAAACCAAAACACTCTTCATAAATCTTCAAATAATTTGCATAACCATCATTGACTTCTTGATCACTCTGTAGTATTCCTTTCAAAAACCAAAACAGTCTTCATAAATCTTAATATAATTTGGGAACTTTTTGATCACGCTCTTCATAAATCTTCAAATAATTTGCATAACCATCAGTAACTTTTTGATCACTCTGTAGTATTCCTTTCAAAAACCAAAACAGTCTTTATAAATCTTCATTTAATTTGCATAACCATCATTAACTTTTTGATCACTCTGTAATATATCTTCATATACTTTTATAAAATTTGCGTAACCATCATTACAACTTAAAATTACACAACGACGACACTCAGGAAGTGAATTTTTTTTTCACACTTGCCTTCCTAACGGACAATTTGCCAGTCCATCCGAATCTCCGGATGCAAATGAAGAAAGCGCGTTGCGCAATGATTACATTTTCGGCACGCGTTAATTTTTTTAATGGCACCCATCCAAATATTAATTAACGGGCCGAATTATTTGAGCAATTAAGTCCAGATCGATTCGTCGCTTTGCGCAAAGAGGAAATCCTCTTCGGAGGATGGTATCTTCGCGGCGAAGAGGACGTCCGCCGAGCGAGAAATAATTTTTTTAATGGGATTTCTGGAAAAGTGAGAGTTTAAGCACTCTTTGGGCAATTGCGTCACGAAGATGGTAATTAGAAAAAAGTGTAAAGAAACCAGTGCGTGAAGTTAATGGAAAGTTTGTGTAAAGATGGAGTCGGTGGATTGTTTAAAAAATTAGGAAATTGAAGATTTTCGGTTGTGTTGTTGAGTAAACATCAATTTGGAATGTTTTTCGCTCGAAAAGTTTGAAGACATCGTTATTTATTTGCTCGTTATCTTCAAAAATTATAAATATAATTTTTTTGGCGATGTGCGAATTTTGATTTTTTTATAATTTTTAGGTCAGGGGTGGAAATTATTTATTTTTCACGTGTTCCGGGTGCGGTGAGACGAATTTTATTGTTTTATTCGTTAGTGCCGTTAACGTGGACGCTATTAATGTGCTTATTTTTTTTTTGGCGATGTGCGAACTTTGAGAAATTTTATAATTCTTCAGTTACTGCGCGTGTTCGTTGCGCGAGGGTGGAAATTTATTATTTTCCGCATGTTCCGGGTGCGGTGATGCAAATTTTATGTTTGATTAGTTAATCTAGAAGCCATTAATGTGCTTATAATTTTTTTTGGCGATGTGCGAACTTCAAAGTTTTTTTATAATTTTTAGTTTAAGGGTGGAAATTAATTATTTTTCAGGTGTTCCGGATGCGGTGAGACGAATTTTATCGTTTTATTCGTTAGTACCGTTAACGTGGAAGCTATTAATGTGCTTATTTTTTTTTTGGCGATGTGCGAACTTTGAGAAATTTTATAATTCTTCAGTTACTGCGCGTGTTCGTTGCGCGAGGGTGGAAATTTATTATTTTCCGCATGTTCCGGGTGCGGTGATGCAAATTTTATGTTTGATTAGTTAATCTAGAAGCCATTAATGTGCTTATAATTTTTTTTGGCGATGTGCGAACTTCAAAGTTTTTTTATAATTTTTAGTTTAAGGGTGGAAATTAATTATTTTTCAGGTGTTCCGGATGCGGTGAGACGAATTTTATCGTTTTATTCGTTAGTACCGTTAACGTGGAAGCTATTAGTGTGCTTAAATTTTTTTGGCGATGTGCGAACTTTGAGAAATTTTATAATTCGCAGCGGAAAATAGTTTGAAAGAGCTTGACATTAAGAACACCCGTCTCCGTGTACATCCAAATATTTCTAGCTGAACTTCGGGCTCGGCATTGACTTTGCCTCGGTTCATATTTTATTCAAAGAATCGATAGGGTGAAGTAGACCAGATTCCAATTAATAATGCACGCGTCCACTTTGGCGTTTTTACGACATGAAAACTCGATATAAATCCGTTTCTGAAGTTTCGAAATATTAACGAAAAATTTATGTTAATGATGAATCAATAGTAGACAAATACAATAATTTATGTTTTAAGTGTTGGCATTTTGTTTCCACCTGTCATATGTCAATTGTTTTATCATTATGTCAAAGATAGGTTAATTCAGGATGGATTTTGAAATTTTGAAAGTAATTCCAGCGGAGATGAATTTTTTACAATTTTTCTAATCGACGGATGTAATTTTCTTATTTCGTAATTTATGTTTTGAGTGTGGGCATTTTGTTTCCGGCTGTCATATGTCAATTGTTTTATCATTATGTCAAAGATAGATTAATTTAGGATGGATTTTAAAATTTTGAAGCGAATTCCAGCTGAGATGAATTTTTTACAATTTTTCTAATCGACGAATGTAATTTTCTTTTTTTTTGGTAATTTATGTTTTGAGTGTTGGCATTTTGTTTCCAGCTGTCATATGACAACTGTTTTATCATTATGTCAAAGATAGGTTAATTCAGGATGGATTTTGAAATTTTGAAGTTAATTCCAGCGGAGATGAATTTTTTACAATTTTTCTAATCGACGAATGTAATTTTCTTTTTTTTTGGTAATTTATGTTTTGAGTGTTGGCATTTTGTTTCCAGCTGTCATATGTCAATTGTTTTATCATTATGTCAAAGATAGGTTAATTTAGGATGGATTTTGAAATTTTGAAGCGAATTCCAGCGGAGATGAATTTTTTACAATTTTTCTAATCGACGAATGTAATTTTCTTTTTTTGGTAATTTATGTTTTGAGTGTTGGCATTTTGTTTCCAGCTGTCATATGTCAATTGCTTTATCATTATGTCAAAGATAGGTTAATTCAGGATGGATTTTGAAATTTTGAAGTTAATTCCAGCGGAGATGAATTTTTTACAATTTTTTTAATCGGCGAATGTAATTTTCTTTTTTGGTAATTTATGTTTTGAGTGTTGGAATTTTGTTTCCAGCCGTCATATGTCAATTGTTTTATCATTATGTTAAAGATAGGTTAATTCAGGATGGATTTTGAAATTTTGAAGCGAATTCCAGCGGAGGTGAATTTTTTACAATTTTTTTAATCGGCGAATGTAATTTTCTTTTTTGGTAATTTATGTTTTGAGTGTTGGCATTTTGTTTGCAGCTGTCATATGTCAATTGTTTTATCATTATGTTAAAGATAGGTTAATTCAGGATGGATTTTGAAATTTTGAAGTTAATTCCAGCGGAGATGAATTTTTTACAATTTTTCTAATCGACGAATGTAATTTTCTTTTTTTTTGGTAATTTATGTTTTGAGTGTTGGCATTTTGTTTCCAGCTGTCATATGACAACTGTTTTATCATTATGTCAAAGATAGGTTAATTCAGGATGGATTTTGAAATTTTGAAGTTAATTCCAGCGGAGATGAATTTTTTACAATTTTTTTAATCGGCGAATGTAATTTTCTTTTTTCGTAATTTATGTTTTGAGTGTTGGAATTTTGTTTCCAGCCGTCATATGTCAATTGTTTTATCATTATGTTAAAGATAGGTTAATTCAGGATGGATTTTGAAATTTTGAAGCGAATTCCAGCGGAGGTGAATTTTTTACAATTTTTTTAATCGGCGAATGTAATTTTCTTTTTTGGTAATTTATGTTTTGAGTGTTGGCATTTTGTTTGCAGCTGTCATATGTCAATTGTTTTATCATTATGTTAAAGATAGGTTAATTCAGGATGGATTTTGAAATCTTGAAGGTAATTCCAGCGGAGATGAATTTTTTACAATTTTTTTAATCGGCGAATGTAATTTTCTTTTTTGGTAATTTATGTTTTGAGTGTTGGCATTTTGTTTCCAGCTGTCATATGTCAATTGTTTTATCATTATGTCAAAGATAGGTTAATTTAGGATGGATTTTGAAATTTTGAAGCGAATTCCAGCGGAGATGAATTTTTTACAATTTTTTTAATCGGCGAATGTAATTTTCTTTTTTCGTAATTTATGTTTTGAGTGTTGGCATTTTGTTTCCAGCTCTCGTATGTCAATTGTTTTATCATTATGTCAAAGATAGGTTAATTTAGGATGGATTTTGAAATTTTGAAGCGAATTCCAGCGGAGATGAATTTTTTACAATTTTTTTAATCGGCGAATGTAATTTTCTTTTTTCGTAATTTATGTTTTGAGTGTTGGCATTTTGTTTCCAGCTGTCATATGTCAATTGCTTTATCATTATGTTAAAGATAGGTTAATTCAGGATGGATTTTGAAATTTTGAAGGTAATTCCAGCGGAGATGAATTTTTTACAATTTTTTTAATCGGCGAATGTAATTTTCTTTTTTCGTAATTTATGTTTTGAGTGTTGGCATTTTGTTTCCAGCTGTTATATGTCAATTGTTTTATCATTATGTCAAAGATAGGTTAATTCAGGATGGATTTTGAAATTTTGAAGGTAATTCCAGCGGAGATGATTTTTTTACTATTTTTCTAATCGACGAATGTAATTTTCTTTTTTCGTAATTTATGTTTTGAGTGTTGGCATTTTGTTTCCAGCTCTCATATGTCAATTGTTTTATCATTATGTCAAAGATAGGTTAATTCAGGATGGATTTTGATATTTTGAAGGTAATTCCAGCGGAGATGATTTTTTTACAATTTTTCTAATCGACGGATGTAATTTTCTTTTTTGGTAATTTATGTTTTGAGTGTTAGCATTTTGTTTGCAGCTGTCATATGTCAATTGTTTTATCATTATGTCAAAGATAGGTTAATTTAGGATGGATTTTGAAATTTTGAAGGTAATTCCAGCGGAGATGAATTTTTTACAATTTTTTTAATCGGCGAATGTAATTTTCTTTTTTGGTAATTTATGTTTTGAGTGTTGGCATTTTGTTTCCAGCTGTCATGTGTCAATTGTTTTATCATTATGTCAAAGATAGGTTAATTTAGGATGGATTTTGAAATTTTGAAGGTAATTCCAGCGGAGATGAATTTTTTACAATTTTTTTAATCGGCGAATGTAATTTTCTTTTTTGGTAATTTATGTTTTGAGTGTTGGCATTTTGTTTGCAGCTGTCATGTGTCAATTGTTTTATCATTATGTCAAAGATAGGTTAATTTAGGATGGATTTTGAAATTTTGAAGGTAATTCCAGCGGAGATGATTTTTTTACAATTTTTCTAATCGACGGATGTAATTTTCTTTTTTGGTAATTTATGTTTTGAGTGTTGGCATTTTGTTTCCAGCTGTCATATGTCAATTGCTTTATCATTATGTAAAAGATAGGTTAATTTAGGATGGATTTTGAAATTTTGAAGGTAATTCCAGCGGAGATGAATTTTTTACAATTTTTCTAATCGACGAATGTAATTTTCTTTTTTCGTAATTTATGTTTTGAGTGTTGGCATTTTGTTTGCAGCTGTCATATGTCAAGTGTTTTATCATTATGTCAAAGATAGGTTAGTTCAGGATGGATTTTGTAATTTTGAAGGTAATTCCAGCGGAGATGAATTTTTTACAATTTTTCTAATCGACGAATGTAATTTTCTTTTTTCGTAATTTATGTTTTGAGTGTTGGCATTTTGTTTGCAGCTGTCATATGTCAATTGTTTTATCATTATGTCAAAGATAGGTTAATTCAGGATGGATTTTGAAATTTTGTAGAAATATTTTAAAATTTTAAAAAAGTTTGTCCGCGCCTGTCACAGAGCCAAAATTTTTGGCGGCCATCTTTCTTTTAATGCCATGCATTAGATGGATTTGAAACGTTTAGGAAATTGAAATTTGACCTTATTATTATGAATTGGAAGAGACCATGATGTAGGAAACTGAAATTTGACCTAGAAAAAAAACTCTTGCGCAACACCGTCACGCGTTCGACTGTCCCGATTGTTACACATCTTCAATCGATGAGGACCTTTTACGAAACCAAGGAAAACACGTGTAAGCAAGCAGCATTATGATCGATCGCACCACGAAACATTAACCTAGATTGTTGGTTGGAATTAAGCGCCCGGTATTATTAGTTAATTATCCAGCGCCTCGAGGGCGTTTCTTCTCGGCGAAGAACGAAAGAACGAAGACACGGAGGCCAGCGTACAACTAATTTTAGTTGGAAGGAAAATGCGTGACCGTCACTGACCAGCCTCAACAGCGATCCGGATTCAGGAAACTGTTACCTTTCTTTTTATAAAGTTTTAATCGAAGTGGAGCATCTGATTTGTTTTTTTTTTTAATTACTTAACGTAGTTGATTTGATTGATTAAACTTTTGTCGGAATTAGATTAAAGTGAAATTATCTAAACATCAAAAAGAGGTCTTAAGTATAAACAGAAAATTTTAACTTTTAAGCGTTGAACAAATTAGATTAAAGATTAAAATGAAATTATCTAAACATCGAAAAGAAGAAAATTACCATAATTAATGATATAACCTACAAGGGTTGAAGGACGGCCGATGGCCTTTTCTAACACATGCATATTTGTTGGAGTAAGTAACCTACATTAAGAAAGAAAAAATTACGTTAGCAATAAATTGCTTATTTATCATTCTCTCGTCACGTTTGTTTGTAAAAATTTCGATGCGCGTATATAATCGAGTGAGTGCGACACGTGTCTAGGAAGCGAGCACGTATGGCACGGCACAAGCACGCTGACACGTGATCCTCTTCATTCATGTCCACATCAAACATGCGAAACGAATGAAACGTCAAAATATCACAATGTTCCGATTAAAATCTCATTAAATTAACGCGTGTAATTTTAAACACCAATTATTAAACGAGGGTTGAATTTTAATAATAATTTATGCAATATGAAAAATATTCGGCTAAATGTATTTTCAACAATCAAGATAACGAACGTATTGATTCCGTCGAATATATTTCGTATTATTCCACCCGAAGGCTGTCCCGCTTCAACCCCAATTATGGCTCTGTCGAGAATTAGTCTCGCCGACAGAATCGTCAGTATTTTTAGGAGCACCGGCACGACCCTTTCGAATATCACGAATCACCTTATAGAAAATATAAACTACTTTAATGACTAATGGAATAATAAAATTCGCATCACCGTAGCCGGAACACACGGAAAATAATTAATTTCCACCCCCGCGCAACGAATACCCGCAGTAACCCAAGAATTGTAAAATTTCTCAAAGTTCGCACATCGCCAAAAAAATTATAACCACTTGAATGGCGTCTACATTAACTAATAAAAAATAAAATTCGTCTCACCGCACCCGGAACACATGAAAAATAATTAATTTCCACCCTTAACCTGAAAATTATAAAAAAACTTCAAAGTTCACACATCGCCAAAAAAATTATAAGCACATTAATGGCTTTTACATTAACTAATCAAACATAAAATTCGCATCGCCGCATCCGGAACATGCGGAAAATAATAAATTTCCGCTCTCGCGCAACGAACACGCACAGTAACCTAAGAATTATAAAATTTCTCAAAGTTCGCACATCGCCATAAAAAAAAATATAAGCCCATTTATAGATTCTACACTGGCCATACTAACTGATAAAAAAATAAAATGATCATCACAGCACCGGGAACGATGCTCAAGTTGTACTCAAATTTTCAGAAAATCTAGTTGATAAATGCTTTCGTTTTCTACAGATTATAAAATTTTGGACTATTTTGAGTACGTCCAGAAAAATTTATAGTCTCTGCCCACTTTTTTTTCTCGAAAATCTGATTTCGAAATTTTTCTGCACCAAATTTACATTATAATCAAGTTGAACTCAAATTTCCGAAAGAAAAATTGATAAATGCTTTTGTTTTCTACAGATTATAAAATTTTTGACTATTTTGAGTACGTCCAGAAAAATTTCTAGTCTCTGCTCACTTTTTCGAAATTTTTCTGCAACAAATTTACATTATATTTAAGTTGAAATCAAATTTCCGGAAGAAAAGTTGATAAATGCTTTTGTTTCCTACAGATTATAAAATTTTGGACTATTTTGAGTACGTCCAGAAAAATTTCTAGTCTCTGCCCATTCTTTTTTTCTCGAAAATCTGATTTCGAAATTTTTCTGCAACAAACTTACATTATATTTAAGTTGAACTCAAATTTCTGGAAAAAAAAGTTGATAAATGCTTTTGTTTTCTACAGATTATAAAATTTTGGACTATTTTGAGGACGTCCAGAAAAATTTCTAGTCTCCGCCCACTTTTTTTTTCTCGAAAATCTGATTTCGAAATTTTTCTGCAACAAACTTACATTATATTTAAGTTGAACTCAAATTTCCGGAAAATAAAGTTGATGAATGCTTTTGTTTCCTGCAGATTATAAAATTTTGGACTATTTTGAGTACGTCCAGAAAAATTCCTAGTCTCTGCCCACTTTTTTTTTCTCGAAAATCTGATTTCGAAATTTTTCTGCAACAAACTTACATTATATTTAAGTTGAACTCAAATTTCCGGAAAATAAAGTTGATGAATGCTTTTGTTTCCTGCAGATTATAAAATTTTGGACTATTTTGAGTACGTCCAGAAAAATTCCTAGTCTCTGCCCACTTTTTTTTTCTCGAAAATCTGATTTCGAAATTTTTCTGCAATAAACTTACATTATATTTAAGTTGAACTCAAATTTCCGGAAAATAAAGTTGATGAATGCTTTTGTTTCCTGCAGATTATAAAATTTTGGACTATTTTGAGGATGTCCAGAAAAATTTCTAGTCTCTGCCCACTTTTTTTTTTCTCGAAAATCTGATTTCGAAATTTTTCTGCAATAAACTTACATTATATTTAAGTTGAACTCAAATTTCCGGAAAATAAAGTTGATGAATGCTTTTGTTTCCTGCAGATTATAAAATTTTGGACTATTTTGAGGATGTCCAGAAAAATTTCTAGTCTCTGCCCACTTTTTTTTTTCTCGAAAATCTGATTTCGAAATTTTTCTGCAATAAACTTACATTATATTTAAGTTGAACTCAAATTTCCGGAAAATAAAATTGATAAATGCTTTTGTTTCCTACAGATTATAAAATTTTGGACTATTTTGAGGACGTCCAGAAAAATTTCTAGTCTCTGCCCACTTTTTTTTTCTAAAAAATCTGATTTCGAAATTTTTCTGCACCAAATTTACATTATATTTAAGTTGAACTCAAATTTCCGGCAAATAAAGTTGATACATGCTTTCGTTTTTTACAGATTATAAAATTTTGGACTATTTTGAATACCTCCAGAAAAATTTCTAGTCTCTGCCCACTTTTTTTTTCTCGAAAATCTGATTTAGAAATTTTTCTGCAACAAACTTACATTATATTTAAGTTGAACTCAAATTTGCGGAAAATAAAGTTGATAAATGCTTTTGTTTTCTACAGATTATAAAATTTTGGACTATTTTGTGTACGTCCAAGAAATATTCCAGTCTCGGCCTGCTCGAATTCATGCAAAAATCGCGTTTTGAAATTTTCTTGCAACGAATCCAGACGATGCTCAAGTCGAACTAGAATTTTCTAGTCTCTGCCCACTTTTTTTTTCTCGAAAATCTGATTTAGAAATTTTTCTGCAACAAACTTACATTATATTTAAGTTGAACTCAAATTTCCGGAAAATAAAATTGATAAATGCTTTTGTTTCCTACAGATTATAAAATTTTGGACTATTTTGAGGACGTCCAGAAAAATTTCTAGTCTCTGCCCACTTTTTCTTTCTCGAAAATCTTATTTCGAAATTTTTCTGCACCAAATTTACATTATATTTAAGTTGAACTCAAATTTCCGGCAAATAAAGTTGATACATGCTTTCGTTTTTTACAGATTATAAAATTTTGGACTATTTTGAATACCTCCAGAAAAATTTCTAGTCTCTGCCCACTTTTTTTTTCTCGAAAATCTGATTTAGAAATTTTTCTGCAACAAACTTACATTATATTTAAGTTGAACTCAAATTTCCGGAAAAAATAGTTGATAAATGCTTTCGTTTTCTACAGATTATAAAATTTTTGACTATTTTGAGTACGTCCAGAAAAATTTCTAGTCTCTGCCCACTTTTTTTTTCTCGAAAATCTGATTTCAAAATTTTTCTGCACCAAATTTACATTATATTTAAGTTGAGCTCAAATTTCCGGAAAATAAAGTTGATAAATGCTTTCGTTTTTTACAGATTATAAAATTTTGGACTATTTTGAATACCTCCAGAAAAATTTCTAGTCTCTGCCCACTTTTTTTTTCTCGAAAATCTGATTTAGAAATTTTTCTGCAACAAACTTACATTATATTTAAGTTGAACTCAAATTTCCGGAAAAAATAGTTGATAAATGCTTTCGTTTTCTACAGATTATAAAATTTTTGACTATTTTGAGTACGTCCAGAAAAATTTCTAGTCTCTGCCCACTTTTTTTTTCTCGAAAATCTGATTTCAAAATTTTTCTGCACCAAATTTACATTATATTTAAGTTGAGCTCAAATTTCCGGAAAATAAAGTTGATAAATGCTTTCGTTTCCTGCAGATTATAAAATTTTGGACTATTTTGAGTAAGTTCAAAATAGTTTCCAGTCCCTGGCCACTCGTATTCTTGCAAAAATCGGGTTTTGAAATTTTTCTGCAGCGAAATTAGACGATGCTCAAGTTGAACTCGAATTTTCAGAAAATCTAGTTGGTGAATGCTTTTGTTTCCTACAGATTATTAAATTTTGAAGTATTTTGAGTAAGTCCAAAATAGTTTCCAGTCCCTGGCCACTCTTATTCTTGCAAAAATCGATTTTTGAAATTTTTCTGCAGCGAAATTAGACGATGCTCAAGTTCAACTCGAATTTTCAAAAAACCTAGTTGGTAAATGCTTTTGTTTCCTGCAGATTATTAAATTTTGGACTATTTTGAGTAAGTTCAAAATAGTTTCCAGTCCCTGGCCACTCGTATTCTTGCAAAAATCGGGTTTTGAAATTTTTCTGCAGCGAAATTAGACGATGCTCAAGTTGAACTCGAATTTTCAGAAAATCTAGTTGGTGAATGCTTTTGTTTCCTACAGATTATTAAATTTTGAAGTATTTTGAGTAAGTCCAAAATAGTTTCCAGTCCCTGGCCACTCGTATTCTTGCAAAAATCGGGTTTTTAAATTTTTCTGCAGCGAAATTAGACGATGCTCGAGTTGAACTCGAATTTTCAGAAAATCTAGTTGGTAAATGCTTTTGTTTCCTGCAGGTTGTTAAATTTTGGACTATTTTGAGTAAGTCCAAAATAGTTTCCAATCCCTGGCCACTCGTATTCTTGCAAAAATCGGGTTTTGAAATTTTTCTGCTGCGAAATTAGACGATGCTCGAGTTGAACTCGAATTTCCAGAAAATCTAGTTGGTAAATGCTTTTGTTTACTACAGATTAGCAAATTTTGTACTATTTTGAAGTTTAGTCGATCTGTCTACAAAATTTCTTGGACAATTAACTAGTACATTCAATGCTCACAGATGCTTTATCTCAAGAACGAATGAATTTAAGATGTGAACAGATTTCTAAGATTCTTCTGGTAATCCTTGTAATTGACTGTAGTATAGGCAATTCGTGTTTCACTTTTTACGACTTTTACGACACAAACGGTTATAAATTTCATCCAAAACCGGACCAATTCGTCCCCCGTCTTGGTTTCTCAACCGGAGACCACGCGCGCACACCCACCCATTAAACCATCCGGTCCAAAAAGTGGCCACCGAAGAGATAAATGTCTTAATAAAACGTATCGGCAATTTCCTCCTCGAATCGGAACCCGAAAAGAAAATCGGTGCAGCAAGAGGGCTTTCGCCATACGTTGGGTAATTGTTTTACGATGCCGAAACGTCTGTCTCTCATAAAACGGTTTTGCAAGCCTAGGCAAAAATCAATTAATCCCGCGCGGGTAATTGTCGCATCACGTTCGCGTTTTGTAATTGATGGCCGGCCCGCATTTTTACGACACCTTGGCCCCGTCCGTCCTCTTCGCCTCGATGGCGGTAAAATGGTTGGTAATTTTACGTGACCTTAGCGGTTGTGCACTGAATTAATTGCGACATTTGATTTACATACGCGCGGATCATAATTCCTGTCAATTATTGTTTTCTAGACTTTAATAGTAAATAAACGAATGCCAATTGGTGCGTTCGCAAATTTTTAATAATCATCCCAGACCATTCAGATTGGGTTTAGCTTTCCCAAAGAAAAACGTTGAAAATATTTTTTAATCATCTTTATTCCTACATCTGTTTCAAATTGGGTTTAGTGAACCATTCTGCCACTTTAATAATTCATTTAATGTTATCAACGTACAAAATGTTTTACATGCTTTGGCGTCTCTAACTTTTGCTGATGATTTTATGATGGTGTTTACACAATGTCGCACGAGACAATCGTGTTGGCATAACCGAAGACTTCAAAGGTCGGACGTAACGTTCAATTTAAGACGATTCGTAACAAAGTAGAGTAATTCTGTCCCGTCTTTATGCGGCGGTTAATGCCAGTTTATTTCCTAGTAATTACGCGAATTGTGTCGCGAGTCAGGGTGACATAACCATGAACGGTTTAATTGTTCTGCGACACGTTTGCGTCACACACCTAGAGACGTACGTGCAGAGAAATCGCGAAAATTCGCCTCCGTAGGGCTTTCACCTTCTTCCGACGAAAAGAAAATCAGAAAATAACATTATATGCAATTTTAAATTGTCAGACTAAAAAGAAATTTCGACACCGTATAGAGGAGGCCAAATGAGAAAAACTGTTAGATTGCGGTTATCAACACTCACCCCCAGGGGGCGCTGTTAAAAGTACGCTTGAAATTTTTTAACGTTTTCTAATAGACAATTTCCGATTTTTCAAAAAACGACCAACATTTTTTTTTAAGTTTCCACCCGCCACTGTCTTTGTTTTTGCTCTTGAGGGATCTGCCGGTGGCGGGATCTCTCTAGAAAGCTTCCGCCTGCATTATTTATAACCGAAAACTGTTTGATTTTTAATCCGCTTAACAAGATATGATTTTTCAAAAAACGACCAAAATTTTTTTTTAAGTTTCCACCCGCCACTGACTTTGTTTTTGCTCTTGAAGGATCCGTTGGTGGCGGGATCTCTTTACAAAGCATCCGCCTGCATTATTTATAACCGAAAACTTTTTGATTTTTAATCCGCTTAACGAGATATGATTTTTCAAAAAACGACCAAATTTTTTTTTTAAGTTTCCGCCCGCCACTGACTTTCTTTTTGCTCTTGAAGGATCCGCCGGTGGCGGGATCTCTTTACAAAGCATCCGCCTGCATTATTTATAACCGAAAACTTTTTGATTTTTAATCCCCTTAACGAGATATGATTTTTCAAAAAACGACCAAATTTTTTTTTAAGTTTCCACCCGTCACTGACTTTGTTTTTGCTCTTGAGGGATCCGTTGGTGGCGGATCTCTTTAGAAAGCATCCGCCTGCATTATTTATAACCGACAACTTTTTGATTTTTAATCCGCTTAACGAGATATGTTTTATCAAAAAACGACCAAATTTTTTTGTTAAGTTTCCATCCGCCACTGACTTTGTTTTTGCTCTTGAAGGATCCGTTGGTGGCGGGATCTCTTTACAAAGCATCCGCCTGCATTATTAATAACCAAAAACTTTTTGATTTTTAATCCGCTTAACGAGATATGATTTTTCAAAAAACGACCAAATTTTTTTTTAAGTTTCCATCCGCCACTGACTTTGTTTTTGCTCTTGAAGGATCCGTTGGTGGCGGGATCTCTTTGCAAAGCATCCGCCTGCATTATTTATAACCGAAAACTTTTTGATTTTTAGTCCGCTTAACGAGATATGATTTTTCAAAAACGACCAAAACTTTTTTTTAAGTTTCCACCCGCCACTGACTTTGTTTTTACTCTTGAAGGATCCGCCGGTGGCGGGATCTCTTTATAAAGCATCCGCCTGCATTATTTATAACCGAAAACTGTTTGATTTTTAATCCGCTTAACGAGATATGATTTTTCAAAAAATAAAGTTTCCACCCGCCACTGACTTTGTTTTTGCTCTTGAAGGATCCGCCGGTGGCAGGATCTCTTTACAAAGCATCCGCCTGCATTATTTATAACCGAAAACTTTTTGATTTTTAATCCCCTTAACGAGATATAATTTTTCAAAAAACGACCAAATTTTTTTTTTAAGTTTCCATCCGCCACTGACTTTGTTTTTGCTCTTGAGGAATCCGTTGGTGGCGGGATCTCTTTACAAAGCATCCGCCTGCATGATTTATAACCGAAAACTTTTTTATTTTTAATCCCCTTAACGAGATATGATTTTTCAAAAAACGACCAAATTTTTTTTTAAGTTTCCACCCGCCACTGACTTTGTTTTTGCTCTTGAGGGATCCGTTGGTGGCGGGATCTCTTTACAAAGCATCCGCCTGCATGATTTATAACCGAAAACTTTTTTATTTTTAATCCCCTTAACGAGATATAATTTTTCAAAAAACGACTAAATTTTTTTTTTAAGTTTCCACCCGCCACTGACTTTGTTTTTGCTCTTGAAGTATCCGTTGGTGTTGGGATCTTTTTACAAAGCATCCGCCTGCATTATTTATAACCGAAAACTTTTTGATTTTTAATCCGCTTAAGGAGATATGATTTTTCAAAAAACGACCAAATTTTTTTTTTTTAAGTTTCCACCCTCGGGGTCGTATTTTTTCTCAACTCAAATGTCAAATTTTTTAATAACTATCGAAACCGAATCGAAAACATATACAAAATTCTTTTTTTTTTAAATATTGATTTTCTCCAATTTCACTGCCTAAAACGATTAAAAATCGTGTTTTATTTTTTTTTAACCCTCTTCCGTACTGCCGATGGAGATGACCTGTTCAGGCAACATGGCGGCTACGAAGAGGCACGGATTGAGCAAATTTGATCGTCCCGATAATCCTTCCTGAGGCCTTCAGGGCCTTCTTTCAAAATTATAGAAAAAAATTCGTAAAGCCTTCCCTGCATATCCTGGATGATTTGAAACCACTTTGTCCTCTTCATTGAAGGCAGCTCTATAACATTTATTCTATGATTTTTTCGATTTTTCTAATCGTTTGTGAGTTATGAATTTTTTGTGTCAAGGCACCATATTTTTCATTTTTTTGGAAATTTGAGAAAAAACGCATGACACGGATTCGGCTGAAATTTTCATCAAAGATACCTCTTACCAAAAGGGTTGAAAAGTGACAAGTATTTTATCTGTGGGGGGGGGGGGGACGTCGCGGGGCCCCGGCTATCAAAGTGAGCGATTCAAGATTTTTTTTTTGAAGTCTTCATGCCTTCAATTTTGACTTTTAAGAGTTTGTCAAAGCTCCATTATATTCATAAAAATTTATATTGGAACATTTTTTGATTTGTTGCTCCCTTAAAAATATTTGGTATATTTCGACCCTTAAATTTGTCTGTTATTGCGTTTTTACCTAATTTTCTATAAGTTTTCGTGCCATTTTCAGGCGGAGCGCGTGATTTTACGGTCGAGGTACCATACGTACCCGTTTTTAGGATCGTGACACCCGATATTTCCGTCAGTCCCATTATCCCATTATTTTACCACAACGTGTCGGCCGATGACATTATACGATTTCATCAATTAATTCCTCGGCGCAATAATAACCCTCCTCAGCTTATCGATCGAAACGTGCCTTTGGAATTACGTTTAATTGATACTTACACGATGTATTAATTCGATAAATTAAAACAATAAGGGCGACCTGAACAGCGCTTCCGCCAGCAGAGTGAAAAATGGAAATTTCGGAAATTCTAGATCAGCTCTATATGAGCGAGAAATGTCTCGCAGAAAATTTCAGAAATTCTAGATGAGTAAAAAATATTGTAATTTTAGAAAAATACAGCTCACTCTTATTTTTTCCGGTGCGTTAACGAAAAAAAAACAGTTGTATTATTTGAATAAAATAAAACACACTTTTACTTAGTTAATGTGGAAATAATTATTATAAGTTCGAATTGTCGATAATAAATATTTATAATATATTGATTTGTAAATTAAGGAGTTTTCGGTGTATTAAATAAATAAATAAATAAATAAATATCACACTGTTTATTAATTAGTGACTGCAGTTTCGATCAAACAATGATCATTATCAAACTATCAGTTGTATAATTTTTTTTCTCGTTCAGCAATTAACGAAAAATTGATTGATTGTAATTTGTTCTCTCTCTCTCTATAAGTCAACTGATGATTAGTTTATTAATTAATTACACATCGTATTATTATATAAAATATTCATTAAATCTATTACATGTATGGTCATGGAAGAGTTCTTACATGGCGAAGAAGAAAGTAATGTTATTTTATTGTTGCCGATGTCGTTTCTTTATCCTCGTGTCCTGAGGTAAAAGTTGTCGGAAAAATATGTTCGTGAGTCGTAATAAATAAATCGATGGGTTTCCCTGGTGAAACGACGATAATATTTACTCTATCGCACACCAAGAAAATTATCCGATACCATCAGAAGAAACTACGCTGCATGCGGTCGGTGGTTTTCCCTTTACCCTCCACCTTTTCCGAAGGAGAAATTTTAGGCACTACTCGGTGGTCGCCAGCAGTGACGGTTCGCGGGGTTTTTTCTGGTACGGCCGAGGTGATACAGATAGGTGTTGCCACCCTTGTTACCTCGGCCGTACCAGAAAAAATCCCGCGAACCGTCACTGCTCGCCAGTTACGTTAAAACACTAGAAGACGATTTATTATTCTTTTTTCAATGCAATTAAAGATAGTAATATCAACAGTTTTCGATTGATTCACTGTTAATTTATTTTGTTAAAACCACCATTTCCCTTATTTTATTATTTTTCATTAATTGACGAAGCTTTGTTTACAATAGCGCGTCCGCAAAAGAAAAATAACAATAACAAGGGCCCTATTACGGATCCTTGCGGTACACCATACCTTATAGAAAGATAATCAGATGAATTATCACGCATACTCTCTGTCTGCGGAATTTGATTCTTACTTAACACGCGGTGAAACATTTTTAAAATTCAGGATTTTACGTTGGTTTCACAATATTTTATTTTTATTTTTTCGATATTTACATCATCAATCATAACATAACATAAGTCGTATTTGTGCAATTTTTAAACGAAAATGTATTTATTTAATGCTCCTGCAATAAGTGAGGGTTTTTAAATTTAATTATCAATCAACTTGGAGGATGAGAATCGCCGACCTTCCTCGGAATCAATCAAGTGAAATTAATTCTTCGTGTCCGACCCACTTCTGCGTTACATTGCCACAGCCGCAGAAAATTAGCTCAAAGAAGTCGAAGCGCTAATTATCCCCCGTTTCTTAGTCCCATCGCCGCGCGATTGCTTTTCGCGACGACGCGATTTATTATTCTCCGGCCGTTCATGATGTTTTTTCCCCCCGATTGAAAATAATCATCGTTGATGGATGCGAAAGGTCAGCAATGATGTAAATTTTGATGGAAAATTTGATTTGAAAAAAGGTAGATGGATCCACTTTGCAAGTGGATAAAAACGTTGATACACGTTTGCAAGTGTATAAACTTTATTCACATTCAATAATATGCCTTAATTTTTTTGGATATCGAGGATGGATCTCTCACGAAAAATCACTATGTACATATAAAATATAAAGAGTGCGTTGTGTGAAATTCATGTTGCAAGTTGCACCTCGGCGAATAATGTGGGAAGTGGCCGTTTTACAAGAATCAATTAGCAATTTCGAAAGTTTTTCGAGAGGAAACTGTCGCAACTCATTGTCTCAACCATCAAACGAACGCGAATTATTTTAATGGAACTTTTAACGGCACAAAAGTGTCACTTCCTTCCTGCAGATTGCTCGGTTAAGTAATTTTTCCCTTCTTCTTCTACTTCTACAGTTGCAACAGTTAATTCGGTGTTTCTGGATTTAAACGATTTTTCCCTTTTTCGTTTTCTTTCACTTTCTTTTCAAAAGAAAAATTTTAAAAATCGTAATAATTAATAGAATTGATTAATTAACGATTTCAGCTATAAAAAAATGTATTAATCATTAAGATTTATTAATGATTGGAATTAAATAATCAATTTGATTGATTTATATATTTTTTCTTTTTTCATAGTTGCAATCATTAATTAAGCACACTTTTGGCACAATTTTTCCAATTTTTATTTTGCAACTGTGAAAAAAAAATGTATAAATCCATAGATTTATACATTATGTGTATTAGATATTGATTTATACATTTTTTTCCTTTTTTATAGTTGAAATCGTTAATTAATCAATTCTGTTAATTAATACAATGTTTCCATTTTTTTTTACAGTTGCAATCCTTAATTAAATCAACTCTACTAATTGATCGATTTTTCCCTTCTTCGTCATCTTTTACAGTTGCAATCATTAACTAATCATTTCGGTGTGTGAAAGTTGATCGTTTAATTTTTTTTTGTTTTGTGTTTTACGAAATAACCAAATGGTATCAATCAAAACCCATTTATATAAGATATCTGGGTCGAGTTTCGTTGTGCGATTTTTCGTCGAAAATTTCGCAAACTCTTTGACAGCGCATTATTAATACGCGGATGATGGATGCTAAAGCAATTAGCGCTCGTTTTACCATTAATACGACACGAAGAGCTTTTGCGAAAGTTTAAAGCAGCAAAATAATTCATCTTCAAATCGGTGATGCGACCACGCGGAGTTTTGTTAGCGCGTTCTCATTCTGCGCAAACTTTACCCCCATGTGACGCCAGATTTTGGGATGGCTGTACCGTACCTTCAGCATTATATATTTGAAATTATTTAAATAAATAATTGATTAAGCATAAAATATTTAACTCTGGGGTTGTAATCGTCGGATGAAAGTAACATTTTCCGTAATTCTTGGTTGAAATACGGTCCATTTTTTAATTATGGATTCATTTTCTTGCCTCTCAACTTATCACGGAGTAGAAAAAAATATACAATTTGAATGTTAAGGAGGATTCGGATGTAAATTAGCTTTGGCCCAATTTCAGCTTTAAGGGATTCCCTCCATTGAAATTCGTGCGACGCTCCTCCGCCATATTGATTCGCCAACCAGGTGCGAGCACGTCCACGGAATTTTGATTAGGGACCAGCCAGAATATTAGAGCTGCTAATAATTGAAATATGGAAATTCTCTACCACAACTGATTTAATAATTGGGTTAATATAGATGGACGGGATAAGACGAAAATACGACGAGCGAGTATCCGCAGAATGCTTTAATAACACATTTTATAGAAAGAACTATCGTTTTGTTTCCTGAAATTTTATTTTTCAGTTAAGCGGCCTCTAAAGTTACTGTATACACATTTTAATTGAAATGCTACAATCTTTCGTCCGCCATTTTGGATCCGCCATGTTGTTTTTGAAAAAGTTAACTTAATTTTTGGAATCGGCGACCTCTAAAACCCACACATACCGAGTTTCGTCAAAATCCCAACATTTTTTACATGAACAGTCCGCCATTTTGGATCCGCCATTTTGTTTGTGAAAAAGTTGACTTCAGTTTCGGAATCAGCGACCTTTAAAACCAACACATACCGAATTTCGTCAGAATCCCATCATTTTTCACATGAACGGTCCGCCATTTTGGATCCGCCATTTTGTTTGTGAAAAAGTTGACTTCATTTTTGCAATCAGCGACCTTGAAAGCCAACACACACCAAATTTCGTCAAAATCCCATCATTTTTAAGATGAACAATCCACCATTTTGGATCTGCCATTTTGTTTTTAAAAAAGTTGACTTCATTTCTGGAATCAGCGACCTTGAAAGCCAACACATACCGAATTTCGTCAAAATCCCATTATTTTTCACATGAACAGTCCGCCATTCTGGATCCGCCATTTTGTTTTTGAAATATTTGACTTTAGTTTTGGAATCAGCGACCTTTAAAACCAACAAATACCGAGTTTCGTCAAAATCCCATTTTCACATTTTTTACATGAACAGTCGGCCATTTTGGATCCGCCATTTTGTTTTTGAAAAAGTTGACTTTAGTTTTGGAATCGGCGACCTTTAGAGCCAACACATATCGAATTTCGTCAGAATCCGATCATTTTTCACATGAACAGTCCGTCAATTTGGATCCACCATTTTGTTTTTGAAAAAGTTAATATGATTTTTGGAATCGGCGACCTTTAGAGCCAACACATACCGAATTTCGTCAAAATCCCATCATTTTTCACATGAACAGTCCGCCAATTTGGATCCGCCATTTTGTTTTTGAAAAAGTTGACTTCAGTTTTGAAATCGGCGACCTCAAAAACTATACCAAACCGAATTTCATTGAAATGCCATCATTTCTTACATAAACGGTCAGCCATTTTGAATCCGCCATTTTGTTTTTGAAAAATCCGATTTCAGTTTTGGAATTGGCGACCTTAAAATCCACGACACACCGAATTTCATCGGAATCCTATAATTTTTCACGTAAATAGTCAACCAGTTTGAATTTGCCATTTTGTTTTTGAAGAAATTGACCTCAGTTTTGGAATCGGCGACCGCAGAAACCGTCACACACCGAATTTAATGATGACACCAACATTTTTCACATAAATGATCCGCGATTTTGTTTTTGATAAAGTTGACCTCAGTTGACCTCAGTTATGGAATCGTTGACCTCAAAAACCTCAAAATTCTCTCTTTGTAGGTAACATGTGATAAAACTATTACAAATTGATGAAAAAGTTGACCTCGGCTGACCTCAGTTATGGAATCATTGACCTCAAAAACCTCAAAATCCTCTCATTGTAGGTGTCATTGTGTTAAAACTATTACAAATTGATGAAAAAGTTGACCTCGGCTGACCTCAGCTATGGAATTATTGACCTCAAAAACCTCAAAATCCTCTCTTTTTAGGTGTCATGTGTTAAAACTATTACAAATTGATGAAAAAGTTGACCTCAGCTGACCTCAGTTATGGAATTATTGACCTCAAAAACCTGAAAATCCTGTCTTTGTAGGTGTCATGTGTTAAAAATATTACAAATTGATGAAAAAGTTGACCTAAGTTATGGAATTATTGACCTCAAAAACCTCAAAATCCTCTCTTTGTAGGTATCATGTGTTAAAAACGATTGCGAATTGATTTCGATTATGCCACGGTTTTACATAAATCAACTGCTCCAATGCAATGGCCGGCGGTAATTAATGAATTTCACCACGTCTGCCCATTATTTTTATTTGTGCTCTTAAGAAGGCAATTACCATTCGCCGCCACAATCGTTTCACAATGGACCGATGTTCTATTAGTACACCAATTTCGAAATTTTTTTCGTAGAGCAATTTTACCATCAGAACGTCAGTTGCTTTAATAACACAAGTTTCCCACAAGAAAAAAAAACCCAAATAACAGAACTACTCATCTATAGTCTGGAATACGCGAATTTCACCCAGTATATTTCGATCGTTTCCACTGGTGAATATTTTATGGCGAGTTCCATTAAATCGTAATATTGAAGCGTTTCCGGGCGTTCCGGGATCGGACCCTATGTTATTATAAATATGTTTTGTTGCTTTTATGCGCCCTTCACCCGGGCCGGCAGTAATAATACCGGGTGCCCTTAGGGGTGTTTATTTTTTTATGCCGCACATGTATAACAAAATATTAACTTCGGAGGATATCAATAACACGCAACATTTTTGCGTAATGGGACTCTTGTCGAAATGTACGCAAGTCTAAAAGTGGAGCTTTTCCGCCCTAGGGCGGAAATGGTAAATTTTTCAACAAGAGCGTGTTCTCCGCGTGTATAGAAAAATTGTAACGTTAGAGGATGTGGATATCACGTAATTGGGACTCATTAAAATGTATGTAAATCTAAAATTGATTTTTAAGTTGCACAACATGTATACTATTATTTTAAATTATGAATTTTCCTGTATAAGTTTTTCTATTGGGAAATAAATTCACTTATTATTATTATTATTATTATTAAAAGTGGAGCTTTTCCGCCCTAGGGCGAAAATAGTATATTTTTTAACAAGAGCGTATTCTTGACGTGTATAGAAAAATATAAACGTTAGAGGGGATATCGAAATCATTAAAATGCGTAAGTGTAAAAGTGGAGCTTTTCCACCCTAGGGCGATAATTGTAAATTTTTCAACAAGAGCGTATTCTCCACGTGTATAGAAAAATATAAACGTTAGAGGGGCTATCGATATCATTAAAATGCGTAAGTGTAAAAGTAGAGCTTTTCCACCCTAGGGCGATAATTGTATATTTTTTAACAAGAGCGTATTCTCCACGTGTATAGAAAAATATAAACGTTAGAGGAGATATCGATATCATTAAAATGCGTAAGTGTAAAAGTGGAGCTTTTCCACCCTAGGGCGATAATTGTAAATTTTTCAACAAGAGCGTATTCTCCACGTGTATAGAAAAATATAAACGTTAGAGGAGATATCGATATCATTAAAATGCGTAAGTGTAAAAGTGGAGCTTTTCCACCCTAGGGCGATAATTGTAAATTTTTCAACAAGAGCGTATTCTCCACGTGTATAGAAAAATATAAACGTTAGAGGGGATATCGATATCATTAAAATGCGTAAGTGTAAAAGTGGAGCTTTTCCACCCTAGGGCGATAATTGTAAATTTTTCAACAAGAGCGTATTCTTGACGTGTATAGAAAAATATAAACGTTAGAGGGGATATCGATATCATTAAAATGCGTAAGTGTAAAAGTGGAGCTTTTCCACCCTAGGGCGATAATTGTAAATTTTTCAACAAGAGCGTATTCTCCACGTGTATAGAAAAATATAAACATTAGAGGGGATATCGATATCATTAAAATGCGTAAGTGTAAAAGTGGAGCTTTTCCACCCTAGGGCGACAATTGTAAATTTTTCAACAAGAGCGTATTCTCCACGTGTATAGAAAAATATAAACGTTAGAGGAGATATCGATATCATTAAAATGCGTAAGTGTAAAAGTGGAGCTTTTCCACCCTAGGGCGACAATTGTAAATTTTTCAACAAGAGCGTATTCTCCACGTGTATAGAAAAATATAAACGTTAGAGGAGATATCGATATCATTAAAATGCGTAAGTGTAAAAGTGGAGCTTTTCCACCCTAGGGCGACAATTGTAAATTTTTCAACAAGAGCGTATTCTCCACGTGTATAGAAAAATATAAACGTTAGAGGGGATATCGATATCATTAAAATGCGTAAGTGTAAAAGTGGAGCTTTTCCACCCTAGGGCGATAATTGTAAATTTTTCAACAAGAGCGTATTCTCCACGCGTATAGAAAAATATAAACGTTAGAGGGGATATCGATATCATTAAAATGCGTAAGTGTAAAAGTGGAGCTTTTCCACCCTAGGGCGACAATTGTAAATTTTTCAACAAGAGCGTATTCTCCACGTGTATAGAAAAATATAAACGTTAGAGGGGATATCGATATCATTAAAATGCGTAAGTGTAAAAGTGGAGCTTTTCCACCCTAGGGCGATAATTGTAAATTTTTCAACAAGAGCGTATTCTCCACGCGTATAGAAAAATATAAACGTTAGAGGGGATATCGATATCATTAAAATGCGTAAGTGTAAAAGTGGAGCTTTTCCACCCTAGGGCGATAATTGTAAATTTTTCAACAAGAGCGTATTCTCCACGTGTATAGAAAAATATAAACGTTAGAGGGGATATCGATATCATTAGAATGCGTAAGTGTAAAAGTGGAGCTTTTCCACCCTAGGGCGATAATTGTAAATTTTTCAACAAGAGCGTATTCTCCACGTGTATAGAAAAATATAAACGTTAGAGGGGATATCGATATCATTAAAATGCGTAAGTGTAAAAGTGGAGCTTTTCCACCCTAGGGCGATAATTGTAAATTTTTCAACAAGAGCGTATTCTCCACGCGTATAGAAAAATATAAACGTTAGAGGGGATATCGATATCATTAAAATGCGTAAGTGTAAAAGTGGAGCTTTTCCACCCTAGGGCGATAATTGTAAATTTTTCAACTAGAGATGAATGTCTGTGGATCTGTTTTGAATACATTTTCCAATGATTAATACAGTTTTGTACTTCAAAATTGTTGAAAATTCTCAATTTTCTTTCGGAGGGCATAACCTACGACGTGTGTCCGTCCTCGATCCAAATTTATAATTATGTATTATTCACATTCTAACCTTTAAAAGCTTTTCATTCTCGCTTATATATTTGTATTAACATAAAATGTTTCTTTTTATGAAGTCGGGTCTTTGTATGCCGAAGCACGCTCCTGTTTTCATTTTTAAATTGAATCTCCATTATCCTTTTAACGGCGAAAACTTCCGTGAAAACAAGTAAAAACCTGATGCCGCATAATTTCGCGTCACGTGACGCAATCCACGATGTTGCCGATGATGGTCTCTTGAGGTGGTAATTAAATTAATTCGAAATAACGAGACGGGGAAAAAATCACCTTGGAGTAGTCACGTGACGATCCTCTAGGACGACGATGAACAACGATTACGGTTTAGAAATTGAATTAATTGGTAATGGTTATTGCCTGCGAACGATTTCATTAAAAATGTATCCAAAAAATAAAGAAAACGCATCAGAAATATCTTATTAAATAATATAAACGTTGTTAAATCGGTTTTGATTAAGAAAGTTGTACATTATTCGGCCGAATCATTTTCTCCACAGGTGACGTCCAATCAAATGATGGCAATTTCATTACCCAACAGGTGACGTCCAATCAAATGATAGCGGTTTCATTGCCCAACAGTTTGGTTGTTACTATGGTTACGATTCGTTTTTTGTTCTGATGTAATTCAATTTCTCTCAAGCAAATGTTAATTCTTCTGTTAGAATTAAATTAAATAAGTGCCCGTATTTACAGAAAACTATTTTTTTTTTTTGGAGAGATTTCAATTACGAACTCTCAAGTCGTGTCGTGAGAGTGTAGAATAGAAGAAAACGTGTCCGTTATAAATCTAAAGTCTTGAGCAAGGAGAACGCGACTTAATTGCGCCGTTCGCAATTAAGCAATTAACAGGAGACGATCAGGAAAACGCATTGTGTGTTGTGTTGAATTCTTTTGCGATGATGCCTTTTTGCGCAAGTCCGACTTAATTGTGGCACGTAATGCGATTCATCGTGCATCTTTTTTTTTCAGGTCTATTTTGTTATAATATACGTGGAGGCGAGCGTGAAGAATGCCCGCTTTGTCCGCACAATGGCGCGTTATGTAAACGCGCGCGCGGACGTGATTCTTCTCGGGTCCATTATGCGCGCTGCAATTAGAATTAATTGGACGCGAAGAACGAAGAAGAAGAAGAAGGAAAATAAGAAGGAGAAGGTGTATCCACTTAATTTGTTTATTTAAATAATTCTTAAACCCAAACTGTTGAGGATCTTGGTGGAGTAGAGGATGGAGCGCGTGCGCCAGCCTGCTGGAACCACGAGGTCTTGCGTGTTCGATTCCCATACACATCCTTCATAATAAAAAATAATCTCTAAATTTTAAGATGATTCCGTACGAACCGAACAGTCAATTTTTGAAATTTTGCGTCGACTTAAAAAAATTGAAAAACAATTGTTGCGACTTTAAAACTTTCCAAATTTACTTAAAATACATCATTCTTCAAGATGGCGTAAAAATCCCGAAACACACCATCTCTAGATTTCGAGATAATTCCATACGAACCGAACAGTCAATTTTTGAAATTTTGCGTCGACTTAAAAAAATTGAAAAACAATTGTTGCGACTTTAAAACTTTTCAAATTTACTTAAAACAGATCATTCTTCAAGATGGCGTAAATATCGCGAAACACCCCATCTCTAGATTTTGAGATAATTCCGTACGAACCGAACAGTCAATTTTTGAAATTTTGCGTCGACTAAAAAAATTGAAAAACAATTGTTGCGACTTTAAAACTTTCCAAATTTACTTAAAATACATCATTCTTCAAGATGGCGTAAAAATCCCGAAACACGCCATCTCTAGATTTCGAGATAATTCCGTACGAACCGAACAGTCAATTTTTGAAATTTTGCGTCGACTTAAAAAAAATTGAAAAACAACTGTTGCGACTTTAAAACTTTCCAAATTTACTTAAAATACATCATTCTTCAAGATGGCGTAAAAATCCCGAAACACCCCATCTCTAGATTTCGAGATAATTCCATACGAACCGAACAGTCAATTTTTGAAATTTTGCGTCGACTTAAAAAAATTGAAAAACAATTGTTGCGACTTTAAAACTTTCCAAATTTACTTAAAATACATCATTCTTCAAGATGGCGTAAAAATCCCGATACACCCCATCTCTAGATTTCGAGATAATTCCATACGAACCGAACGTCAATTTTTGAAATTTTGCGTCGACTTAAAAAAATTGAAAAACAATTGTTGCGACTTTAAAACTTTCCAAATTTACTTAAAATACATAATTCTTCAAGATGGCGTAAAAATCCCGAAACACCCCATCTCTAGATTTCGAGATAATTCCATACGAACCGAACAGTCAATTTTTGAAATTTTGCGTCGACTTAAAAAAAATTGAAAAACAACTGTTGCGACTTTAAAACTTTCCAAATTTACTTAAAATACATCATTCTTCAAGATGGCGTAAAAATCCCGAAACACCCCATCTCTAGATTTCGAGATAATTCCATACGAACCGAACAGTCAATTTTTGAAATTTTGCGTCGACTTAAAAAAATTGAAAAACAATTGTTGCGACTTTAAAACTTTTCAAATTTACTTAAAACAGATCATTCTTCAAGATGGCGTAAATATCGCGAAACACCCCATCTCTAGATTTTGAGATAATTCCATACGAACCGAACAGTCAATTTTTGAAATTTTGCGTCGACTAAAAAAATTGAAAAACAATTGTTGCGACTTTAAAACTTTCCAAATTTACTTAAAATACATAATTCTTCAAGATGGCGTAAATATCGCGAAACACCCCATCTCTAGATTTCGAGATAATTCCATACGAACCGAACAGTCAATTTTTGAAATTTTGCGTCGACTTAAAAAAAATTGAAAAACAACTGTTGCGACTTTAAAACTTTCCAAATTTACTTAAAATACATCATTCTTCAAGATGGCGTAAAAATCCCGAAACACCCCATCTCTAGATTTCGAGATAATTCCATACGAACCGAACAGTCAATTTTTGAAATTTTGCGTCGACTTAAAAAAATTGAAAAACAATTGTTGCGACTTTAAAACTTTTCAAATTTACTTAAAACAGATCATTCTTCAAGATGGCGTAAATATCGCGAAACACCCCATCTCTAGATTTTGAGATAATTCCGTACGAACCGAACAGTCAATTTTTGAAATTTTGCGTCGACTAAAAAAATTGAAAAACAATTGTTGCGACTTTAAAACTTTCCAAATTTACTTAAAATACATCATTCTTCAAGATGGCGTAAAAATCCCGAAACACGCCATCTCTAGATTTCGAGATAATTCCGTACGAACCGAACAGTCAATTTTTGAAATTTTGCGTCGACTTAAAAAAAATTGAAAAACAACTGTTGCGACTTTAAAACTTTCCAAATTTACTTAAAATACATCATTCTTCAAGATGGCGTAAAAATCCCGAAACACCCCATCTCTAGATTTCGAGATAATTCCATACGAACCGAACAGTCAATTTTTGAAATTTTGCGTCGACTTAAAAAAATTGAAAAACAATTGTTGCGACTTTAAAACTTTCCAAATTTACTTAAAATACATCATTCTTCAAGATGGCGTAAAAATCCCGATACACCCCATCTCTAGATTTCGAGATAATTCCATACGAACCGAACGTCAATTTTTGAAATTTTGCGTCGACTTAAAAAAATTGAAAAACAATTGTTGCGACTTTAAAACTTTCCAAATTTACTTAAAATACATAATTCTTCAAGATGGCGTAAAAATCCCGAAACACCCCATCTCTAGATTTCGAGATAATTCCATACGAACCGAACAGTCAATTTTTGAAATTTTGCGTCGACTTAAAAAAAATTGAAAAACAACTGTTGCGACTTTAAAACTTTCCAAATTTACTTAAAACAGATCATTCTTCAAGATGGCGTAAAAATCGCGAAACACCCCATCTCTAGATTTTGAGATAATTCCGTACGAACCGAACAGTCAATTTTTGAAATTTTGCGTCGACTTAAAAAAATTGAAAAACAATTGTTGCGACTTTAAAACTTTCCAAATTTACTTAAAATACATCATTCTTCAAGATGGCGTAAAAATCCCGAAACACCCCATCTCTAGATTTCGAGATAATTCCGTACGAACCGAACAGTCAATTTTTGAAATTTTGCGTCGACTTAAAAAAAATTGAAAAACAACTGTTGCGACTTTAAAACTTTCCAAATTTACTTAAAACAGATCATTCTTCAAGATGGCGTAAAAATCGCGAAACACCCCATCTCTAGATTTCGAGATAATTCCATACGAACCGAACAGTCAATTTTTAAAATTTTGCGTCGACTTAAAAAAATTGAAAAACAATTGTTGCGACTTTAAAACTTTCCAAATTTACTTAAAATAGATCATTCTTCAAGATGGCGTAAAAATCCCGAAACACCCCATCTCTAGATTTCGAGATAATTCCGTACGAACCAAACAATCAATTTTTGAAATTTTGCGTCGACTTAAAAAATTGAAAAACAATTGTTGCGACTTTAAAACTTTCCAAATTTACTTAAAATAGATCGTTCTTCAAGATGGCGTAAAAATCCCGAAACACCCCATCTCTAGATTTCGAGATAATTCCGTACGAACCGAACAGTCAATTTTTGAAATTTTGCGTCGACTTAAAAAAATTGAAAAACAATTGTTGCGACTTTAAAACTTTCCAAATTTACTTAAAATACATCATTCTTCAAGATGGCGTAAAAATCCCGAAACACCCCATCTCTAGATTTCGAGATAATTCCGTACGAACCGAACAGTCAATTTTTGAAATTTTGCGTCGACTTAAAAAAAATTGAAAAACAACTGTTGCGACTTTAAAACTTTCCAAATTTACTTAAAATACATCATTCTTCAAGATGGCGTAAAAATCCCGAAACACCCCATCTCTAGATTTCGAGATAATTCCGTACGAACCGAACAGTCAATTTTTGAAATTTTGCGTCGACTAAAAAAATTGAAAAACAATTGTTGCGACTTTAAAACTTTCCAAATTTACTTAAAACAGATCATTCTTCAAGATGGCGTAAAAATCCCGAAACACTCCATCTCTAGATTTCGAGATAATTCCATTGGAACAGAACAGTCAATTTTTGAAATTTTGCGTCGACTAAAAAAATTGAAAAACAATTGTTGCGACTTTAAAACTTTCCAAATTTACTTAAAACAGATCATTCTTCAAGATGGCGTAAAAATCGCGAAACACCCCATCTCTAGATTTCGAGATAATTCCATACGAACGGAACAGTCAATTTTTAAAATTTTGCGTCGACTTAAAAAAATTGAAAAACAACTGTTGCGACTTTAAAACTTTCCAAATTTACTCAAAATAGATCATTCTTCAAGATGGCGTAAAAATCCCGAAACACTCCATCTCTAGATTTCGAGATAGATAATTCCATTGGAACAGAACAGTCAATTTTTGAAATTTTGCGTCGACTAAAAAAATTGAAAAACAATTGTTGCGACTTTAAAACTTTCCAAATTTACTTAAAACAGATCATTCTTCAAGATGGCGTAAAAATCGCGAAACACCCCATCTCTAGATTTCGAGATAATTCCATACGAACGGAACAGTCAATTTTTAAAATTTTGCGTCGACTTAAAAAAATTGAAAAACAATTGTTGCGACTTTAAAACTTTCCAAATTTACTCAAAATAGATCATTCTTCAAGATGGCGTAAAAATCCCGAAACACTCCATCTCTAGATTTCGAGATAATTCCATTGGAACAGAACAGACAATTTTTGAAATTTTGCGTCGACTTAAAAAAATTGAAAAACAATTGTTGCGACTTTAAAACTTTCCAAATTTATTTAAAACAGATCATTCTTCAAGATGGCGTAAAAATCCCGAAACACTCCATCTCTAGATTTCGAGATAATTCCATACGAACCGAACAGTCAATTTTTGAAAATTTGCGTCGACTTAAAAAAATTGAAAAACAATTGTTGCGACTTTAAAACTTTCCAAATTTACTTAAAACAGATCATTCTTCAAGATGGCGTAAAAATCGCGGAACAACCCATCTCTAGATTTCGAGATAATTCCGTACGAACCGAACAGTCAATTTTTGAAATTTTGCGTCGACTTAAAAAAATTGAAAAACAATTGTTGCGACTTTAAAACTTTCCAAATTTACTCAAAATAGATCATTCTTCAAGATGGCGTAAAAATCCCGAAACACTCCATCTCTAGATTTCGAGATAATTCCATTGGAACAGAACAGTCAATTTTTGAAATTTTGCGTCGACTAAAAAAATTGAAAAACAATTGTTGCGACTTTAAAACTTTCCAAATTTACTTAAAACAGATCATTCTTCAAGATGGCGTAAAAATCGCGAAACACCCCATCTCTAGATTTCGAGATAATTCCATACGAACGGAACAGTCAATTTTTAAAATTTTGCGTCGACTTAAAAAAATTGAAAAACAACTGTTGCGACTTTAAAACTTTCCAAATTTACTTAAAATACATCATTCTTCAAGATGGCGTAAAAATCCCGAAACACCCCATCTCTAGATTTCGAGATAATTCCGTACGAACCAAACAGTCAATTTTTAAAATTTTGCGTCGACTTAAAAAAATTGAAAAACAATTGTTGCGACTTTAAAACTTTCCAAATTTACTTAAAATACATCATTCTTCAAGATGGCGTAAAAATCCCGAAACACCCCATCTCTAGATTTCGAGATAATTCCGTACGAACCAAACAGTCAATTTTTAAAATTTTGCGTCGACTTAAAAAAATTGAAAAACAATTGTTGCGACTTTAAAACTTTCCAAATTTACTTAAAATACATCATTCTTCAAGATGGCGTAAAAATCCCGAAACACCCCATCTCTAGATTTCGAGATAATTCCGTACGAACCAAACAGTCAATTTTTAAAATTTTGCGTCGACTTAAAAAAAATTGAAAAACAACTGTTGCGACTTTAAAACTTTCCAAATTTACTTAAAATACATCATTCTTCAAGATGGCGTAAAAATCCCGAAACACCCCATCTCTAAATTTTGAGATAATTCCATACGAACCGAAGAGTCAATTTTTGAAATTTTGCGTCGACTTAAAAAAATTGAAAAACAATTCGAAAGTGCGATCATCCGTTGCTCAATTTCCTCGATCTTCATTTCGCGGGATTGTATAATAAAGACAATAAAATGCGATTTCTTCATTCCTCACTTTTTACCCGTTAATTCCATTCGTCCGAAGATTAAAGAATTGGATATGACTTCTTAAGGTGGTAATAAAAAGTTGAGTGATTAATTGGTTAATTGATTTACCAACTTATCCATTAGAGTTACATAATATTTATTTAATTTAATTTCCACACTCCACGTTTCAAGTAAATAAATAGTTGTTTTTTTTTGTTGCGTCTGCAATCAATATTTCGTGTTTTAAATTTTATATTTAATTCACTCGCAGGAAATTAGTTTATTGTATAAAAGTTATAGTAATGGATATGTCACGATGGTGTTGAAAGGAAATAAAAAGGGGAAACGAGATTATTGGCGGCTTCGCGGTCGTCCAGTTACAAATTACAGTCGGATTGCGGAAATCGAGAGGATTTTCCAGTGAATTGAGCAGAGATTTTCCCCTTTTCATTCCCCGGATTTTCCGGACTCTTCGTGTATAGATGCTATCGCACGCTGGGGACATTACGGCCATTCAGGGCGACGATAATTATCGGCGCGTGGATTTTTACTTACTCGTAAAATCATTAGAACTCGTACCAACACGTTAAACAAAAATTTGCTCCAATTATTTTTTATGGGCTTGATGCAAAATCTTCAAATTCATTTGCTATTTTTTGGTATCTTCATACTAAATCTTTAACACATCGGCTGCCAACAAGTTTTTTTTTGAAAAATGGTGAAAAACGTTTTCTTTGTTTTTAAGTTTTATTTTATAAAATGAGTAAGAATATGCTTATTTGATTTATTTTGCATTTTTTTAAACGAAATTACAGGTTTTTTATGTACTCACTGTCAGTCATCGGTGACTGACGCGGCCTCATTGGAGTACTCCGCGGTCAGTCACCAGTGACTGACAATACCTCATCGGAATACTTCAGTGTCAGTCACCGGTGACTGACAAGGCGATCAACGTGTTAACATCAACAACACATTTTGCTGTAAAAAATCAATTATTTTTTTTTGGAAAATCTCACTTTTTCATTATGATTCCGTTTCTGCGACGTTTACGACAAATAACGTTGTTGTGCAAACATGTAATATTTAAATGGTGGCCAATTATTTCTTTAAAAAACAGATTGCGATCGTATTATGCAAAGATTTTGGGCCGCGATATAAAATCGTAACGAGAACACTCTTCTTTTTTTTTCGTCATCATCCATCAGAGGAATGTCTTTGATCGTCACGCGATTTTTGTGGTCGACCCGAAAACATAAAAAAAAAAAATCAGTGTCACGAATATATACAAACGTATTTATATACTTCGGAATTGGATCCAGTTATATATACGTACGAGAAATTATCGAAAAAGTGAGTGACTGGATATTTTAGTTTTCTTTCGGGAAAAAAGCGTAGATTTTCCAAAATCCAAAACAAGTGCAGACTTACAATTTTTCTAAAATTCTTGAGAAATTATTGGGTTTTCTTATCCCAGAAAAATCCGAACAGGTCAAACACCTAGTTTTCCAAATAATCATCATCAAACACAAGAATTTCCATTTTTAACACACAAAATTAAAAAAAGCGTAAATTTCTTAAAATCCAAAACAAGTGCAGACTTCCAATTTTTTTTTAATTGTTGAGAAATGATTGGGTTTTCACATCCCAGAAAAATCTGAACAGGTTAAACACCTGGTTTTTCAAATAATCACCAACAAACACAAGAATTTCCATTTTCAACACCCAAAAATCAAAAAAGGGTAGATTTTACAAAATCCAAAACAAGTGCAGACTTCTAATTTTTATAAAATTGTTGAGAAATGATTGGGTTTTCATATCCCAGAAAAATCCGAACAGGTTAAACACCTAGTTTTCAAAATAATCATCATCAAACACAAAAATTTCCATTTTTAACACCCAAAAAGCAAAAAAGCGTAGATTTTATAAAATCCAAAACAAGTGCAGACTTCCAATTTTTTTTAAATTGTTGAGAAATGATTGCGTTTTCTTATCCCAGAAAAATCCGAACAGGTTAAACACCTGGTTTTCCAAATAATCATCAACAAACAAAATAATTTCCATTTTTAACACCCAAAAATCAAAAAAGCGTAGATTTTCCAAAATCCAAAACAAGTGCAGACTTCCAATTTTTCTAAAATTGTTGAGAAATGATTGCGTCTTCATTTCCCATAAAAATCCGAACAGGTTAAACACCTAGTTTTCCAAATAATCATCATCAAACACAAGAATTTCCATTTTTAACACACAAAATTAAAAAAAGCGTAAATTTCTTAAAATCCAAAACAAGTGCAGACTTCCAATTTTTTTTTAATTGTTGAGAAATGATTGGGTTTTCACATCCCAGAAAAATCTGAACAGGTTAAACACCTGGTTTTTCAAATAATCACCAACAAACACAAGAATTTCCATTTTCAACACCCAAAAATCAAAAAAAGGGTAGATTTTTCAAAACCCAAAACAAGTGCAGACTTCCAATTTTTTTAAAATTGTTCAGAAATGAATGGGTTTTCATATACCAGAAAAATCCGAACAGGTTAAACACCTAGTTTTCCAAATAATCATCAACTAACACAAAAATTTCTATTTTTAACACCCAAAATCAAAAACGCGTAGATTTTTCAAAATCCAAAACAAGTGCAGACTTCCAATTTTTCTAAAATTGTTGAGAAATGATTGGGCTTTCATATCCCAGAAAAATCCGAACAGGTTAAACACCTGGTTTTCCAAATAATCACCAACAAACACAATAATTTCCATTTTTAACACCCAAAAATCAAAAAAAGGGTAGATTTCACAAAATCCAAAACAAAAGCAGACTTCCAATTTTTCTAAAATTTTTGAGAAATGATTGGGTTTTCATATCCCAGAAAAATCCGAACAGGTTAAACACCTAGTTTTCCAAATAATCATCACTAAACACAAAAATTTCCATTTTTAACATCCAAAATCAAAAAAGCGTAGATTTTTCAAAATCTAAAACAAGTGCAGACTTCCAATTTTTCTAAAATTGTTGAGAAATGATTGGGCTTTCATATCCCAGAAAAATCCGAACAGGTTAAACACCTGGTTTTCCAAATAATCATCAACAAACACAAGAATTTCCATTTTTAACACCCAAAAATCAAAAAAAGCGCAGATTTTCCAAAATCTAAAAGAAGTGCAGACTTCCATTTTTTTTTAAATTGTTGAGAAATGATTACGTTTTCATATCCCAGAAAAATCCGAACAGGTTAAACACCTAGTTTTCCAAATAACAATCATCAAACACAAAAATTTCCATTTTTAACACCCAAAAATCGAAAAAAGCGTCGATTTTTCAAAATCCAAAACAAAAGCAGACTTCCAATTTTTCTACAATTGTTGAGAAATGATTGAGATTGAGATTTTATGTATAACTATGTCACGGTCGGATTGACAAAGAGAGTGACATGTTGGCGAAAAAAAAAATTATTATGAAGTAGAAACAGTAACCGAACTTGTGTAATAGATCCTCTTCGCGTGGGCATATCTTTGCGAAGATCTCGAGCTTCCACTCGAGTCTCGGCGGTTCGCAGATTTCAGATCTCGTTGCCTTTCAAATCTTATCTTTTATTACGCGAAGATTTCCCTCGAATTACGCGAAATGTTGGCAAATGTGGTTCGTTCAAATTAGATATGGGAATTTATTCTAATGTAATAATGCGAATTACAGTTTGAATCTTTAATACCGGGTGTTTCAGACCCTAAATACAAATCGGATTGACACACAAAAAAAAAACTTTTTTTTTGAGCTCCCTCATGTAGTATTAAATGTGAACTGCCGACCCCCCCCCTCCCCCCGGGTGAGGGGTGAAATCTTAAATGGGAACTACTATTTTTTATTGCAGATTTGGATTCTACGCAAAAATATATTAGCTTTTACCGGAAAAAAAAATTTCGATTTGCAAAAAAAAAAAATTTGTTTTTTGCTAAAACTGCTCAATTTTTAAATCTCAATCCGATTTGTATTTCACGAGGTATTTGGGGTGTACCTGTGGTCCGAAACACCCTATATATTCAGGTTACTTTTCATCTTGATTCATCTAATCCCAAAATACTTGGAGAAGTAGTTTTTTTTTTGTTATTTCAGGCTTTGCGAGACTTCAATTTGTAAATTCACCGATAATTTTTATTAAATTCAAGTTTATTTGATTGTAAAATTTTGTGCGGAGATTGTTGCCCCATCGGATAATGCTCGAAATGGTCCATCGCTCGGTTAATGCATTATTTATTGGTGATGCAAACTGCACCGATCAATATATGGAAGTTTTGCATAAACGTGGCAATCATTTTGCATAAATGCGATTTTAAAGATTTAAACATCCGTATAAATCAATTTTCACGTTCCAGTTTGATTTATCGCGCACGCTTAAAAGTTGCTAAATCTTTGCGGTAATAATTGAAAGAAAAAAAAAATCGAGATTATTACGCCATCTTGAAGAATGATCTGTTTCAAGTAAATTTGGAAAGTTTTAAAGTCGCAACAATTGTTTTTCAATTTTTTTAAGTCGACGCAAAATTTCAAAAATTGACTGTTCGGTTCGTACGGAATTATCTCAAAATTTAGAGATGGCGTGTTTCGGGATTTTTACGCCATCTTGAAGAATGATCTATTTTAAGTAAATTTGGAAAATTTTAAAGCCGCAACAATTGTTTTTCAATTTTTTTTAGTCGACGCAAAATTTCAAAAATTAACTCTTAATTTTCTCGAAATCTAGAGATGGCGTGTTTCGGGATTTTTACGCCATCTTGAAGAATGATCTATTTTAAGTAAATTTGGAAAATTTTAAAGCCGCAACAATTGTTTTTCAATTTTTTTTTGTCGACGCAAAATTTCAAAAATTAACTCTTAATTTTCTCGAAATCTAGAGATGGGGTGTTTCGGGATTTTTACGCCATCTTGAAGAATGATCTATTTTAAGTAAATTTGCAAAATTTTAAAGCCGCAACAATTGTTTTTCAATTTTTTTTTAGTCGACGCAAAATTTCAAAAATTAACTCTTAATTTTCTCGAAATCTAGAGATGGCGTGTTTCGGGATTTTTACGCCATCTTGAAGAATGATCTATTTTAAGTAAATTTGGAAAATTTTAAAGCCGCAACAATTGTTTTTCAATTTTTTTTAGTCGACGCAAAATTTCAAAAATTAACTCTTAATTTTCTCGAAATCTAGAGATGGGGTGTTTCGGGATTTTTACGCCATCTTGAAGAATGATCTGTTTTAAGTAAATTTGGAAAGTTTTAAAGTCGCAACAATTGTTTTTCAATTTTTTTTAGTCGACGCAAAATTTCAAAAATTAACTCTTAATTTTCTCGAAATCTAGAGATGGGGTGTTTCGGGATTTTTACGCCATCTTGAAGAATGATCTATTTTAAGTAAATTTGGAAAATTTTAAAGTCGCAACAATTGTTTTTTTAATTTTTTTTAGTCGACGCAAAATTTCAAAAATTAACTCTTAATTTTCTCGAAATCTAGAGATGGGGTGTTTCGGGATTTTTACGCCATCTTGAAGAATGATCTATTTTAAGTAAATTTGGAAAATTTCAAAGTCGCAACAATTGTTTTTCAATTTTTTTTAGTCAATTTTATTAAACCCGACAATTAAAAATAAAAAAAATATAAATTAATTTATTACCTTTAATATTATTTAAATGACTCATATAAATTTACAAAAAAAAACAAAACATCATTAAAATAAATCACGACATCGAATGAGATCATTCACCAATTAATCATTAATCGAGCGCCGAGTGAATTCTGCAAGAAAAATCCGCACATGACGGCCATTAATCTCGAAGCGGATAAATGGAATGATCTTATGCGCAATAAACAAACCAAAAAAAAAATGTCAAGGCCACGTCTAAGAGTTACCCTAACACGCTATCATATCGTCAAAATAAAAAAAATAAAAACGCAATTTCGATCATTCGATCGTGTCTTAATTGCGCGCGTCAGCAATCAATCAAAAACGAACCGAAATTTTCGGTTAACACACGAAGCCGTCTTGGATTTCTTCAAGTACGCACGTGCCTGTAATTGATGCGTTGATTACAAAAAAAAAATTGTTAGAGGCAAATTGTTAATTAAAAAAAAAAAATTGTTAGAGGCAAATTGTTAATTAAAATATATATATATATATATATATATATATATATATATATATATATATATATATATATATATATATATATATATATATATATATATATATATATATATTTCTAAATTTGTGATTTATAAGATTACATAAAGCCTGTAACTAGTTTTTGGCTTGAATTTAATTATTTTTTTTTTTTTAATTTACTTATTTTATTTATTTTGTTCTTTTTTTTTAATTTACTAATTTTATTTATTTTGTTTTTTATTTTTTTTTTAATTTACTTATTTTATTTATTTTGTTTATTTTATTTATTTATCACCGTAAGTATTTGTGTAGCGGATTTTGACTTGCAATTCACAGCAAAGGCATTTTAATGTGAAAATTTTAATATCAAGAAAATTGCTTTTTTTTAGAGCTAAAGCATGAATAATTTTTTTGTTAAAAATTCTTATTCTTACCACCAATTAATGTACTTTCATAACCAAAAGTAAAAAAAAATGATACGGGCACTCCTTCAACCCAGAAAAAAATTTAGGAATTTTTTGTTGTTAATTTTTTTGCAACACTCGGTATTACTCTTACACATATTGTTTATATTTAATAAATAAAAGCGTTGAATTTATTTGAAGCAGATACATTTTTTTTATAGAGAAATTAATTCTACATTTTTTGTTAGGAATTTTTTGTAGAAATTAATTCTTCATTTTTTGCAACACCCGGTATTACTCTTACACAAATTGTTTATATTTAATAAATAAAAGTGGTGAATTTATTTGAAGCTGATACATTTTTTTTATAGAGAAATTAATTCTACATTTTTTGTTAGGAATTTTTTGTAGAAATTAATTCTTCATTTTTTGCAACACCCGGTATTACTCTTACACAAATTGTTTATATTTAATAAATAAAAGTGGTGAATTTATTTGAAGCTGATACATTTTTTTTATAGAGAAATTAATTCTACATTTTTTGTTAGGAATTTTTTGTAGAAATTAATTCTACATTTTTTGCAACACCCGGTATTACTCTTACACAAATTGTTTATATTTAATAAATAAAAGTGGTGAATTTATTTGAAGCTGATACATTTTTTTTATAGAGAAATTAATTCTACATTTTTTGTTAGGAATTTTTTGTAGAAATTAATTCTACATTTTTTGCAACACCCGGTATTACTCTTACACAAATTGTTTATATTTAATAAATAAAAGTGGTGAATTTATTTGAAGCTGATACATTTTTTTTATAGAGAAATTAATTCTACATTTTTTGTTAGGAATTTTTTGTAGAAATTAATTCTACATTTTTTGCAACACCCGGTATTACTCTTACACAAATTGTTTATATTTAATAAATAAAAGTGTTGAATTTATTTGAAGCAGATATTTTTTTTACAGAGAAATTAATTCTACATTTTTTGTAGGAATTTTTTTTTGAGAATTTTTTGTAGAAACACCCGGTATCACTCTTACACAAATTCTTTATATGCAATAAATTAAATTAAAAGTGTTGAATTATGGATATCATATTAATTTAGAGCAGACACGTCTTCCGGCCGAGATGTAACACATAAATTAATCGAAAGTGCTCTGAATTTCAAGAGTTTCGCGATTCCGCAGAAAAATTGGGAAACTCCCCGCATCCTGGGCGTCGCCATTTCTGTTGACCAACACACTCTCTCTCTCTCTCTATTCTGACCAAAAGTGTCGATACTAATTAATTGGCAAGCCGTTTTCAAATTGCGCAAGAGTTACAATGGAGATAATTAAAACGCCTTAAATGAAAACAAAAAAAAATTCAAAAAATCCTTTTCACTTTCCTCTCACTAGTAATTTTTGTGAAGTAACAAAAAATCATCTTCAATAACAATAATGCATTCATTACAAAGTAGATTGGAATAAAACACTTTAAATTTTTTATATCACAATCAACATTAAACATTTAAACATATAATTTTCAACTGTAAAATTATAAACTGTCTGAAAAGTAACAATAAATCATCTTCAATCAAATGTGGTGGTACATTGTTTTATTCCAATCTACCATCTTCAATCAACGTTATTGTGTGTCGGGTGAAAATACGGGTGAAATCTGGTGTTCCGCAAGGGTCGCACATAGGACCAATTTTATTCATTACCCACAAATCGCGACGTAAAACTGAGATTTATTTTAAAAAAATCATCGAGTGCAAGCGAAGGCCGCACGTTTCATCCCCCGCGCAAGGACACTCGTGCCACCAACGTTCGACTCCCACGCCATCATTTTCTGAAGAAGAAGAAGACTTTACTTTCACCTCCGCTGCTCCTGCTGATGTTCCAGGACCTATAAATGTTCGCGCCGGTAGCATCTCCACATCAGACATTGACTCCACTCAAGACATTCACTACCACACACTCACACACACACAAAACAAAACACAACACACACACAGACACACAAAAAGTGTGGATTTTTGTATAAAACAAGAGTACGAGAAGGAGTAGTGCCAGTTGTTTGCGTCGGTTCGGTGCGTTCGGTTCTAACATGAGATTATTCCAATTCGTGGTAAGTGATAAAAAAAAAAACAAATTCAAAAGTTTAAAATAGAAATTAAATAAATGTAATAACAACAAAATTAAATTCAAAAAATCTAAGCCATTTCAAAAACATGTCAAAGCTGCATTTGTTTTTTTTTTGTAATTTTTTGGATGAACTTAATTCGCCTAATTCTAAACTTAAGGAAATAATTTGATATTTAAATAAAAAAAAAAATTCCATAAAAAATTTTTTTTTGTACTTTTCCACGAATTAAATTGCTATAATTCAAAACTTAACAAAACAATTCGATATTTAAATGAATAAAATTTCCATAGAAATAAACCAAATTTTTTTTTTTTTAATTTTTCAAAAATTTAATTTGCTTAATTCAAAACTTAACGAAAAAAATTGATATTTAAATGAATAAAATTAAAGAAAAATGAACCAATTTTTTTTTGTGAATTTTCAAAAATCTAATTCACTTGATTCAAAACTTAACGAAAAAATATTATATTTAAATGAATTAAATTTAAAAAAAAATAACCAAAAATTTTTTTTTTTGTAAATTTTCAAAAACTTAATTCGCTTGATTCCAATTTGATATTCAATAATTCGCTTGATTCCAATTTGATATTCAAATGAATAAAATTTCCATAGAAATAAACCAATTTTTTTTTGTAATTTTCCAAAAACTTAATTCGCTTGATTCAAAACTTATTGAAAAAAAATTATATTATGAATTAAATTTTTAGAAAAATTAACCAAATTTTTTTTTTGTAAATTTTCAAAAACCTAATTAACTTTATTCAAAACTTAACGAAAAAAATTATATTTAAATGAATTTTTTTTTTGAAATTAACCAAAAATTTTTCTTTTATAAATTTTCAAAAACTTAATTCGCTTGATTACAATTTGATATTCAAATGAATAAAATTTCCATAAAAATAAACCAAACTTTTTTTGCAGATTTTCAAAAACTTAATTCTCTTGACTAAAACGAAAAAAATGAATAAAATTTTGATAAAAATAAACCAAACTTTTTTTTTGGTATTCTTCCATGAACTTAATTCTTTTCATTCAAAACTTAACGAAATCTTTTGATATTTTTCAAAAACTAAATTCACTCAATTCGAAAAAAAAAGATGTTTTTATGATAAAAATAAACCAAAATTTTCTTCTTCGTAGTTTTCAACGAACTTCATTCGCTTGATTCGTAACTTTCATATTTAAATGAATAATTTTTCTTAAAAATGTTTTGCAGCAGTCACTGTATTGACTTCTTTAAGATTTTATATCATTCGCACCAATAAGCTATTTTTTTTTAAATTATTATTAGTATTATCTTTTTTTTTATTATTACTATTACTATTATTATTATTATTATTATTTTTATTATTATTACTATTATTGTTATTATTACTATTATTATTATTATTAGTGTTATTACTATTATTATTATTACTAAAATCAAATACAACAGCTTGCAAAAATTTAATAGAAAGAAATTATTTTTTGACATTTTTGTGCTTCTAATTTTCCAGGGTTGTACCGTGGCGCTGGGGTGCCTCTTCGTGGGAATCAATGGAGGAGCCATCGTCAAACGTGATGGTATTATTCATTTGTTTTCTTTTCTACTTTTAATTTATTGCGTTCCGAAAATTCAAAAAACTGCAACCATCGAAATTTTCAATTTAAATCTAGGCGTTCATAGCTTTACTTGTAATTATAACCCCTCCTTTCCTTTTTTTGTGTAAAATTTTAACTTAGTTAATTCGATTGCAATTGTTTTTATGTTTTTTTTTCAAAGTCGTCAAAATGATTACAAAATTTAACGATTTTATTATTTTCGCTGACAAAAAATTTTTGTTGTAAAATCCACGCGGTTTTCTAACGGAATCATAATCTTGAATGGGTTTTGAGTAAAGTTGAAAAGTTTCAAGTCGATGGGAATTGTTTTTATATTTTTTTGAAACTTTCAAAAAGAGATCTTTCGTTAAAACTTCAAACAGTGTTCTCTTGTGATTAACTCAAAATTTAGGGGTGGGATGTTTCCGGATTTTGATAGAAACATGAAGCTGAATATAGTTGGAGTATTTTTATAAAGTTTCAAGTCGATGGCAATTGTTTTTATATTTTTTTAACAACCTCAAAAATTGTGAAGCTTCGATTCAGTGTTTTCTTGTGATTATCTCGAAATTTAGTGGTGGGATGTTTCCGGATTTTGATGGAAACATGAAGCTGAATGTATTTGGAGTATTTTTGAAAAGTTTCAAGTCGGTGGCAATTGTTTTTATATTTTTTTGAAACTTAAAAAAAATCTTTCGTTAGAACTTTGATTCAGTGTTCTCTTGTGATTAACTCAAAATTTAGTGGTGGGATGTGTCCGGATTTTGATGGAAACATGAAGCTAAATGTATTTGGAGTATTTTTGAAAAGTTTCAAGTCGATGGCAATTGTTTTTATATTTTTTTGAAACTTTAAAAAAGAGATCTTTCGTTAAAACTTCAAACAGTGTTCTCTTGTGATTTAGTGGTGGGATGCTTCCAGATTTTCATGGAAACATGAAGCTGAATGTATTTGAAGTATTTTTGAAAAGTTTCAAGTCGATGGCAATTGTTTTTATACTTTTTTGAAACTTTCGAAAAGAGATCTTTCGTTAAAACTTCAAACAGTGTTCTCTTGTGATTAACTCTAAATTTAGTGAAGGGGTGTTTACGGATTTTGTCTAAAATATAAAGATAAATCTATTTTGAGTATTTTTGGAAAGTTTCAAGTCGATGGCGATTGTTTTTATATTTTTTTGAAACTTTGAAAAAGAGATCTTTCGTTAAAACTTCAAGCAGTGTTCTCTTGTGATTAACTCAAAATTTAGTGGTGGGATGTTTCCGGATTTTGATGGAAACATGAAGCTGAATGTATTTGGAGTATTTTTGAAAAGTTTCAAGTCGATGGCAATTGTTTTTATATTTTTTTAACAACCTCAAAAATTGTGAAACTTCGATTCAGTGTTCTCTTGTGATTATCTCGAAATTTAGTGAAGGGGTGTTTACGGATTTTGTCTGAAATATAAAGATGAATCTATTTTGAGTATTTTTGGAAAGTTTCAAGTGGATGGCAATTGTTTTTATATTTTTTTAACAACCTCGAAAATTGCGAAACTTCGATTCAGTTACAAGCGGTGTTCTCTTGTGATTATATCAAAATTTAGTGAAGGAGTGTTTTCTGATTTTGTCTGAAATATAAATATAGACCTATTTTGAGTAAATTTGGAAAGTTTCAAGTCAATGGCAATTGTTTTTATATTTTTTTAACAACCTCGAAAATTGTGAAACTTCGATTCAGTTCTCTTGTGATTATCCCGATATTTAGTGAAGGGGTGTTTACGGATTTTGTCTGAAATATAAAGATAAATCTATTTTGAGTATATTTGGAAAGTTTCAAGTCGATGGCAATTGTTTTTATATTTTTTTAACAACCTCAAAAATTGTGAAACTTCGATTCAGTGTTCTCTTGTGATTATCTCAAAATTTAGTGAAGGGGTGTTTTCGGATTTTGTCTGAAATATAAAGATGAATCTATTTTAAGTATAATTGGAAAGTTTCAAGTCGGTGGCAATTGTTTTTGTATTTTTTTAACAACCTCAAAAATTGTGAAACTTCGATTCGGTTACAAGCGGCGTTCTCTTGTGATTATCTCAAAATTTAGTGGAGGGATGTTTTCGGGTTTTGTTTGAAATATAAAGCTGAATCTATTTTTAGTATTTTTGGAAAGTTTCAAGTCGATGGCGATTGTTTTTATATTTTTTTAACAACCTCGAAAATTGTGAAACTTCGATTCAGTGTTCTCTTGTGATTATCTCAAAATTTAGTGAGGGGATGTTTTCGGATTTTGATTAAAATATAATGATTAATCTATTTTTAGTATTTTTGGAAAGTTTCAAGTCGATGGCAATTGTTTTTATATTTTTTTCAAACAACGTCAATATGACTACAAGCTGTTCTGTGTTCTCTTGTGATTATCTCGAAATTTAGTGAAGGGGTGTTTTCGGTTTTTGATTAAAATATAAAGCTGAATCTATTTTGAGTATATTTGAAAAGTTTCAAGTCGGTGGCAATTGTTTTTATATTTTTTTAACAACCTCGAAAATTGCGAAACTTCGATTCTGTAACAGGCGGTGCTCTCTTGTGATTATCTCAAAATTTAGTGAAGGGGTATTTTCTGATTTTGTCTGATATATAAAGATAGACCTATTTTGAGTATATTTGGAGAGTTTCAAGTCGATGGCAATTGTTTTTATATTTTTTTAACAACCTCAAAAATTGTGAAACTTCGATTCAGTGTTCTCTTGTGATTATCTCGAAATTTAGTGAAGGGGTGTTTTCGGGTTTTGTTTGAAATACAAAGCTGAATCTATTTTTAGTATTTTTGGAAAGTTTCAAGTCGATGGCTATTGTTTTTATATTTTTTTAACAACCTCAAAAATTGTGAAACTTCGATTCAGTGTTCTCTTGTGATTATCTCGAAATTTAGTGAAGGGGTGTTTACGGATTTTGTCTGAAATATAAAGATGAATCTATTTTGAGTATTTTTGGAAAGTTTCAAGTCGATGGCAATTGTTTTTATATTTTTTTAACAACCTCGAAAATTGCGAAACTTCGATTCAGTTCTCTTGTGATTATCTCGAAATTTAGTGAAGGGGTGTTTTCGGATTTTGTTTGAAATATAAAGCAGAATCTATTTTGAGTATATTTGGAAAGTTTCAAGTCGATGGCGATTGTTTTTATATTTTTTTAACAACCTCGAAAATTGTGAAATTTATTTATTTACTAATTTTCAAATCATCGAATGCAATTTTCGATTTCTGCGTTTCGGTTATGAGTGCTGCCATTTTGTTTTCTGGTGAGATTTAGCATAAAGTCATATCTCTTTTTTTAGAGGAAGTTCTTCCTTATCACCTGCCTGATTCCTGTTTAATACCTACAAATCAAGTTCCTAATTTCATCTTTAGGAATTTTTTTGAATGTCATGTTTTTATCTGTTCAGCTCCCTTAGCTGGTGGATACCCATCCGGTCGCCCCGGCAACGGTTACTTGCCACCAACATCCGGTGGAGGCGGCGGCGGCGGTGGCGCCCCTAGCGGAAGTTACGGAGCCCCAGGCGGAGGAGGATTCGGCGGATCGGGCTCCGGAGGTTTCGGAGGATCGGGCGGCTTCGGCGGCGGCGGATCCGGTTTCGGAGGCTCCGCTCCATCCAGCCAGTACGGCGCGCCATCTGGCGGCGGAGGCGCTCCCTCCAGCCAGTACGGCGCACCATCCGGAGGTTTCGGCGGCGGTGGTAAAGGAGGATCCGGAGGCTTCGGCGGTTCCGCTCCATCCAGCCAATACGGCGCACCCTCCGGCGGATTCGGCGGCGGTGGCGGGGGAGCTTCCGCTCCTTCCGGTAGCTACGGCGCTCCTTCAAGCGGCGGATTCGGAGGCAACGGAAACAAGGGCGGTTTCGGTGGTTCGGCGCCTTCCGGTAGCTACGGCGCTCCCAGCGCCGGCGGAGGTTCTTCCGGAGGATTCGGAGGATCGGGTGGTAGTAGACCCGGTGGAAACTACTTACCTCCTTCAACCAGCTACGGAACCCCAGTAGGTGGATCATCCCGACCATCCGGTGGCTTCGGAGGATCCGGAGGATCCGGAGGAGGAGCACCCTCTTCCAGCTACGGAGCTCCATCCGGAGGTCGCCCGTCCACTCCATCCGGTTCGTACGGAGCGCCATCTAACGGCGGCGGTGGTTTCGGGGGTGGTTCGGGAGGTTTCGGAGGTGGTTCCGGGGGTTTCGGTGGTGGAAAACCTTCCTCGCAATACGGAGCTCCTTCCGGCGGACGCCCTTCAACACCTTCGGGTTCCTACGGCGCTCCTTCTAACGGAGGAGGACGTCCGTCGACCCCGTCCGGTTCATACGGCGCTCCTTCTAACGGAGGAGGTGGTGGAGGAGGCGGACGCCCATCGACCCCATCCGGTTCGTACGGTGCTCCATCTAACGGAGGAGGACGCCCGTCCTCCAGCTACGGCACTCCATCTCGCCCCAGCAGCAGTTACGGCGCGCCGTCCAACGGAGGAGGTTCCGGCGGCTTCGGAGGATCGGGAGGTTCCGGTGGCTTCGGAGGATCCGGCGGTGGTAGACCGTCCGGCAGCTACGGCGCTCCATCCCGCCCGTCCTCTTCGTACGGCGCGCCATCCAACGGAGGCGGCGGTTTCGGATCTTCCGGAGGCGGATCCGGCGGCGGAAGACCTTCCCAGTCCTACGGAGCTCCATCTACCGGCGGCGGCCAATCCAGCGGAGGCGGCGGCGGCGGACAGGGCTACGCCAGCAACGGAGGCTACTCTTATTGAGCCGAAGACATCAACAAACGTACCTGACGCGAATACGAGCACCCCAATGATGATGATGTTGATAACAGGAAGAAAAATTGTAAATAAACAAGTGCTGCGTATTTTATAAAAACCCCAGTATTATTTTGGTGTGACGCTTTTGTATAAATAAAATATAATTTTATAAAAAAAAATACATTTATCTATAACAACCCCTTAAAATTCTTAAATTTTTTAACAGATTTTATTTTTTGATTAATTTCTTGCAGTCTGTATCAGTCTGTATCGGGGTAAGACAGTAATGGTATGGCTGAGGTAGCAGAGGTGGTAATACAGATCTCTGCAACTGACTGAGGTAGTAGAGTTGGTATTATAGGTGGTAATACAGATCTCTGCAACCGACTGGGGTAGTAGAGTTGGTAATACAGATCTCTGCAACTGACCCTACCTATCTGTTACCTCGGCCGTACCATGACGAAGAGTGACTGATGCTATGGCTGAGGTAGCAGAGGTGGCAATACAGATAGGCAGGGTCGGTTGCAGAGATCTGTATTACCACCTCTTGTTCCTCGGCCATACCATCAGTCACTCTTCGTCATGGTACGGCCGAGGTAACATATAGGTAGGGTCAGTTGCAGAGATCTGTATTACCACCTGTATTACCAACTCTACTACCTCAGTCAGTCGGCAGAGATCTGTATTACCACCTGTAATACCAACTCTACTACCTCAGTCAGTTGCAGAGATCTTTATTACCACCTCTGCTACCTCAGCCATGCCATGAATCATAATACAGATCAGTTGCAGAGATCTGTATTACCAACTCTGCTACCTCAGCCGTACCATGAGTCACCCCGCCGAGAGCCGCCACTGGTCTATTTATCTAAAAAAGAAAGAATGCAAGAACTCAATGTAGTGATGATCAAATTGTGCGTACCTGATTGAATTGTTGGATGGAGCCCACCCACCACCGACCGTTTAATTTTTTTATTTAATCGCAAACACTGCTTATGTATTCGTCGTTGATTTACAACAAAAACAGAGTTTGTTGGTTAAGTAGACGTAGAAATAAAGGGGGGTGGGTGGTCCTTATCCTACGAACGAATTTTCAGAACATAAACAATTTTTTTGTAGATGTGAAGTAAGTGACAAATGGAAAAATTAAATGTAAAAAAAATACATTTAATTTTTTCATTCGTCGCTTACTTCACATCTACAAAATTTTGGTTAATGTTCTGAAAATTTGATGGTAGGATAGGGCCCACCCACCACCCTTCATTTCCACGTTTACTTAACCAACAAACTATTTTTTTCAATTTTTTGTTGATTTATATGTGAAACAAGAATTATAAATCAACAACGAAAACATAAGCAGTGTTTGTGGTTGAATGAAATTTGGAACGGTGGGTGATGGGTGGGCCCTATCCTACAATACAATAAGGTACACATAGAGCAAAATTTATTTATGTAAACCAATTTACAAAAACAAACAAAAACAATTTTTCATCATTTCGTTCGACACGCACTCACATCTACAGAACCCTTATTTATGTTCCCAAAATTGGATGGTAGGATAGGGCCCACCCACCACCCATCGTTCCAAATTTTATTCAACGACAAACATTGCTCATGTATTCGTTGTTGATTTATAATTCTTGTTTCAATCAACAAAAAAATTAAAAAATAGAGTTTGTTGGTTAAGTAAATGTAGAAATTAAGGAAGGTGGGTGGGCCCTATCCTATTATCCAATCTGCGGAACATAGACAATGGTTTTGTGAAGAGAGCGATGAATGAAAAAAAAATAAAGTTGTTTTTTTTGTGTTTTTTGTAAATTGGATTACGTGAGTAAACTTTGTTGTTTGTGTACCTTGTTGGATTGTAGGATAGGGCCCACCCACCACCCATCGTTCCAAATTTTATTCAACGACAAACATTGCTCATGTATTCGTTGTTGATTTATAATTCTTGTTTCAATCAACAAAAAAATTAAAAAATAGAGTTTGTTGGTTAAGTAAATGTAGAAATTAAGGAAGGTGGGTGGGCCCTATCCTATTATTCAATCTGCGGAACATAGACAATGGTTTTGTGAAGAGAGCGATGAATGAAAAAAAAATAAAGTTGTTTTTTTTGTGTTTTTTGTAAATTGGATTACGTGAGTAAACTTTGTTGTTTGTGTACCTTGTTGGATTGTAGGATAGGGCCCACCCACCACCCATCGTTCCAAATTTTATTTAACGACAAACACTGCTTATGTATTCGTTGTTGATTTATAACTCTTGTTTTAATTATAAATTAACAAAAAATTTAAAAAAATAGAGTTTGTTGGTTAAGTAAACGTAGAAATGAAGCGGGGTGGGTGGGCCCTATCCTACCATCAAATTTTCGGAACATAAACAAGGGTTCTGTAGATGTGAGTGCGCGTCGAACGAAACGATGAAATATTGTTTTTGTTTGTTTTTGTAAATTGGTTTATATAAATAAATTTTGCTCTATGTGTACCTTATTGTATTGTAGAATAGGGCCCACCCACCACCCATCGTTCCAAATTTCATTCAACCACAAACACTACTTATGTATTCGTTGTTGATTTATAACTCTTGTTTCAATTATAAATTAACAAAAAATTAAAAAAATAGAGTTTGTTTGTTAAGTAAATGTGGAAATTAAGGGGGGTGGGTGGGCCCTATCCTACCATCCAATCTGCTGAACATAGACAAGGGTTTTGTGAAGAGAGCGACGAATTAAAAAATTAAATGTTGTTTTTTCTTTGTGTTTTTTATAAATTTGATTACATGCGTAAATTTTGTTGTATGTGTACCTTATTGGATTGTAGGATAGGGCCCACCCACCACCCACCGTTCCAAATTTTATTCAACGACAAACACTGCTCATGTATTCGTTGTTGATTTATAACTTTTGTTTCAATTATAAATCAACAAAAAATAAAAAAAATAGTTTGTTGGTTAAGTAAACGTGAAAATAAAGGGGGGTGGGTGGGCCCTATCCTACCATCCAATCTGCTGAACATAGATAAGGGTTTTGTGAAGAAAGCGATGAATGAAAAAAATAAATAAATGTTGTTTTTTTTGTTTTCTGTAAATTGGTTTACGTGGGTAAATTTTGTTTTATGTTTACCTTATTGGATTGTAGGATAGGGCCCACCCACCACCCATCGTTCCAAATTTCATTCCACTACAAACACTGCTCATGTATTCGTTGTTCATTTATAACTCTTGTTTCAATTATAAATTAACAAAAAATTAAAAAAATAAAGTATGTTGGTTAAGTAAATGTGGAAATGAAGGGGGGGTGGGTGAGCCCTATGGGGGGTGGGTGGGCTCTATCGGGGGGTGGGTGGTCCCTATCCCACCATCCAATCTGCGGAACATAAACAAGGGTTTTGTGAAGAGAGCGACGAATTAAAAAATAAAATATTGTTTTTTTGTGTTTTTTGTAAATTGGATTACGTAAGTAAATTTTGTTGTAAGTGTACCTTATTGGATTTTAGGATAGGGCCCACCCACCACCCATCGTTCCAAATTTTATTCAACGACAAACACTGCTTATGTATTCGTTGTTGATTTATAACTCTTGTTTCAATTATAAATCAACAAAAAATTTAAAAAAACAGAGATTGTTGGTTAAGTAAATGTGGAAATTAAGGGGGGTGGGTGGGCCCTATCCTACCATCCAATTTTCGGAACATAAACAAGGGTTCTGTAGATGTGAGTGCGCGTCGAACGAAACGATGAAATATTGTTTTTGTTTGTTTTTGTAAATTGGTTTACATAAATAATTTTTGCTCTATGTGCATCTTATTGTATTGTAGGATAGGGCCCACCCACCACCCATCGTTTCAAATTTTATTCAACCACAAACACTGTTTATGTATTCGTTGTTGATTTATAATTCTTTTTTCAATTATATTTAAACAAAAAATTAAAAATAGAGTTTGTTGGTTAAGTAAACGTGGAAATTAAGGGTGGTGGGTGGGCCCTATCCTACCATCCAATCTGCGGAACATAAACAAGGGTTTTGTGAAGAGAGCGACGAATTAAAAAATAAAATATTGTTTTTTGTGTTTTTTGTAAATTGGATTACGTAAGTAAATTTTGTTGTTTGTGTACCTTGCTGGATTGTAGGATAGGGCCCACCCACCACCCACCGTTCCAAATTTTATTCAACGACAAACACTGCTCATGTATTTGTTGTTGATTTATAACTCTTGTTTCAATTATAAATCAACAAAAAATTAAAAAATGGTATTTGTTGGTTAGGTAAATGTGAAAATAAAGGGGGGTGGGTGGACCCTATCCTACTATCCAATTTTCGAAATATAAACAAGGGTTCTGTAGATGTGAGTGCGCGTCGAACGAAACGATGAAATATTCTTTTTGTTTGTTTTTGTAAATTGGTTTACATAAATAAATTTTGCTCTATATATACCTTATTGTATTTTAGGATAGGGCCCACCCACCACCCACCGTTTCAAATTTTTTTTAACCACAAACACTGCTCATGTATTCGTTGTTGATCTATAATTTATGTTTCAATTATAAATCAACAGAAAATTAAAAAAATAGAGTTTGTTGGTTAAGTAAACGTGGAAATTAAGGAGGGTGGGTGGGCCCTATCCCACCATCTAATTTTCAGAACATAAACAATTTCTTTGCAGATGTGAAGTAAGCGACGAATGAAAAAATTAAATGTTGTTTTTTTTTTGTTTTCTGTAAATTGGTTTACGTGAGTAAACTTTGTTGTTTGTGTACCTTATTGGATTGTAGGATAGGGCCCACCCACCACCCACCGTTTCAATTTTTATTCAACCACAAACACTGTTTATGTATTCGTTGTTGGATAATAACTCTTGTTGTAATTTTATAAACAAAAAAACAAAAAAACAGGTTTGTTGGTTAAATAAACGTGGAAATTAAGGGTGGTGGGTGGGCCCTACCCCAGCATCCAATTTTCAGAACATAAACAATTATTTTGCAGATGTGAAGTAAGCGACGTATAAAAAAATTAAATGTTGTTTTTTTTTGTTTTCTGCAAAATCGTTTACGTGAGTAAATTTTGTTTTATGTTATTGGATTGTAGGGTAGGGCCCACCCACCACCCCCCCTTTCAACTTTTATTAAACCACAAACACTGTTTATGTATTCGTTGTTGATTTATACCTCTCGTTTCAATTATACAAACAAAAAACCGATAACTGGGTTTGTAGGTTAGGTAAACGCGGAAATGAATAGTGGTGGGTGGGCTCCATTCCACCGTTTAACAAGTTTGCTGCCGCCGCAATTGGGATTGCATTTACGTCAGTCACCGGTGACTGACAGCGCTAAATAGTAAGTTTAAAGTAGGTACTCACTGTCAGTCGTCGGTGACTGATGCCCCCCCCCATTGGAATACTTCAGTGTCAGTCACCGGTGACTGACAAAGCGGTAAACGTGTTAAGCAATCTATACGTGTATGAAATTATATATTTTTATTGTTTACGCCCGATTTTTTTATTTACGTGCACATGAGAATAATATATTTTACAAGGAGCGCGCATTTGTGCGTCCGTTTGTGCACAGTTGAAATTTTGCATACTCACTCTATGGACCCTCAGGAATCGTTTCAATCATCCCAAAATAGTTGTCGCGATCTGTGGAGGTAAGGCAAAAATTATAAAAAAAAAATTTGTAGAATTTTCTCCTTTTATTTTACAACATCGTTTACTCTCCTCTAAAAACCTATTGTGTATTGTATTTTTTTCTCTCTGTTCAGTTTATTGAATACACCGAACACGCGGTATACAGCAAGGCTATCCTTTATTTATTTATATATATGTATATAGTCAACAGTCTATTTATTACATTTTATCATTTTTTTTATATATATTTACAGCATAGGTTCAATGTACATACAATACCTATTCAACAATGTGGTCTCAAATATACTTAATAGTAAAATAAAATCTTAAATGCTAGAGGATTTTTTTTCTTGTTTAAGAATATACATACATACATTTATATCATCGACAGCGTCGTCTTATAAAAAATTTAACAAAGTCAGAATAACAATAATAAATTTGGTAATAATGTGTTTGGTGTAAGGGAAGTAATAAGTAATTACTAGAAAGATCATTATGGCGACATCTAGCGTTTAAAACGCCAATTAGTGCATGCTTTAGACAGTAGATGGCGCTTTAACGGTGTTTCTATCTTAACGGTTAGTTTTGTTTTTCCATCAACGAATGTGCCGTGCTGATGAGACCAGTGTAGATCACAACCGGTCAACAGTTGATGTTAGTTTTACCGCCGTAACCTCTTTGTTGTCTGTCAGACGCCAGGATTTTAATTTATTTTAATTTGCAGAAGTCGACTTAATTTTCCATCTGTCAGACGCCAGGACGCAATTTTTAATAATCGTTTATTATTCCACTTACACCCCGCATTTACGTCAAACATTAAACACATAACTCTTCAAACAAAAAAAATCAACAATAACAACAAAAACATTATTATCAACTGTACATTCCCTTTCAAAACAAGATGTAAAAATCTGTACAAACAACGATAAAAATTCAAAAATCTATAATACACGCCTCTCCCCTCGATTAATCTATTATTGTTTTTTTTTCTCCGCTAAAAAAATTAAAAACTATTCAATGATTTTTTTTCCAACTAACGATGAGGTCTGTCACGTGATTACCGCAAAAAAATATGATTGTTTTTTTTTGTTAATTATTTTTACATCGATTGACTAAAACACATTTAAACACACAAATAGTTTTTTTTCGTCTATTGACCTAGAAGACATAATAATACAGTTAGTTTTTTTGTTTTTTAGTTTTTGTCTTGGATTACATGGATAGTCCAGTGTGCGTTGACTAAATCGATTATTTGACAGTTAAAGGAAAAAACAAAAGAATACGTTTGGTTATCACAAAATGTGGTAAATCATCTATAAGCCACATTTACATTTTTTTTTTATGTACGTAACAAGTTCTAAATGATAACAACAGCGCTTTTTTGCCTATTTAATAGAATTCAACATATCTCTCAACATATATATAGTCTAATACTGCTAATAATGTTTTTTTTTCTTATATATACATTTATTTGACGAGTTTTTTTTTTTATTTTCGTGTGTGTGTTAAGGAGCAACAGTGATATGTTTCAGTTTACATTAGGAATCAAATCCATGATATGTTTAAGTTTTTTTAACCCTTAGAGTGCATCTTGCAAATGAGACAATTACTTTTAAACCAACCCACGTATATTAAAATTTAAAAAAATATAACGAATGATACTGAAATTTAGTAACTTACATTCTTCTCTCCTTGTCCGACAAGTGGTACATTTATTTTTTAACCGAACCTCGTATAAAAAATTGAAAACGATGCATTACAGAATGCTTCTCAAATTCCCTTCCGTATTATTTCTAGTTGATCTACTTTGAGTTATCATATTATGTTCCTTCTTGTCGTGTAGGCAGGAAACTTACTTTTAAACTGACCCTCGTACATGAAATGGAATGAAGGGGTTCCACAAATATCAGTCCTCGAACTTTTTCTAGTTTATAAATACTGAATTATCTAATTATCATCGTAACTTCTCTTTATTTCCTGTCCTTCAAGTGGAACACTTATTTTTAAATTGTCCCTCGTATATGAAAGTGAATAAAATAAAACAAATGAAAATTTAACGCGAGGATCAGTCCTCGAACCTCTTCTAGTTTACGAATTCCGAATCATCTTCTTAACTTATCTTTCCTTCTTGTCCTTCTAGTGGAACACTTACTTTTAAATTGTCCCTCGTATATGAACATGAATAGAATACGATGTATAACGTTAAAATTAAAAAAACTCACAAACTTCTCTTCCAGTTTCTAAATTTTGAAATATCAACTTGCATTGATCTTGCAAATTATTCCTCCCTTCTTGTCCTAGAAGTGAGACACTTACTTTTAAACTAATCCTCGTATATGAATTTACATTAAATGCATTGTATAATGATGAAATTCAAAAGCTCACAAACGCCTCTTTCCTCCTTTTCTAGTTTTGTAATTTTTTTTAAATCCTGTAAATTTTGCAGGGCATTTATTTTTAAACTGACCCCCGTATATGAAATTGAATGAAATACAATGCATGATGTTGACATTTAAAAACTTGTACATTTTTCTTTCCTCCCTGTCCTACATGTTGAACAGTTAATTTTCGACTGAACCTCGTAAAAAAAAATGAAAACGATGAAATTCTCTCCAAGTTTTTCTTGTTTGTCAATTTTGAATTACAATCTTACATTGAACTTCTCTTTCCTTCTTATCCGATAGATCGGACACTTATTTTTAAACTAACCCTCGTACATATGATGATGCAATTTAAAAACTTTCAAAATTCTCCTTCCCTCGTTGTCCTACAAGTGGGACACTTAATTTATGACTGAACCTCGTATATAAAATTAAAAATAATGTATTGTAGAATGTTGAAATTTAAAATATTTAAAATTTCTCTTCACCAGTTTATAAAGGTTAGGTTGGGTTAGGTTAGGTTGGGTTGGGTTAGGTTGGGTTAGGTTAGGTTAGGTTAGGTTAGGTTAGATTGGGTTAGGTTAGGTTAGGTTGGGTTAGGGTAGGTTAGGTTAGGTTAGGTTAGGTCAGGTCAGGTCAGGTTAGGTTAGGTTAGATTGGGTTGGGTTAGGTTAGGTTAGGTTAGGTTGGGTTAGGTTAGGTTAGGTTAGGTTAGGTTGGGTTAGGTTAAGTTAGGTTAGGTTAGGTTGGGTCAGGTTAGGTTGGGTCAGGTTAGGTTGGGTCAGGTTAGGTTGGGTTAGGTTGGGTTAGGTTGGGTTAGGTTGGGTTAGATTGGGTTAGGTTGGGTTAGGTCAGGTCAGGTTAGGTTAGGTTAGGTTAGGTTGGGTCAGGTTAGGTTAGGTTGGGTTAGGTTGGGTTGGGTTGGGTTGAATTGGGTTAGGTTAGGTTGGGTTGGGTTATGTTAGGTTAGTTTGGGTTAGGTTAGGTTAGGTTACAAATATTGAATTGACATCTTATAATGAATTTACAAATGATTTGTCCCTCCTTGCCCTAAAACTGAAACCATTACTTTTAAACTGACAAAAATTTCCAACAAGTAAGACCCTTATTTTTAGACTGGCCCTGGTATATAAAATCAAAAACGATGAATTATTAGAATTCAACAAGTGAAACACTTATTTTTAAACTGACCCTTGTATTTAAAATTGAAAATGATGTATTGTAGGATGATGAATTTTTCCACCTCCCTTGTACTACACGTGGTACAGTTATTTTTGGACTGAACCATGTATTTAAAATTGCAAACGATGTATTGTATGATGAATTTTTCCACCTTCCGCAGGACACTTATTTTTGGACTGAACCTCGTATATAAAATTGAAAACGATGTATTGTATGATGATGAATTTATCACTTTACGCAGGACACTTATTTTTGGACTGAACCTCGTATATAAAAATGAAAACGATGTATGATGATGAATTTTTCCACCTTCCGCAGGACACTTATTTTCGGACTGAACCTTGTATTTAAAATTGAAAACGAAGTATTGTAGAATGATGAATTTTTCCACCTCCCTTGCACTACATGTGGGACACTTATTTTTGGACTTAACCTCGTATATAAAATTGAAAACGATGTATTGTAGGATGATGAATTTTTCCACCTTCCGCAGGACACTTATTTTCGGACTGAACCTCGTATATAAAATTGCAAACGATGTATTGTAGAATGATGAATGTTTTACTACATGTTCGACACTTATTTTTGGACTGAACCTCGTATATAAAAATGAAAATGATGTATTGTATGATGATGAATTTTTCCACCTTCTGCAGGACGCTTATTTTCGGACTGAACCTTGTATTTAAAATTTAAAACGATGTATTGTAGAATGATGAATTTTTCCACCTTCCGCAGGACACTTATTTTCGGACTGAACCTTGTATATAAAATTGAAAGCGATGTGATTTTTTTCCATCTCCTTTGTACTACATGTGGGACACTTATTTTTGGACTGAACCTCGTATATAAACATGAAAACGATGTATTGTATGATGATGAATTTTTCCAACTTCCGCAGGACACTTATTTTTGGACTGAACCTTGTATTTAAAATTGAAAACGATGTATTGTAGAATGATGAATTTTTCCACTTTCCGCAGGACACTTATTTTTGGACTGAACCTCGTATATAAACATGAAAACGATGTATTGTATGATGATGAATTTTTCCAACTTCCGCAGGACACTTATTTTTGGACTGAACCTTGTATTTAGAATTGAAAATGATGTATTGTAGGATGATGAATTTTTCCACCTTCCGCAGGACACTTATTTTTGGACTGAACCTTGTATATAAAATTGAAAGCGATGTGATTTTTTTCCATCTCCTTTGTACTACATGTGGGACACTTATTTTTGGACTGAACCTAGGATATAAAAATGAAAACGATGTATTTTTCCACCTTCCGCAGGACAGTTATTTTTGGACTGAACCTTGTATTTAAAATTGAAAACTATGCATTGTAGAATGATGAATTCTTCTTCCTCCCAGTGTCTCGCAAGTGAGGCGTTTACTTTTGAACCGGACCTTGTATATATTAATTGAAAATAATACAAGGTATGATGATGAATTTTAAAAATTCCTTCTTTTCTTTTAATACTAGTTTATCAATTTTGAAATGATCTTGATTTATTTGTATTTTTTATTATTTTTAAATATCTTCAACTGAATTTGCAGAAGGAAATTTTTTTTTTTTTTTAAAGGAAGGGTGGTTGACAGGAATTCTGGTTGAGGAAGCGTTGAGGATGATTTGGGAATTGACGTAGCCAACTAGGGCATTCTGCCACAACCGATAATTTGTATTAATAATCATTTATAACGATGAAAGGGACATTGGACCCGCCCGGCAATTTTTCGTTACGAAAAAGTGACCGCGCGGATGGGATTCGAACTCACGACCACGAGGCCCGTAAGCAGGAGCTCTACTCACAGGGCCACCACGGCCTCCACGAAAAAATTCAAACTTTTTGTTGATAAAATTTTGAATTGTCATTCTTCTTCCTTCTTTGTTAGACAAATGAGACATTTACTTTTAAACTGACTGTACATGAAAATGAAAAAAAAAATTTGATGAAATTCTTCTTCCTTCTTTGTTCGACAAATAAGACACTTACTTTTAAACTGACTGTACATGAAAATAAAAAAAATATTTGATAAAAATTTTCTTCCCTCTTTGTTCGACAAATGAGACACTTACTTTTAAACTGACTGTATATAAAAATGAAAAAAAAAATGTTTGATAAAATTCTTCTTCCTTCTTTGTTCGACAAATGAGACACTTACTTTTAAACTGACTGTACATGAAAATGAAAAAAAAAAAATTTGATAAATTTCTTCTTCCTTTTTTGTTCGACAAATGAGACACTTACTTTTAAACTGACTGTACATGAAAATGAAAAAAAAAATGTTTGATAAAATTTTTCTTCCTTCTTTGTTCGACAAATGAGACACTTATGAAAAAAAATGTTTGGTAGATTTCTTCTTCCTTCTTTGTTCGACAAATGAGACATTTACTTTTAAACTGACCCTCGTACATGAAAATGATAAAATTTAATAAAAACTTGTAAATCCTTCTTCAAGACAATTATTTTTAGACTAACCCTTGTATATAAAATAGAAAACGATGGACTGTAAGATGATTACCAATTGATGAACAATCATGGAGAAAATTAAAGGAGGCAGTTCTTGGACTTTCGTATGAGAGGACAACGCGTTTCCATAACAACCGCTCAGATAGCGCTACGTTCTCTTCCAAAGGAAGTAAGCGGTGGGCTACTATTTTTCTGTAAGCTCTTCGAATTATCACGAGCCGTCGTTGCTACACTGTGATAAGCTAGAAGAACGAGATGTAGGAAGGGTACAGTCGGAGACGGATGGTGTCATGTCTAATGGTACTGCCAGATGAAATAACAGTAATACGTGAATATTGCCACGGCCGTACCATGAGTCACACCACCAGCCGTCACCAGGAAAGCAAATCGTTACGTTTAATGACTAACCTGTTGCCGTGTAAGTATTCCTCTTTGCCGTGCACTCCAAGGGTTAAACGTTTTTTTTTCTTTCGATGAGGGGTTAAAAATTAAGACAACAACGTTTACCACAGAGCTTAGGATCTAACCGACCGGCGGCTATTATTCTCTTGTTTTATACACCTAAACTATTACTTTTGGGCGGGTTTACATCATAGCGTCGTCTGCGTGTCGCCGGGATTCGCGCCGCTCCGCGCGCCCCCTCCCGACCCTATCGCGCTCCTCAGCTTCTCCACCTCGGCGGAGGGAATGTCGTCGTCGGCCTCCAGCGCGGGGTTTATCCTCCCGTTCCGCTCGTCCTTCCCCACCATCGTGTTAGCGGCGCCGTAGAGCCTCCCCATCGCCCCGGAAGCCATCACCGACATCTGCTCGCCCTCCTCGATCGGATCGCCGACCTTCTGGACGTCCTCGGGGATGTTGACGACGCAGCGGAAGTAATCGTAGCCGGGGGCGAGCCTTCCGGTCTCGAAGACCCACTTCGTCCACCAGGAGACGCCGATGAGCGTGCAGAGCGAGATCGACATCGCCATGGTGCGGAAGGGGAAGAGCTGGCGCTTGTTCTCTTCGTCCCAGCCGGGGTAGTGGATAAGCGCGGGGAGGCCCATCAGGGGTTCGCCTCCGGTTAGCCTCACGAGGAAGGCCACGATGTACGCCGCGAGGCTTCCGTAGGTGTTGCAGTGGTGCTTGAAGTGGACGACCATCAGGAGTTGCGGGAACAGGATCACGTAGACTAGATCCGAACACATGGACCTGTAACGGAAGTTTTGGGTTTGAGTAAGAATTTGAAGGGATGTTAAAGGTGGCTTACCATAATCCGTAAATAGAAGGTATTGTCAATGCCATGACCGTCGCCAAGAAGCCGACGAAGAGGATGGAAACGCGCATCACCCAGATGATCTCCATTTCCGAGGCCCGCTGGCGGAAGATGAGTTTGTAGACGTTGCGGGCGAACATCGAGCTCGCCGAGAGGACGCTGGAGTCGGCAGAAGACATGACCGCGGCGGAGACCGCGCCCAGGCCGAAGAACGACACGAAGTCCGGGGTTAAGTACTGCAGCACCATCGGCAGGATCATGCTTGTCTCGTCCTCGCTCAAGGGATAGGGGCCCTTGTACGCGGTCTCGTTCCACGCTGAAATAACGAAGAAACGTGTTTTAACATGATTGATGGTTTGTGGAGGTCGACCAAATGGTCGCAGCGCTTAGACCATTCGTTGGTCCTTTGTGCCGCCTCCTGAGCTCTACTCCTCAAGCCAACCTAAACTTCTTGTGAAGTCGTGTGAAGTGTTGCCCAGTTGTGACATGCAGCGATCGCGTGTGCATCATCAACCACTTACCAGTTGATTTAGCGATGGCTCCGATCAGTACAGGAGGGATGGCCATCAGAATGCAACCGAACGCCGCGACGTAGGAAAGAATCTGCGCGGTCGCCGCCGATTTGCTCGAGAGCACCCTCTGGAAATACACCTGCCACGGTATCCCCCCGAAGACCAGCAGCAACCCGTAGTCGATGTAGAAGAAGATCTCGTTCGACTTCACCGAGCCGATCCAGTCGACCTCCATCGAGGACAGCGACTGCACCTTATCGTTGGCCCACGCGAACGGTATGCACAGCCAGAGCCCGATGAAGATGCAGAAGAGCTGGATGACGTCCGTGTACGCGACCGAGTACAGCCCGCCGAAGAGGGTGTAGAAGACGGCGATGCACGAGCTGAAGATGACGCTCGTCCTGTGGTCCATGTCGATGATGACGCTCAGGGTGGCGCCGAGGGCGGCGAGGATGCCCGCCGCCCAGAACACCTCGCCGCAGAGAGCGGGGAGGAAGAGGAGGCCGCCCATGCGTTCGCCGAAGGTGTCCTGCAGCGGGTCGAGCATCGTGACGTAGCCCTGCCGGCGCATCTGGTTCGCGAAGAAGATGCCCCCGAAGGCGAGGCTGAGGGCGTAACCGAAGGGCGCCTGGCACCAGACCAGGCCCTGGGTGTAGATCGCCTCGGCGGTGCCGTTGATGTACCCTCCGCCGACCCATGTGGCTGAAAGTAAAAAAAAATGCTAATTCCTCATTCCTAAATTTCGAAATATTTTCACGTCAACAGAATTTAGGAAAAAAAAAAAAAATTTGCAATTTTTACAGGACTGTCAAGTGACAAGCATTGCAAGTAATTTTGGAAAATTTCAAGCCGATGGCATTTGTTTTTTCGCGTTGAGGAATTAATTACAAATTTTATTTCTGTTGACGTGAAAATATTTCGAAATTTAGGAATGAGGAATTTGCAATTTTTACAGGACTGTCAAACGACGAGCATTGCAAGTAATTTTGGAAAATTTCAAGTCGATGGCATTTGTTTCTTCGCGTTGAGGAATTAATTACAAATTTTATTTCTGTTGACGTGAAAATATTTCGAAATTTAGGAATGAGGAATTTGCAATTTTTACAGGACTGTCAAGTGACAAGCATTGCAAGTAATTTTGGAAAATTTCAAGTCGATGGCAATTGTTTTTTCGCGTTGAGGAATTAATTACAAATTTTATTTCTGTTGACGTGAAAATATTTCGAAATTTAGGAATGAGGAATTTGCAATTTTTACAAGGCTGTCAAGTGACAAGCATTGCAAGTAATTTTGGAAAATTTCAAGCGGATAGCAATTGTTTTTTCGCGTTGAGGAATTAATTACAAATTTTATTTCTGTTGACGTGAAAATATTTCGAAATCTAGGAATGAGGAATTTGCAATTTTTACAGGACTGTCAAGTGACAAGCATTGCAAGTAATTTTGGAAAATTTCAAGTCGATGGCAATTGTTTTTTCGCGTTGAGGAATTAATTACAAATTTTATTTCTGTTGACGTGAAAATATTTCGAAATTTAGGAATGAGGAATTTGCAATTTTCACAGGAATGTAAAATGACGAGCATTGCAAGGAATTTTGAAAAATTTCAAGCCGATAGCAATTGTTTTTTCGCGTTAAGGAATTAATTACAAATTTTATTTCTGTTGACGTGAAAATATTTCGAAATTTAGGAATGAGGAATTTGCAATTTTCACAGGAATGTAAAATGACGAGCATTGCAAGGAATTTTGAAAAATTTCAAGCCGATAGCAATTGTTTTTTCGCGTTGAGGAATTAATTACAAATTTTATTTCTGTTGACGTGAAAATATTTCGAAATTTAGGAATGAGGAATTTGCAATTTTCACAGGAATGTAAAATGACGAGCATTGCAATTAATTTTGGAAAATTTCAAGCCGATAGCATTTGTTTTTTCGCGTTGAGGAATTAATTACAAATTTTATTTCTGTTGACGTGAAAATATTTCGAAATTTAGGAATGAGGAATTTGCAATTTTCACAGGAATGTAAAATGACGAGCATTGCAAGGAATTTTGAAAAATTTCAAGCCGATAGCAATTGTTTTTTCGCGTTAAGGAATTAATTACAAATTTTATTTCTGTTGACGTGAAAATATTTCGAAATTTAGGAATGAGGAATTTGCAATTTTCACAGGAATGTAAAATGACGAGCATTGCAATTAATTTTGGAAAATTTCAAGCCGATAGCAATTGTTTTTTCGCGTTGAGGAATTAATTACAAATTTTATTTCTGTTGACGTGAAAATATTTCGAAATTTAGGAATGAGGAATTTGCAATTTTTACAAGGCTGTCAAGTGACAAGCATTGCAAGTAATTTTAGAAAGTTTCAAGCCGATAGCAATTGTTTTTTCGCGTTGAGAAATTAATTACAAATTTTATTTCAGTTGACGTGAAAATATTTCGAAATTTAGGAATGAGGAATTTGCAATTTTTACAGGACTCTCAAGTGACAAGCATTGCAAGTAATTTTAGAAAATTTCAAGCCGATGGCATTTGTTTTTTCGCGTTGAGGAATTAATTACAAATTTTATTTCAGTTGACGTGAAAATATTTCGAAATTTAGGAATGAGGAATTTGCAATTTTTACAGGACTCTCAAGTGACAAGCATTGCAAGTAATTTTGGAAAATTTCAAGCCGATGGCATTTGTTTTTTCGCGTTGAGGAATTAATTACAAATTTTATTTCTGTTGACGTGAAAATATTTCGAAATTTAGGAATGAGGAATTTGCAATTTTTACAAGGCTGTCAAATGACGAGCATTGAAAGTAATTTTGAAACATTTCAAGTCGATGGCATTTGTTTTTTCGCGTTGAGGAATTAATTACAAATTTTATTTCTGTTGACGTGAAAATATTTCGAAATTTAGGAATGAGGAATTTGCAATTTTTACAGGACTGTCAAGTGACAAGCATTGCAAGTAATTTTGGAAAATTTCAAGTCGATGGCAATTGTTTTTTCGCGTTGAGGAATTAATTACAAATTTTATTTCTGTTGACGTGAAAATATTTCGAAATTTAGGAATGAGGAATTTGCAATTTTTACAGGACTGTCAAATGACGAGCATTGCAAGTAATTTTGGAAAATTTCAAGTCGATGGCATTTGTTTTTTCGCGTTGAGGAATTAATTACAAACTTTATTTCTGTTGACGTGAAAATATTTCGAAATTTAGGAATAAGGAATTTGCAATTTTTACAGGACTGTCAAGTGACAAGCATTGCAAGTAATTTTGGAAAATTTCAAGTCGATGGCATTTGTTTTTTCGCGTTGAGGAATTAATTATAAATTTTATTTCTGTTGACGTGAAAATATTTCGAAATTTAGGAATGAGGAATTTGCAATTTTTACAGGACTGTCAAATGACGAGCATTGCAAGTAATTTTGGAAAATTTCAAGTCGATGGCATTTGTTTTTTCGCGTTGAGGAATTAATTACAAATTTTATTTCTGTTGACGTGAAAATATTTCGAAATTTAGGAATGAGGAATTTGCAATTTTTACAGGACTGTCAAATGACGAGCATTGCAAGTAATTTTGGAAAATTTCAAGTCGATGGCATTTGTTTTTTCGCGTTGAGGAATTAATTACAAATTTTATTTCTGTTGACGTGAAAATATTTCGAAATTTAGGAATGAGGAATTTGCAATTTTTACAGGACTGTCAAGTGACAAGCATTGCAAGTAATTTTGGAAAATTTCAAGCCGATGGCATTTGTTTTTTCGCGTTGAGGAATTAATTATAAATTTTATTTCTGTTGACGTGAAAATATTTCGAAATTTAGGAATGAGGAATTTGCAATTTTTACAGGACTGTCAAGTGACAAGCATTGCAAGTAATTTTGGAAAATTTCAAGCCGATGGCATTTGTTTTTTCGCGTTGAGGAATTAATTACAAATTTTATTTCAATTGACGTGAAAATATTTCGAAATTTAGGAATGAGGAATTTGCAATTTTCACAGGACTGTCAAATAACGAGCATTGCAAGTAATTTTGGAAAATTTCAAGTCTATGGCATTTGTTTTTTCGCGTTGAGGAATTAATTACAAATTTTATTTCTGTTGACGTGAAAATATTTCGAAATTTAGGAATGAGGAATTTGCAATTTTTACAGGACTGTCAAGTGACAAGCATTGCAAGTAATTTTGGAAAATTTCAAGTCGATGGCAATTGTTTTTTCGCGTTGAGGAATTAATTACAAATTTTATTTCTGTTGACGTGAAAATATTTCGAAATTTAGGAATGAGGAATTTGCAATTTTTACAGGACTGTCAAGTGACAAGCATTGCAAGTAATTTTGGAAAATTTCAAGTCGATGGCAATTGTTTTTTCGCGTTGAGGAATTAATTACAAATTTTATTTCTGTTGACGTGAAAATATTTCGAAATTTAGGAATGAGGAATTTGCAATTTTTACAAGGCTGTCAAATGACGAGCATTGAAAGTAATTTTGAAACATTTCAAGTCGATGGCATTTGTTTTTTTGCGTTGAGGAATTAATTACAAATTTTATTTCTGTTGACGTGAAAATATTTCGAAATTTAGGAATGAGGAATTTGCAATTTTTACAGGACTGTCAAGTGACAAGCATTGCAAGTAATTTTGGAAAATTTCAAGCCGATGGCATTTGTTTTTTCGCGTTGAGGAATTAATTACAAATTTTATTTCTGTTGACGTGAAAATATTTCGAAATTTAGGAATGAGGAATTTGCAATTTTTACAGGACTGTCAAGTGACAAGCATTGCAAGTAATTTTGGAAAATTTCAAGTCGATGGCAATTGTTTTTTCGCGTTGAGGAATTAATTACAAATTTTATTTCTGTTGACGTGAAAATATTTCGAAATTTAGGAATGAGGAATTTGCAATTTTTACAGGACTGTCAAGTGACAAGCATTGCAAGTAATTTTGGAAAATTTCAAGCCGATGGCATTTGTTTTTTCGCGTTGAGGAATTAATTACAAATTTTATTTCAGTTGACGTGAAAATATTTCGAAATTTAGGAATGAGGAATTTGCAATTTTTACAGGACTGTCAAGTGACAAGCATTGCAAGTAATTTTGGAAAATTTCAAGTCGATGGCAATTGTTTTTTCGCGTTGAGGAATTAATTACAAATTTTATTTCTGTTGACGTGAAAATATTTCGAAATTTAGGAATGAGGAATTTGCAATTTTCACAGGACTGTCAAATAACGAGCATTGCAAGTAATTTTGGAAAATTTCAAGTCTATGGCATTTGTTTTTTCGCGTTGAGGAATTAATTACAAATTTTATTTCTGTTGACGTGAAAATATTTCGAAATTTAGGAATGAGGAATTTGCAATTTTTACAGGACTGTCAAGTGACAAGCATTGCAAGTAATTTTGGAAAATTTCAAGTCGATGGCAATTGTTTTTTCGCGTTGAGGAATTAATTACAAATTTTATTTCTGTTGACGTGAAAATATTTCGAAATTTAGGAATGAGGAATTTGCAATTTTTACAAGGCTGTCAAATGACGAGCATTGAAAGTAATTTTGAAACATTTCAAGTCGATGGCATTTGTTTTTTTGCGTTGAGGAATTAATTACAAATTTTATTTCTGTTGACGTGAAAATATTTCGAAATTTAGGAATGAGGAATTTGCAATTTTTACAGGACTGTCAAGTGACAAGCATTGCAAGTAATTTTGGAAAATTTCAAGCCGATGGCATTTGTTTTTTCGCGTTGAGGAATTAATTATAAATTTTATTTCTGTTGACGTGAAAATATTTCGAAATTTAGGAATAAGGAATTTGCAATTTTTACAGGACTGTCAAGTGACAAGCATTGCAAGTAATTTTGGAAAATTTCAAGCCGATGGCATTTGTTTTTTCGCGTTGAGGAATTAATTATAAATTTTATTTCTGTTGACGTGAAAATATTTCGAAATTTAGGAATGAGGAATTTGCAATTTTCACAGGAATGTAAAATGACGAGCATTGCAATTAATTTTAGAAAATTTCAAGCCGATAGCATTTGTTTTTTCGCGTTGAGGAATTAATTACAAATTTTATTTCTGTTGACGTGAAAATATTTCGAAATTTAGGAATGAGGAATTTGCAATTTTCACAGGAATGTAAAATGACGAGCATTGCAAGGTATTTTGAAAAATTTCAAGCCGATAGCAATTGTTTTTTCGCGTTAAGGAATTAATTACAAATTTTATTTCTGTTGACGTGAAAATATTTCGAAATTTAGGAATGAGGAATTTGCAATTTTCACAGGAATGTAAAATGACGAGCATTGCAATTAATTTTGGAAAATTTCAAGCCGATAGCATTTGTTTTTTCGCGTTTAGGAATTAATTACAAATTTTATTTCTGTTGACGTGAAAATATTTCGAAATTTAGGAATGAGGAATTTGCAATTTTCACAGGAATATAAAATGACGAGCATTGCAATTAATTTTGGAAAATTTCAAGCCGATAGCATTTGTTTTTTCGCGTTGAGGAATTAATTACAAATTTTATTTCTGTTGACGTGAAAATATTTCGAAATTTAGGAATGAGGAATTTGCAATTTTCACAGGAATGTAAAATGACGAGCATTGCAATTAATTTTGGAAAATTTCAAGCCGATAGCAATTGTTTTTTCGCGTTGAGGAATTAATTACAAATTTTATTTCTGTTGACGTGAAAATATTTTGAAATTTAGGAATGAGGAATTTGCAATTTTTACAGAACTGTCAAACGACGAGCATTGCAAGTAATTTTGGAAAATTTCAAGTCGATGGCATTTGTTTTTTTGCGTTGAGGAATTAATTACAAATTTTATTTCTGTTGACGTGAAAATATTTCGAAATTTAGGAATGAGGAATTTGCAATTTTTACAGGACTGTCAAGTGACAAGCATTGCAAGTAATTTTGGAAAATTAATTTCTCAACGCGAAAAAACAATTGCCATCGACTTGAAATTTTCTAAAATTACTTGCAATGCTTGTCGTTTGACAGTCCTGTAAAAATTGCAAATTCCTCATTCCTAAATTTCGAAATATTTTTATGTGAACGGAGACAATTTTTTTTGAAATTGTAATTAATTGAAATTTTGACGATTACACTTGTAAAAACCCTCGTGTAGGCTCTAATGTTTTTAGGTTAGGATCGGGCCCACCCGTCACCCTTTGTACTCCTTTAAAAACATAACCTACAAATCGGTGTTTATTGAAAATTGTTACATTTCCAACATAAATCGACATAAAAATAATTTTAAATACATCACAGTTTGTAGCTTATGGTTAAGTGGATACTAAGGGTGGTGGGTGGGCCCTATCCTACAATCGAACTAGTAGAACATAACCCAGGGATTTTACAAATGAATTAATTTACGAAACAAAATTGTAAGTTAAGATATTGATGATTAATTCATGGTTCACCTGTGAAAACCCTCGTCGAGGTTCTGCTGATTGGAGAGTAGGATAGGGCCCACCCACCGCCCTTTGTGTTCCCTTAAAAATATAACCTACAAATCGGTGTTTATTGAAAATTGTTGCATTTCCAATATAAATCGACATAAAAATTATTTTAAATACATCACAGTTTGTAGCTTATGGTTAAGTGGATACTAAGGGTGGTGGGTGGGCCCTATCCTACAATCCAACCAGTAGAACATAACCCAGGGTTTTTACAAATAAATTAATTTACGAAACAAAATTGTAACTTAAGATATTGATGATTAATTCATGGTTCACCTGTGAAAACCCTGGTGTAGGTTCTGCTGATTGGAGGGTAGGATAGGGACCACCCACCGCCCTTTGTGTTCCCTTAAAAACATAACCTATAAATCGGTGTTTATTGAAAATTGTTGCATTTCCAATATAAATCGACATAAAAATTATTTTAAATACATCACAGTTTGTAGCTTATGGTTAAGTGGATACTAAGGGTGGTGGGTGGGCCCTATCCTACAATCCAACCAGTAGAACATAACCCAGGGTTTTTACAAATAAATTAATTTACGAAACAAAATTGTAACTTAAGATATTGATGATTAATTCATGGTTCACCTGTGAAAACCCTGGTGTAGGTTCTGCTGATTGGAGGGTAGGATAGGGACCACCCACCGCCCTTTGTGTTCCCTTAAAAATATAACCTACAAATCGGTGTTTATTGAAAATTGTTGCATTTCCAATATAAATCGACATAAAAATTATTTTAAATACATCACAGTTTGTAGCTTATGGTTAAGTGGATACTAAGGGTGGTGGGTGGGCCCTATCCTACAATCCAACCAGTAGAACATAACCCAGGGTTTTTACAAATAAATTAATTTACGAAACAAAATTGTAAGTTAAGATATTGATGATTAATTCATGGTTCACCTGTGAAAACCCTGGTGTAGGTTCTGCTGATTGGAGGGTAGGATAGGGCCCACCCACCGCCCTTTGTGTTCCCTTAAAAATATAACCTACAAATCGGTGTTTATTGAAAATTGTTACATTTCCAACATAAATCGATATAAAAATAATTTTAAATACATCACAGTTTGTAGGTTATGGTTAAGTGGATACTAAGGGTGGTGGGTGGGCCCTATCCCACAATCCAACCAGTAGAACATAACCCAGGGATTTTACAAATAAATTAATTTACGAAACAAAATTGTAATTTAAGATATTGATGATTAATTCATGGTTCACCTGTGAAAACCCTTGTGTAGGTTCTGCTGATTGGAGAGTAGGATAGGGCCCACCCGTCACCCTTTGTATTCCCTTAAAAACATAACCTACAAATCGGTGTTTATTGAAAATTGTTGCATTTCCAACATGAATCGACATAAAATTATTTTAAATACATCACAGTTTGTAGCTTATGGTTAAGTGGATACGGTGGGTGGTGGGTGGGCCCTATCCTACAATCCAACCAGTGAAATATAACCCAGGGATTTTACAAATGAATTAATTTACGAAACAAAATTGTAAGTTAAGATATTGATGATTAATTCATGGTTCACTTGTGAAAATCCTCGTCTAGGTTCTGCTGTTTGGAGGGTAGGATAGGGCCCACCCACCGCCCTGCGTATTCTCTTAAACATATTCTACAAACCGGTGTTTACTGATAATTTTTAAATTCCAAACATCACCAAAGAAATTATATAAAAAATATGTGAATTTAAACATTGGTTTGTAGGTTATGTTCAATTGGATGGTAAGGGTGGTGGGTGGGCCCTATCCTACAATACAACCAGTAAAACACAAGCCGGCTCAGTTTTTAGAGAAAAACAAGACACCCTCTCCTCCGTATTCATCTTGAAGATGAAATAAAACACTTTAATATATAATGGTAGTACCCAACCACGGTCAACCTTTAGTGAGGTAGAGGTCAAAATTTCTGCTCCATATATGATGAAAAAATATCATGGCCTGCTCGACTGATCAAACTTTACGGTACGTAAAAATTATTGAAAGCAACCATCTTAAGTATCTTCACAATCGAACGTTGGCGGTCGATTTAACGCGCACGCGCAGTTCGATAACTACGTGACCCGAGCGGAGTCAAGCGATATAGGTCGTGGTTTCGTTTCCGGATGGGCGCAACCGTTTACCTGTCATGGTGAAAATTCCGACGAAGAGGCCGATGTTGCGCCCGGCGAGCATCACCTCCTCCTCGGAATCGTTTCCGGCTTCCTTCTTCCGTCCGGCCCATATGCCCACTCCCAGGATGAGGATGTAGAAGAGGATGATCGAAATGACTCCGGCCACGTTTATCATCTTGGAGACCTAAAACGTATCGATCGCATTGCAAAATGGAAGCCGCACGTCGCCGTCGTCGGGGATTTCGTTACCTGTGTTTTATCTACTAATTATTAGCACTCTAGTTTTTTAGGCTTCGTGTATAAAGGGTTTATTAAAATATATTTATTTGTTCTATAGGTTATCGAAACCAGCACTCATTATTTCGTTCTCTCTCGCTAAATTTTTTTTTAATTTTTTTTTTTGGCTATTACTACGGATTCGAACAACAGTCGCCCCAGCGTAGGGAGGTCTTCTGCGAGGGGCTGTTTCTTGTTCTGAATCCTAGCCCGCACATGGGCGCTCGATTAACGGCATCAAAACCGTGAGTGACGCACACATACACACGCGAGCACGCACGCGAAGAGTACACCACCACCTGGAGGACGACGTACAATTTTGACGCGGAGCCGACTAGGACTGTCTGGGTCCATGCCCAAGGTATTGATCCCGCGCCGCTGACGTCAGCCGCCTGGGCCGGTCCTTATTGGGCGCCCTCGCGACCCCGAGCCGGCGGACCCCGCCGCCGCCGCCACTGGATTGAGTGCGCGCGCGTGGTGTTCTTCATTGGCGACGGGCGCGCGACCGCCCCCCACCCACGTGCGCCCACGCGCGCCTGTCTTCGCACACCACGCCCGGGCTACGGCGACGACGTCCGCGGGAGGTCGCGGTCGAGAGGCTGACGTTTGACACTGAAATCACAATTCGTTGCACCGGAATCGCTGAATTATTAATGGAAAGCCATCGGACGTCTTCTTTCAGGAACTACTGAAATTTAAGAAATTACAGTTGGCAAAACTGCTGAACTTTTTTATCTAAATTTTCTTTTGTTTTACAGCTACATATGTTGGTAATGTTTGTTGGAAAATTTGTTGGAATTCATTGAGGGGTTTTGAGGAAAATTGAGGAAATTTAGTCGAAAGTGCGCATTTTGCCAAGTTTTAATTTTTAATGGGGAATTCCGGAAAAACCAGCGATAATTTACTCCCTGATTTTTCTTTTGTTTTACAGCTAGATATTTAGGTAATGTGTGTTGTAAAATTTGTTGGAATTCATTGAGGGGTTTTGGCGAAAATTGAGGAAATTTAGTCGAAAGTGCGCATTTTGCCAAGTTTTAATTTTTAATGGGGAATTCCGGAAAAACCAGCGATAATTTACTCCCTGATTTTTCTTTTGTTTTACAGCTAGATATTTAGGTAATGTTTGTTGTAAAATTTGTTGGAATTCATTGAGGGGTTTTGAGGAAAATTGAGGAAATTTAGTCGAAAGTGCGCATTTTGCCAAGTTTTAATTTTTAATGGGGAATTCCGGAAAAACCAGTGATACTTTACTCCCTGATTTTTCTTTTGTTTTACAGCTAGATATTTAGGTAATGTGTGTTGTAAAATTTGTTGGAATTCATTGAGGGGTTTTGGCGAAAATTGAGGAAATTTAGTCGAAAGTGCGCATTTTGCCAAGTTTTAATTTTTAATGGGGAATTCCGGAAAAACCAGCGATAATTTACTCCCTGATTTTTCTTTTGTTTTACAGCTAGATATTTAGGTAATGATTGTTGTAAAATTTGTTGGAATTCATTGAGGGGTTTTGAGGAAAATTGAGGAAATTTAGTCGAAAGTGCGCATTTTGCCAAGTTTTAATTTTTAATGGGGAATTCCGGAAAAACCAGCGATAATTTACTCCCTGATTTTTCTTTTGTTTTACAGCTAGATATTTAGGTAATGTTTGTTGTAAAATTTGTTGGAATTCATTGAGGGGTTTTGAGGAAAATTGAGGAAATTTAGTCGAAAGTGCGCATTTTGCCAAGTTTTAATTTTTAATGGGGAATTCCGGAAAAACCAGTGATACTTTACTCCCTGATTTTTCTTTTGTTTTACAGCTAGATATTTAGGTAATGTGTGTTGTAAAATTTGTTGGAATTCATTGAGGGGTTTTGAGGAAAATTGAGGAAATTTAGTCGAAAGTGCGCATTTTGCCAAGTTTTAATTTTTAATGGGGAATTCCGGAAAAACCAGCGATAATTTACTCCCTGATTTTTCTTTTGTTTTACAGCTAGATATTTAGGTAATGTGTGTTGTAAAATTTGTTGGAATTCATTGAGGGGTTTTGGCGAAAATTGAGGAAATTTAGTCGAAAGTGCGCATTTTGCCAAGTTTTAATTTTTAATGGGGAATTCCGGAAAAACCAGCGATAATTTACTCCCTGATTTTTCTTTTGTTTTACAGCTAGATATTTAGGTAATGTTTGTTGTAAAATTTGTTGGAATTCATTGAGGGGTTTTGAGGAAAATTGAGGAAATTTAGTCGAAAGTGCGCATTTTGCCAAGTTTTAATTTTTAATGGGGAATTCCGGAAAAACCAGTGATACTTTACTCCCTGATTTTTCTTTTGTTTTACAGCTAGATATTTAGGTAATGTGTGTTGTAAAATTTGTTGGAATTCATTGAGGGGCTTTGGCGAAAATTGAGGAAATTTAGTCGAAAGTGCGCATTTTGCCAAGTTTTAATTTTTAATGGGGAATTCCGGAAAAACCAGCGATAATTTACTCCCTGATTTTTCTTTTGTTTTACAGCTAGATATTTAGGTAATGTTTGTTGTAAAATTTGTTGGAATTCATTGAGGGGTTTTGAGGAAAATTGAGGAAATTTAGTCGAAAGTGCGCATTTTGCCAAGTTTTAATTTTTAATGGGGAATTCCGGAAAAACCAGTGATACTTTACTCCCTGATTTTTCTTTTGTTTTACAGCTAGATATTTAGGTAATGTTTGTTGAAAAATTTGTTGGAATTCATTGAGGGGTTTTGGGGAAAATTGAGGAAATTTAGTCGAAAGTGCGCATTTTGCCAAGTTTTAATTTTTAATGGGGAATTCCGGAAAAACCAGCGATACTTTACTCCCTGATTATTCTTTTGTTTTACAGCTAGATATTTAGGTAATGTTTGTTGTAAAATTTGTTGGAATTCATTGAGGGGTTTTGGGGAAAATTGAGGAAATTTAGTCGAAAGTGCGCATTTTGCCAAGTTTTAATTTTTAATGGGGAATTCCGGAAAAACCAGCGATACTTTACTCCCTGATTATTCTTTTGTTTTACAGCTAGATATTTAGGTAATGTGTGTTGTAAAATTTGTTGGAATTCATTGAGGAGTTTTGAGGAAAATTGAGGAAATTTAGTCGAAAGTGCGCATTTTGCCAAATTTGAATTTTTAATGGGGAATTGCGGAAAAACCAGTGATACTTTACCCCCTGATTTTTCTTTTGTTTTACAGCTAGATGTTTAGGTAATGTGTGTTGTAAAATTTGTTTGAATTCATTGAGAGGTTTTGAGGAAAATTGAGGAAATTTTGTCGAAAGTGCGCATTTTGCCAAGTTTGAAATTTTAATGGGGAATTCCGGAAAAACCAGTGATACTTTACTCCCTGGTTATTCTTTTGTTTTATAGCTAGATATTTAGGTAATGTGTGTTGTAAAATTTGTTGGAATTCATTGAGGGGTTTTGAGGAAAATTGAGGGAATTTAGTCGAAAGTGCGCATTTTGCCAAATTTAAATTTTTAATGGGGAAGTCCGGAAAAACCAGTGATACTTTACTCCCTGATTATTCTTTTGTTTTACAGCTAGATATTTAGGTAATGTTTGTTGTAAAATTTGTTGGAATTCATTGAGGGGTTTTGGGGAAAATTGAGGAAATTTAGTCGAAAGTGCGCATTTTGCCAAGTTTTAATTTTTAATGGGAAATTCCGGAAAAACCAGTGATACTTTACTCCCTGATTTTTCTTTTGTTTTACAGCTAGATATTTAGGTAATGTTTGTTGTAAAATTTGTTGGAATTCATTGAGGGGTTTTGGGGAAAATTGAGGAAATTTAGTCGAAAGTGCGCATTTTGCCAAGTTTTAATTTTTAATGGGAAATTCCGGAAAAACCAGTGATACTTTACTCCCTGATTTTTCTTTTGTTTTACAGCTAGATATTTAGGTAATGATTGTTGTAAAATTTGTTGGAATTCATTGAGGGGTTTTGAGGAAAATTGAGGAAATTTAGTCGAAAGTGCGCATTTTGCCAAGTTTTAATTTTTAATGGGGAATTCCGGAAAAACCAGCGATAATTTACTCCCTGATTTTTCTTTTGTTTTACAGCTAGATATTTAGGTAATGTTTGTTGTAAAATTTGTTGGAATTCATTGAGGGGTTTTGAGGAAAATTGAGGAAATTTAGTCGAAAGTGCGCATTTTGCCAAGTTTTAATTTTTAATGGGGAATTCCGGAAAAACCAGTGATACTTTACTCCCTGATTTTTCTTTTGTTTTACAGCTAGATATTTAGGTAATGTGTGTTGTAAAATTTGTTGGAATTCATTGAGGGGTTTTGAGGAAAATTGAGGAAATTTAGTCGAAAGTGCGCATTTTGCCAAGTTTTAATTTTTAATGGGGAATTCCGGAAAAACCAGCGATAATTTACTCCCTGATTTTTCTTTTGTTTTACAGCTAGATATTTAGGTAATGTGTGTTGTAAAATTTGTTGGAATTCATTGAGGGGTTTTGGCGAAAATTGAGGAAATTTAGTCGAAAGTGCGCATTTTGCCAAGTTTTAATTTTTAATGGGGAATTCCGGAAAAACCAGCGATAATTTACTCCCTGATTTTTCTTTTGTTTTACAGCTAGATATTTAGGTAATGTTTGTTGTAAAATTTGTTGGAATTCATTGAGGGGTTTTGAGGAAAATTGAGGAAATTTAGTCGAAAGTGCGCATTTTGCCAAGTTTTAATTTTTAATGGGGAATTCCGGAAAAACCAGTGATACTTTACTCCCTGATTTTTCTTTTGTTTTACAGCTAGATATTTAGGTAATGTGTGTTGTAAAATTTGTTGGAATTCATTGAGGGGTTTTGGCGAAAATTGAGGAAATTTAGTCGAAAGTGCGCATTTTGCCAAGTTTTAATTTTTAATGGGGAATTCCGGAAAAACCAGCGATAATTTACTCCCTGATTTTTCTTTTGTTTTACAGCTAGATATTTAGGTAATGTTTGTTGTAAAATTTGTTGGAATTCATTGAGGGGTTTTGAGGAAAATTGAGGAAATTTAGTCGAAAGTGCGCATTTTGCCAAGTTTTAATTTTTAATGGGGAATTCCGGAAAAACCAGTGATACTTTACTCCCTGATTTTTCTTTTGTTTTACAGCTAGATATTTAGGTAATGTTTGTTGAAAAATTTGTTGGAATTCATTGAGGGGTTTTGGGGAAAATTGAGGAAATTTAGTCGAAAGTGCGCATTTTGCCAAGTTTTAATTTTTAATGGGGAATTCCGGAAAAACCAGCGATACTTTACTCCCTGATTATTCTTTTGTTTTACAGCTAGATATTTAGGTAATGTTTGTTGTAAAATTTGTTGGAATTCATTGAGGGGTTTTGAGGAAAATTGAGGGAATTTAGTCGAAAGTGCGCATTTTGCCAAGTTTTAATTTTTAATGGGGAATTCCGGAAAAACCAGCGATACTTTACTCCCTGATTATTTTTTTGTTTTACAGCTACATATGTTCATAAACAATAAAACCAGAAATGTTAAATAATACAAAGCCAACTTACTTATTAATAACAATAAAAATGTAATATCAGTCGCACAGAATTTTTCACACGCACATTTCTTTTACAATTTATAAACACAAATAAATGAACTAATTTGAGCGATCAAATTTAATTATAAATATTGTGAATTTTTACCAATAACGGTGATGTAACTTGTGTAACATTGCGTGGATTAGAATTGGTTTGATCATTGAGAGAAAATTGAAACTGATTGAACTGCAAACAATCTCGATTTAATGATGATCGATTATAGGGAATTAATGAAGCAATTGTGTGGCGACGATATGTGAACTTAATTCACACAAGGAAGAAATCGCGACATCTATTGGAACGTGCCATAAATGAAGAGGCCCGCCCACGATTACGCAATGGAAAAATGTAGTCCGAATTATAAGTGAAATGGAAATATTAACCTTCTTCTTGATTACTTAATTTTCTGTTAAATCTCATCTAATTTTCTGCTTTTTTTGTTGCAGCTATACAACGCAGAGATTTCCGAAATCGGCTAAAAACCGCTACCGACGTTGTTTCGCCCGTAGTTGACCTCAACGCGCTTTAAATTTTGCGAATCGTTTAACTCGGCTTCTCAAACTTCATCCATCACACATCAAAAAAAAAATTGATGCGTTTCTATTTGCTTAAAAACAGTTCGCTTATATAATAGTAATAATAATAATAATAATAATAATCATAATCATAATTGATTTATCTCCCAACAGAAAACAATTACATTATAAGTCAATCTGCAGCAAAAGAAAAAAAACAATCAAACGATATTTTTTCCAAGTTTTCAGACATCCTGCAGATAATTATTTTAAGATCATGTAAACAAACAAATAATCATTTTTCTCGAGTTTCCAGACACATTATAAATTTTTTTTTTTTAATTTTGCATTATTTCAGAAAATTTCCATTCTTTATTATTACATAAAAATACTGTCGGCTTACACCTACTTATCTGATCAATAGTATTTTAGGTGAGTTCTCCAATTTTCAAGAGCGTGGCGACATCTATCGTGGTGTGAACGAACCTTAAAGTGTTCATTATTTCATGATTACAGGAAACTGAAATAATGAACATCATCAATACATTCGTACGCAGATGGAAACATAGATGGATCTGCTGTGTTATATTTTGAATAAACAACTAAAACATCTTATAAATATTTATATTACTACTTTAAATAAATAACCATTACCAACTTCATATAAATATTTATACTATTTTTATCTATTTTGTATAAATAACAAAATAATAAAAATGGGCGCACATTTTTTTTTATGGAATCATAATCTGGAATACATTTTGAGTAAATTTGTAAAAATTTGGAGTCTATAGCAATTGTTTTTCAATTTTTTTCAAGCGTCGAAATTATTGCATTTTTCCAAAATCCCGCGCTGTGTTCGAATGTAATTATCTCGAAATTTAGGGATGGGTGTTTTCAGATTCTAACTGCGGCATAATCCCAAATGTATTCCGAATAAATTTGTGTAGTTTCAACTTGATGGCAATTGTTTTTCAATTTTTTTCAAGCCGTCGAAATTATTGCATTTTTTTTCACGATTCTCGCTATGTTCGAATGGGATTATCTCGAAATTAAGGGATGGATGTTTTCAGATTTTAACTGCGGCATAATCCCAAATGTATTCCGAATAAATTTGTGTAGTTTCAACTCGGTGGCAATTGTTTTTCAATTTTTTTCACGCCGTCGAAATTATTGCATTTTTCCACGATTCTCGCTCCGTTCGAATGGGATTATCTCGAAATTTAGGGATGGGTGTTTACAGATTTTAACACTGGCATAATCCCAAATGTATTCCGAATAAATTTGTGTAGTTTCAACTCGGTGGCAATTGTTTTTCAATTTTTTTCAAGCCGTCGAAATTATTGCATTTTTTTTCACGATTCTCGCTATGTTCGAATGGGATTATCTCGAAATTAAGGGATGGATGTTTTCAGATTTTAACTGCGGCATAATCCCAAATGTATTCCGAATAAATTTGTGTAGTTTCAACTCGGTGGCAATTGTTTTTCAATTTTTTTCAAGCTGTCGAAATTCTTGCATTTTTTCCACGATCCTCGCTATGTTCGAATGGGATTATCTCGAAACTTAGGGATGGGTGTTTACAGATTTTAACTGTGGCATAATCCCAAATGTATTCCGAATAAATTTGTGTAGTTTCAACTCGGTGGCAATTGTTTTTCAATTTTTTTCAAGCCGTCGAAATTATTGCATTTTTTCCACGATTCTCGCTCCGTTCGAATGGGATTATCTCAAAATTTAGGGATGGGTGTTTACAGATTTTAACAGTGGCATAATCCCAAATGCATTCCGAATAAATTTGTGTAGTTTCAACTCGGTGGCAATTGTTTTTCAATTTTTTTCAAGCCGTCGAAATTATTGCATTTTTTCCACGATCCTCGCTATGTTCGAATGGGATTATCTCGAAATTTAGGGATGGGTGTTTACAGATTTTAACAGTGGCATAATCCCAAATGCATTCCGAATAAATTTGTGTAGTTTCAACTCGGTGGCAATTGTTTTTCAATTTTTTTCAAGCCGTCGAAATTCTTGCATTTTTTCCACGATCCTCGCTATGTTCGAATGGGATTATCTCGAAACTTAGGGATGGGTGTTTACAGATTTTAACTGTGGCATAATCCCAAATGTATTCCGAATAAATTTGTGTAGTTTCAACTCGGTGGCAATTGTTTTTCAATTTTTTTCAAGCCGTCGAAATTATTGCATTTTTTCCACGATCCTCGCTATGTTCGAATGGGATTATCTCGAAACTTAGGGATGGGTGTTTACAGATTTTAACTGTGGCATAATCCCAAATGTATTCCGAATAAATTTGTGTAGTTTCAACTCGGTGGCAATTGTTTTTCAATTTTTTTCAAGCCGTCGAAATTCTTGCATTTTTTCCACGATCCTCGCTATGTTGGAATGGGATTATCTCGAAACTTAGGGATGGGTGTTTACAGATTTTAACTGTGGCATAATCCCAAATGTATTCCGAATAAACTTGTGTAGTTTCAACTCGGTGGCAATTGTTTTTCAATTTTTTTCAAGCTGTCGAAATTATTGCATTTTTTCCACGATCCTCGCTATGTTCGAATGGGATTATCTCGAAACTTAGGGATGGGTGTTTACAGATTTTAACTGTGTCATAATCCCAAACGTATTCCGAATAAATTTGTGTAGTTTCAACTCGGTGGCAATTGTTTTTCAATTTTTTTCAAGCTGTCGAAATTATTGGATTTTTTCCACGATCCTCGCTATGTTTGAATGGGATTATCTCGAAACTTAGGGATGGGTGTTTACAGATTTTAACTGTGGCATAATCCCAAATGTATTCCGAATAAATTTGTGTAGTTTCAACTCGCTGGCAATTGTTTTTCAATTTTTTTCAAGCCGTCGAAATTATTGCATTTTTTCCACGATCCTCGCAATGTTCGAATGGGACTATCTCGAAATTTAGGGATGGGTGTTTACAGATTTTAACAGCGGCATAATCCCAAATGTATTCCGAATAAATTTGTGTAGTTTCAACTCGGTGGCAATTGTTTTTCAATTTTTTTCAAGCTGTCGAAATTATTGCATTTTTTCCACGATCCTCGCTATGTTCGAATGGGATTATCTCGAAACTTAGGGATGGGTGTTTATAGATTTTAACTGTGGCATAATCCCAAATGTATTCCGAATAAATTTGTGTAGTTTCAACTCGGTGGAAATTGTTTTTCAATTTTTTTCAAGCCGTCGAAATTATTGCATTTTTTCCACGATCCTCGCTATGTTCGAATGGGATTATCTCGAAATTTAGGGATGGGTGTTTACACATTTTAACAGCGGGATAATCCCAAATGTATTCCGAATAAATTTGTGTAGTTTCAACTCGGTGGCAATTGTTTTTCAATTTTTTTCAAGCTGTCGAAATTCTTGCATTTTTTCCACGATCCTCGCTATGTTGGAATGGGATTATCTCGAAACTTAGGGATGGGTGTTTACAGATTTTAACACTGGCATAATCCCAAATGTATTCCGAATAAATTTGTGTAGTTTCAACTCGCTGGCAATTGTTTTTCAATTTTTTTCAAGCCGTCGAAATTATTGCATTTTTTCCACGATCCTCGCTATGTTCGAATGGGATTATCTCGAAACTTAGGGATGGGTGTTTACAGATTTTAACTGTGTCATAATCCCAAACGTATTCCGAATAAATTTGTGTAGTTTCAACTCGGTGGCAATTGTTTTTCAATTTTTTTCAAGCTGTCGAAATTATTGGATTTTTTCCACGATCCTCGCAATGTTCGAATGGGATTATCTCGAAATTTAGGGATGGGTGTTTACAGATTTTAACAGCGGCATAATCCCAAATGTATTCCGAATAAATTTGTGTAGTTTCAACTCGGTGGCAATTGTTTTTCAATTTTTTTCAAGCTGTCGAAATTATTGCATTTTTTCCACGATCCTCGCAATGTTCGAATGGGATTATCTCGAAATTTAGGGATGGGTGTTTACAGATTTTAACAGCGGCATAATCCCAAATGTATTCCGAATAAATTTGTGTAGTTTCAACTCGGTGGAAATTGTTTTTCAATTTTTTTCAAGCTGTCGAAATTATTGGATTTTTTCCACGATCCTCGCAATGTTCGAATGGGATTATCTCGAAATTTAGGGATGGGTGTTTACAGATTTTAACAGCGGCATAATCCCAAATGTATTCCGAATAAATTTGTGTAGTTTCAACTCGGTGGCAATTGTTTTTCAATTTTTTTCAAGCTGTCGAAATTATTGGATTTTTTCCACGATCCTCGCAATGTTCGAATGGGATTATCTCGAAATTTAGGGATGGGTGTTTACAGATTTTAACAGCGGCATAATCCCAAATGTATTCCGAATAAATTTGTGTAGTTTCAACTCGGTGGAAATTGTTTTTCAATTTTTTTCAAGCCGTCGAAATTATTGCATTTTTTCCACGATCCTCGCAATGTTCGAATGGGATTATCTCGAAATTTAGGGATGGGTGTTTACAGATTTTAACAGCGGCATAATCCCAAATGTATTCCGAATAAATTTGTGTAGTTTCAACTCGGTGGCAATTGTTTTTCAATTTTTTTCAAGCTGTCGAAATTATTGCATTTTTTCCACGATCCTCGCTATGTTCGAATGGGATTATCTCGAAACTTAGGGATGGGTGTTTACAGATTTTAACTGTGGCATAATCCCAAATGTATTCCGAATAAATTTGTGTAGTTTCAACTCGGTGGAAATTGTTTTTCAATTTTTTTCAAGCCGTCGAATTTATTGCATTTTTTCCACGATCCTCGCTATGTTCGAATGGGATTATCTCGAAATTTAGGGATGGGTGTTTACAGATTTTAACAGCGGGATAATCCCAAATGTATTCCGAATAAATTTGTGTAGTTTCAACTCGGTGGCAATTGTTTTTCAATTTTTTTCAAGCCGTCGAAATTATTGCATTTTTTCCACGATCCTCGCTATGTTCGAATGGGATTATCTCGAAACTTAGGGATGGGTGTTTACAGATTTTAACTGTGGCATAATCCCAAATGTATTCCGAATAAATTTGTGTAGTTTCAACTCGGTGGCAATTGTTTTTCAATTTTTTTCAAGCCGTCGAAATTATTGCATTTTTTCCACGATCCTCGCTATGTTCGAATGGGATTATCTCGAAACTTAGGGATGGGTGTTTACAGATTTTAACTGTGGCATAATCCCAAATGTATTCCGAATAAATTTGTGTAGTTTCAACTCGGTGGCAATTGTTTTTCAATTTTTTTCAAGCCGTCGAAATTATTGCATTTTTTCCACGATCCTCGCTATGTTCGAATGGGATTATCTCGAAACTTAGGGATGGGTGTTTACAGATTTTAACTGTGGCATAATCCCAAATGTATTCCGAATAAATTTGTGTAGTTTCAACTCGGTGGCAATTGTTTTTCAATTTTTTTCAAGCCGTCGAAATTATTGCATTTTTTCCACGATCCTCGCTATGTTCGAATGGGATTATCTCGAAATTTAGGGATGGGTGTTTTCAGATTTTAACAGTGGCATAATCCGAAATGTATTCCGAATGAATTTGTGTAGTTTCAACTCGATGGCAGTTGTTTTTCAATTTTTTTTAAGTCGTCGAAATTATTGCATTTTTTCCACGATCCTCGCTATGTTCGAATGGGATTATCTCGAAATTTAGGGATGGGTGTTTTCAGATTTTAACAGTGGCATAATCCGAAATGTATTCCGAATGAATTTGTGTAGTTTCAACTCGATGGCAGTTGTTTTTCAATTTTTTTTAAGTCGTCGAAATTATTGCATTTTTTCCACGATCCTCGCTATGTTCGAATGGGATTATCTCGAAATTTAGGGATGGGTGTTTACAGATTTTAACAGCGGCATAATCCCAAATGTATTCCGAATAAATTTGTGTAGTTTCAACTCGGTCGCAATTGTTTTTCAATTTTTTTCAAGCCGTCGAAATTATTGCATTTTTTCCACGATCCTCGCTATGTTCGAATGGGATTATCTCGAAATTTAGGGATGCGTGTTTACAGATTTTAACACTGGCATAATCCCAAATGTATTCCGAATAAATTTGTGTAGTTTCAACTCGATGGCAATTGTTTTTCAATTTTTTTTAAGCCGTCGAAATTATTGCATTTTTCCACGATTCTCGCTCCGTTCGAATGGGATTATCTCGAAATTTAGGGATGGGTGTTTACAGATTTTAACACTGGCATAATCCCAAATGTATTCCGAATAAATTTGTGTAGTTTCAACTCGGTCGCAATTGTTTTTCAATTTTTTTCAAGCCGTCGAAATTATTGCATTTTTTCCACGATCCTCGCTATGTTCGAATGGGATTATCTCGAAATTTAGGGATGCGTGTTTACAGATTTTAACAGCGGGATAATCCCAAATGTATTCCGAATAAATTTGTGTAGTTTCAACTCGGTGGCAATTGTTTTTCAATTTTTTTCAAGCCGTCGAAATTATTGCATTTTTCCACAATCCCACACTCTGCACGAATGGGATTATTTAGAAGTTTAGGGATCCAGTGTGTTCAAAATAAAACAAAATCGTACAAAAACAATAACAACAGGAGTCATATATTTCGCACGAGGCCCAAGTGACTTTTCTAAATATATACATTTATCACAAAATTGATACGCAAATGTGGTTCAAACATCATTTACATATAATGACAGTTATAATCCAGTCTCAATTTAACCTAATGTCTTTATTAAATGCAAAACAAACGAGAAAAACAAAAAAAAACAATTGAATATTACAAACAGTACAATCAACAGCAATCACAGATATAATGGTCATCGCACTTTCTGCGAAACGACAAACTTTATTATAAATATTAACTCGAAAAAGGTAATAATTCTGCCAAATAAAAATCTCAGTTTAGATTCTGAATGTTTCGATTTTATTGAATTTATGTAAAATTTACATAAATTCTAAATTTCGAAAAACCATTTTTATGATTACATCACCGTCGGTTTTCGTCAAAAACAACAATTCCTGAATTGCAGTTGTTATTATTTCCGCAATAAGCATTTCATGGCAAGCTTGATTTTCGAGCGAAGAAACGTTAATTTCTGCAATTTCAGATACAATCGATGTACGTCCCAAAAAAAAAGCACGAGGGTCATAAAGATTAATGAATCCCGCGTGCACATTTACTTTTACGTCGCCGTTAAGATTTACGTTCGTGCGGTGATTACAGCGCCCCTAGTTTTCAGTTTATTGACCATAAAGGAGGCAAAAAAGATAATTAAAAATAAAAAAGAAATGCAATAAACTCTTGGTGAAGGTATGTCCGCAAAAGCAATTTATGCAGAATATCAGAGAAATGTTTTACGGAGAGTTATATGATCGGAGGGTGGGACAGAGCCCACCCACCACCAGTAAAATCGTTTTTTTTACGGCAACACAAAAACCCTTAGATTCCGTTCTCGTAAATAAATTTACAGTCATAAAACCCTCGTTTATATACTGAAGATTGTGGGATGGGAGAGTTCTACTCATCAAGTAGATGAAGATAAGGTGAGAAACAAAATTCTACTTTCGATTGTTTTCCAATTTTTTGATGATAACTGCTGAATGGATGATCAGATTTTGAAAATTCTTGCAGAAAACAGTTCTACTTATCAAATAGATGAAGATAAGGTGAAAAAACAAAATTCGACTTTCGATTGTTTTCCAATTTTTTGATGATAACTGCTGAACGGATGACCAGATTTTGAAAATTCTTGCAGAAAACAGTTCTACTCATCAAGTAGATGAAGATAAGGTGAAAAAACAAAATTCGACTTTCGATTGTTTGCAAGTTATTTAATAATAACTGCAGAATGGATGATCAGATTTTAAAAATTCTTGCAGAAAACAGTTCTAATCATCAAACTGATGAAGATAAGATGAAAAACAAAATTCGGCTTTCAATTGTTTTCCGTTCTTTTGACGATATCTGCTGAACGGATGACCAGATTTTGAAAATTCTTGCAGAAAACAGTTCTACTCATCAAATAGATGAAGATGAGGTGAAAAAACAAAATTCGACTTTCAATTGTTTTCCATTTTTAAGGTATATCTGCTTAACACTTGACCAGATTTTGAAAATTCTTAATGCAAAGTGTTCTACTCATCAAATAAATGAAGGTAAGGTAAAAAAACAAAATTTGATTTTCAATTGTGTTTCTCTTTTTTGTTGCTAGCTGCTGACCGAATGATCCGATTTTGAAAATTCTTCACGAAAACAGTTCTACTGATTGAATAGATGAAGGTAAGATGAAAAAATAAAATTCGACTTTAAATTGTTTTTCTGTTTTTTTGTTGATAATTGCTGAACGGGTGACCAGATTTTGAATATTCTTGCAGCAAACAGTTCTACTCGTCGAATTCATGAAGATAAGGTAAAAAACAAAACTTGATTTTCAATTGTTTTACAGTTTTTTGTTGATGGCGTCTGATTGGGTGATCAAATTTTTTTTTTTTTTTAGAGAAAACAATTCCACTCATCAGACAGATGATAAACAAAATTCGACTTTCAATTGTTTTTCTGTTTTTCTGAAGATAACTGTGGAACGGATGACCAGATTTTGAAAATTCTTGCAGCAAAAACAGCTATATTCATCGAACAGACGAAGATACGGTAAAAAACAAAATTCGATTTTCAATTGTTTCGCAGTTTTCTGTTGATAGCTTCTGATCGGGTGATCAAATTTTGAAATTTCTTCGGGAAAACGGTTCTACTCATCGAATAGATGAAGGTAAGATGAAAAAACAAAACTCTGTTTTCAATTGTTTTCTGGTTTTGTGATGGTGGTGCTGACAGGATGGCGGGATTTTGAAAATTCTTCGGGAAAACGGTTCTACTCATCAAATACATGAAGATAAGGTAAAAAACAAAATTCGATTTTCAATTGTTTTACAGTTATCTGTTGATAGCTTCCGGTCGCGCGATATAATTTTGAAAATTCGTCTGGAAAACAGTTCTACTCATCGAATAAGATGAAGATTGGGTGAAAAAACAAACCTCGACTTTCAATTGTCTTCCGTTTTTTGAAGATGACTGTGGAACGGATGGACAGATTTTGAAAATTCTTCGGAAAAACGGTTCTACTCATCAAATACATGAAGATGAGGTAAAAAACAAAATTAGATTTTCAATTGATTTACAATAACTTCTGGTCGCGTGATCTAATTTTGAAAATTCTTCTGGAAAACAGTTCTACTCATCGAATAAGATGAAGATTGGGTGAAAAAACAAACGTCGACTTTCAATTGTCTTCCGTTTTTTGAAGATTACTGTGGAACGGATGGACAGATTTTGAAAATTCTTCGGAAAAACGGTTCTACTCATCAAATACATGAAGATAAGGTAAAAAACAAAATTAGATTTTCAATTGTTTTACAATAACTTCTGGTCGCGCGATCTAATTTTGAAAATTCTTCCGGAAAACAGTTCTACTCGTCGAATAAGATGAAGATTGGGTGAAGAAACAAATTTCGGCTTTTAATTGTCTTCCGTTTTTTGAAGATGACCGTGGAACGGATGGACAGATTTTGAAAATTTTTCGGAAAAACGGTTCTACTCATCAAATACATGAAGATGAGGTAAAAAACAAAATTAGATTTTCAATTGTTTTACAATAATTTCTGGTCGCGTGATCTAATTTTGAAAATTCTTCCGGAAAACAATTCTACTCATCGAATAAGATGAAGATTGGGTGAAGAAACAAACTTCGACTTTCAATTGTCTTCCGTTTTTTGAAGATGACTGTGGAACGGATGGACAGATTTTGAAAATTCTTCGGAAAAACGGTTCTATTTATCAAATACATGAAGATAAGGTAAAAAACTAAATTAGATTTTCAATTGTTTTACAATAACTTCTGGTCGCGTGATCTAATTTTGAAAATTCTTCCGGAAAACAGTTCTACTCGTCGAATAAGATGAAGTTTGGGTGAAGAAACAAACTTCGACTTTCAATTGTCTTTCGTTTTTTGAAGATGACTGTGGAACGGATGGACAGATTTTGAAAATTCTTCGCAAAAACGGTTCTACTCATCAAATACATGAAGATGAGGTAAAAACACAAAATTAGTTTTTCAATTGTTTTACAGTTTTCTGTTGATAACTTCCGGTCGCGTGATCTAATTCTGAAAATTCTTCTGGAAAACAGTTCTACTCATCGAATAAGATGAAGATTGGGTGAAAAAACAAACTTCGACTTTCAATTGTCTTCCGTTTTTTGAAGATTACTGTGGAACGGATGGACAGATTTTGAAAATTCTTCGGAAAAACGGTTCTACTCATCAAATACATGAAGATGAGGTAAAAAACAAAATTAGATTTTCAATTGTTTTACAGTTTTCTGTTGATAACTTCCGGTCGCGCGATCTAATTTTGAAAATTCTTCCGGAAAACAGTTCTACTCATCGAATAAGATGAAGATTGGGTGAAAAAACAAACTTCGACTTGCAATTGTCTTCCGTTTTTTGAAGATGACTGTGGAACGGATGGACAGATTTTGAAAATTCTTCGGAAAAACAGTTATACACATCAAATAGGTGAAGAAACAAAGTTCGGCTTTCGATTGTTTTTCAGTTTTTTTGGGATATCTGCTGAACGGTTGTACGGATTTTGAAAATTCTTGCAGCAAACTGATTGCCGGTCTCGAGCCGACGACGGCTGTAAGGTTTGATTTTAATGGACGTAGCACGCACGTGGTGCGTGGTTGGCACCGGGGGTTAAGCGAGTGCCACGCAAATGGTGCGTTGGTCGGCGGTGGATGTGTTAGAATTATTTAGCAAAGAGATGGTAAAGAAACAGCTTCGAACGATGATTGAACATTTAGTAATCATTTGGAACATCGCTGATAACATGCAGACTTTAGGGTTTTATTTTTTAAACTCGCTGGAAGCTCCTGTTTTTCTTCCTCCTTCATTCTGATTACGAAATTTCCTTCTTTTTTACTTCAGGTTTACGATGAAATCTTCTGCAATTTTTTTACCAGATCTATTCTTCCCGCTATTTAAGATAAATTTCCACCCGCAATTTTTTTTTTACATTTATTCCTCTTGCTGTTCAAGATAAAATTCCTCCTGCAATATTATTCCTCCAGCTTTGTTGTACTTTTCCCCCTTCAAATTTTTCAATAGCTGGCGTTGTTGCCCCGCATCGAGATGCTCATCCTCCTCTCCGAGCGGGAGGGGTAGTACCCGGACTGCGCCGAACTCGTCGTCGGCGGCGGGTACCTCCACTTCCAGGGCCGCTGCAGGAGGTTGCCGTCGGTGGAGGCTCTGCCTCGGAACGGCGCGTCTCCGGGACTCGTGGCGGAGCTCTCCTTGCTCTTCTCCTCCTCCTCTTCGTGCTGGGCTTGCGTCCACCGTTTGCCCAGGAGGCCCGATGGTCTGCAGATGGCCGGGATCAGGCTGCCCGGGGAGACGGAGGCGGAACAGAGTAGGCGGACCGCGTCCGGAGAGACCGGGTCCTTGTTGTCGCTTCCGGAACGCTTCAGCAGGCTGGGGGCCTTGTTGTGGACACGCCAGAACCTTCGGACGTCTCTGAATACTGACCAGACCTAAAAATAATTATAATGAAGAAAAATTTTTTTTCGAAAAATGTGCGTTTTTAGATTCTTATAGAAGATTTTTGGAGGAGAACATGTTCTGTGTCTGTGTCTATGTCAAAATTCAACTTGAAACTTTGAACAAACCTTACTCGACAAGCTTTTGGTAATTTTTTTTCTCTCTCAACTCACTTGATCTATACTTTCCCTAACGGAAATCTCGTGGAAACAAACACAGCCGATCTCCTTGCTCCTCCTCTGTCCCTCCTCCATGGTGACCATCCGGTCGTCGATCTGGTCGATTTTGTTGCCGACGAGGACGACGGGAAACTCGGGGCAGCCGTCCCTGGATCCGCCGCCCAGACGTCGCCTTCTCTTGTTGTAGTTGATGAGGAACTTCAGGCGGTAGCACTCGTCGAAGGAGCACTTGTCCGTCACGGAGTACATCAGTATGAAGGCCTCCGCCCATCGGATGTTGGCCTCCAGCGCCAGCGACTCGCTCTCCTGCGAAGAAAACAACAGCAAAATCAATTCGCGAAAGATTTTATCGGAAATTGCTCGCGGGGTGACTCATGGCATGGCCGAGGTAGCAGAGGTGGCAGAGATCCGTCATCCTGATGAGTCATCCTGTTCCGCTACGCTGCGCCGTCATCCCCATGTTTCCTATTAAAATCAAAGAAAGTTACTGGTGACGGACGACGGCTCCGCTGCGCTGCGCCAGTTGCGCTGGACGTTACAATTTCCGCCACCTGCGGACGCGCACGGCACCTTCCCTTACGGTACTTACGTGTGGCTGTCCCGCACTATCCAGAATGTCGAAGTAAACCGTCTGGTTGTCGATGACCGTGTGGAACGTGTAAACTTTTTCCAAGGTCGGATCGTACTCCCCGATGTACCGCTTCGTGATGAATCGCACGACCATCGCTGAAAAAGTTTTAATGAAATCGCGATTGATATTGTAGGATAGGGCCCACCCACCACCCTTCGTATCCACTTTAACTTAACCCACAAAACGCTGTTTGATTGTATGATTTTTTTTTGTAATTTTGTAATTTTGTAATTTTGTATTTTGCAAATTAGTTAATTTGCAAAAACTGAGGGCGATGTTCAACCGGTTGGATTGTAGGATAGGGCCCACCCACCACCCTTACCATCCAATTAACTATAACCAACAAAACGCTGTTTGATTGGATGATTTTTTTTTGTAATTTTGTAATTTTGTAATTTTGTATTTTGCAAATTAGTTATTTTGCAAAAACTCTGGGCGATGTTCAACTGGTTGGATTGTAGGATAGGGCCCACCCACCACCCTTACCATCCAATTAACTATAACCAACAAAACGCTGTTTGATTGTATGATTTTTCTTTTTGTAATTTTGTATTTTGCAAATTAGTTAATTTGCAAAAACTGAGGGCGATGTTCAACCGGTTGGATTGTAGGATAGGGCCCACCCACCACCCTTACCATCCAATTAACTATAACCAACAAAACGCTGTTTGATTGTATGATTTTTTTTGTAATTTTGTAATTTTGTATTTTGCAAATTAGTTATTTTGCAAAAACTCTGGGCGATGTTCAACTGCTTGGATTGTAGGATAGTGCCCACCCACCACCCCTACCATCCAATTAACTATAACCAACAAAACGCTGTTTGATTGTATGATTTTTTTTTGTAATTTTGTAATTTTGTAATTTTGTATTTTGCAAATTAGTTAATTTGCAAAAACTGAGGGCGATGTTCAACTGGTTGGATTGTAGGATAGGGCCCACCCACCACCCTTACCATCCAATTAACTATAACCGACAAAACGCTGTTTGATTGTATGATTTTTTTTTGTAATTTTGTAATTTTGTAATTATGTATTTTGCAAATTAGTTATTTTGCAAAAACTCTGGGCGATGTTCAACTGCTTGGATTGTAGGATAGTGCCCACCCACCACCCTTATCATCCAATTAACTATAACCAACAAAACGCTGTTTGATTGTATGATTTTTTTTTGTAATTTTGTAATTTTGTAATTTTGTATTTTGCAAATTAGTTAATTTGCAATAACTCTGGGCGATGTACAACTGGTTGGATTGTAGGATAGTGCCCACCCACCACCCTTACCATCCAATTAACTATAACCAACAAAACGCTGTTTGATTGTATGATTTTTTTTGTAATTTTGTAATTTTGTAATTTTGTATTTTGCAAATTGGTTAATTTGCAAAAACTCTGGGCGATGTTCAACTCCTTGGATTGTAGGATAGGGCCCACCAACCACCCTTACCATCCAATTAACTATAACCAACAAAACGCTGTTTGATTGTATGATTTTTTTTGTAATTTTGTAATTTTGTACTTTGCAAATTAGTTAATTTGCAGAAACTCTGGGCGATGTTCAACTGGTTGGATTGTAGGATAGGGCCCACCCACCACCCTTCGTATCCACTTTAACTTAACCCACAAAATGCTGTTTGATTGGATGATTTTTTTTAAAATAAATCTTTCGGGGGGTTTTATCAATAATTCCGAAAGAGGGTTTGTAGTGCGAGTTAAAATTTATACGGAGGGTGGTGGGTGGGCCCTATCCTACCCACCAATTACTTGAAAATAAACGAAGGTTACGCAGACAGGGAGTAACTACATAATCCGGAAATATTGCATTTCTGATTTTGTATTTTGCAAAGTGATTCATTTGCAAGAACCCTGGGCAATGTTCAACTGTTTGGATTGTAGGATAGAGACCACCCACCACCTAATTTAACCTAATCCACAAAACGCTGTTTAATTGGAAGATTTTTCTTTGTAAATCCTTCTGTGATGTTTGAATTTTAACGATAATTACGAAACAGAATTTGTAGTTTGAGTTAGAATTTATACGAAGGGTGGTGGGTGGGCCTTATCCTATTTTCGAATTAGTTGAACGTAAACGAGGGTTGCGCAGATGAAGAGTAACTACCAAATCGAGAAATATTTGGAGATTGTTGAATATGTCCGGGGGTGGGCATCCCCCCCAGCACGCGGGGGTTAGAGCTAGGGGGTTGAAATTTTAACGCTCGTCCCCTTTTATTTATTAAGATTTTTCCTGAAAATTTCACACTCCCACGATGTCTGGAAGTACCTCAGGCGCAATAACGCGCTCGCGCGTTTAGTATGCCGGGCGACCCGTCGTTAAAACGTCCGCTGCCACTGCAATTGGGATTGTAGGCGGTAGGTTTTTTTTTTTAAACGGTGCCTTATATACCGGGTGATTGATTCTAATTCATCCAGCGAAGTATCTCGACAAATACGGGTCGTACAAAAAAAAAATGTTTCAAACAAAAGTTTTAAGGTCCGTCCGATCCCGGGGTGATTTTTTCCACCCCCAGTCCCCAGGGGGTGGGGGAGAGGGGGCAACTTTAAACTTATTTTTTATTGCGGAGGTTTTATTGGAGAATTTTTTTATTAATTCGTGATGGATGGCACTTTTTTTCAAAAAGAATAAAATATTATTTTAGAGTGATACTCAATGCATATATTTGCGCTTGAAATTGGATGAAACGATTGAAAACAAATAACAGGGCGGAAAGTCCTTGATGCACATCCGTCTGGACAGGCAATTATCCCTTCAGCGGGAATTACGCGTCCCTAAAGGGACTTTGATTTACGGTGAACGGATTAAAGCGCGGCGACGAACGGCAGCAATTATTGCAACGCAACTCGAAATTGCATGACGTGAAGTGTCGCAAATATCGAAGAGTGTCGTAGGTGCAACGGCAGACGACATTTATTGCATTTTTTGCATGAAGTATTACAAAGTACAGGATGCAACATTTATGGCGCTTTGGTGCGTTTATTGCATTTTTTGTTGGTGAAGTGACGATGTATTACAATTACAGGGTGCAACGTTTATTGCAATTTTAGTAATTTTCGTTAATTGATGGAGTAAATAATATTTATTGTATTTTGGTTCGACGACAAACATTGTTAAAAAAATTAAATTAAATTTATTGCATTTTTTGTTGGTGTTAATCAGAACGTCGGGTCTGAAAATCAAAAATGTTGAAATATCGAAAATTTCAACAAATCAATCAAAAACGTAGGCTAAAATAAAGAATAATTGATTTAGATGCGAGAATTTTTTTTCGGGTATTTTCGAGTTTTGTTGTTGAAATTTTCAATTTTTTTGGCCTGCATTCTTTATCTTTAGGTCCGAGTTTTCGATCTTTTGTCTAAATTCTCAGGTCTAAAAATAAAAAAAAAATGCAGACCAAGAAATCCAAAATTTAAATGATTAAAAATTTAAACCAAAACAAATCGAAAAAACAGGCAAAACATCTAAAAATTAAAAATTCGGTCCGAAAAATCAAAAATGCGGACTAAAAAGTCCAAAATTTTAACAATTCAATCGAAAATTTAGGTCAAATGATTAAAAATTTAAACCAAAACAAATCGCAAAATAAGGCAAAACATCTAAAAATTAAAAATTCTGTCCGAAAAATCAAAAATGCGGACTAAAAAGTCCAAAATTTTAACAATTTAATCGAAAATTTAGGTCAAATGATTAAAAATTTATAATAAAACAAATCGAAAAAACAGGCAAAACATCTAAAAATTAAACATTCGGTCCGAAAAATCAAAAATGCGGACTAAAAAGTCCAAAATTTTAACAGTTTAATCGAAAATTTAGGTCAAATGATTAAAAATTTAAACCAAAACAAATCGAAAAATACGGCAAAACATCTAAAAATTAAAAATTCTGTCCGAAAAATCAAAAATGCGGACTAAAAAGTCCAAAATTTTAACAATTTAATCGAAAATTTAGGTCAAATGATTAAAAATTTATAATAAAACAAATCGAAAAAACAGGCAAAACATCTAAAAATTAAACATTCGGTCCGAAAAATCAAAAATGCGGACTAAAAAGTCCAAAATTTTAACAATTTAATCGAAAATTTAGGTCAAATGATTAAAAATTTATAATAAAACAAATCGAAAAAACAGACAAAACATCTAAAATTTAAAAATTCGGTCCGAAAAATCAAAAATGCGGACTAAAAAGTCCAAAATTTTAACAATTTAATCGAAAATTTAGGTCAAATGATTAAAAATTTAAACCGAAACAAATCGAAAAAACAGGCAAAACATCTTAAATTTAAAAATTCGGTCCGAAAAATCAAAAATGCGGACCAAAAAGTCCAAAATTTTAACAATTCAATCGAAAATTTAGGTCAAATGATTAAAAATTTAAACCAAAACAAATCGCAAAATAAGGCAAAACATCTAAAAATTAAAAATTCTGTCCGAAAAATCAAAAATGCGGACTAAAAAGTCCAAAATTTTAACAGTTTAATCGAAAATTTAGGTCAAATGATTAAAAATTTAAACCAAAACAAATCGAAAAAACAGGCAAAACATCTAAAAATTAAAAATTCGGTCCGAAAAATAAAAAATGCGGACTAAAAAGTCCAAAATTTTAACAGTTTAATCGAAAATTTAGGTCAAATGATTAAAAATTTAAACCGAAACAAATCAAAAAAACGGGCAAAACATCTAAAAATTAAAAATTCGGTCCGAAAAATCAAAAATGCGGACTAAAAAGTCCAAAATTTTAACAATTTAATCGAAAATTTAGGTCAAATGATTAAAAATTTAAACCGAAACAAATTGAAAAAACAGGCAAAACATCTAAAAATTAAAAATTCGGTCCGAAAAATAAAAAATGCGGACTAAAAAGTCCAAAATTTTAACAGTTTAATCGAAAATTTAGGTCAAATGATTAAAAATTTAAACCGAAACAAATCGAAAAATAAGGCAAAACATCTAAAAATTAAAAATTCTGTCCGAAACATCAAAAATGCGGACTAAAATGTCCAAAATTTTAACAGTTTAATCGAAAATTTAGGTCAAATGATTAAAAATTTAAACCGAAACAAATTGAAAAAACAGGCAAAACATCTAAAAATTAAAAATTCGGTCCGAAAAATAAAAAATGCGGACTAAAAAGTCCAAAATTTTAACAGTTTAATCGAAAATTTAGGTCAAATGATTAAAAATTTAAACCGAAACAAATCGAAAAATAAGGCAAAACATCTAAAAATTAAAAATTCTGTCCGAAACATCAAAAATGCGGACTAAAATGTCCAAAATTTTAACAGTTTAATCGAAAATTTAGGTCAAATGATTAAAAATTTAAACCAAAACAAATCGAAAAATAAGGCAAAACATCTAAAAATTAAAAATTCTGTCCAAAAAATCAAAAATGCGGACTAAAAAGTCCAAAATTTTAACAATTTAATCGAAAATTTAGGTCAAATGATTAAAAATTTATAATAAAACAAATCGAAATAACAGGCAAAACATCTAAAAATTAAAAATTCGATCCGAAAAATCAAAAATGCGGACTAAAAAGTCCAAAATTTTAACAATTTAATCGAAAATTTAGGTCAAATGATTAAAAATTTAAACCGAAACAAATCGAAAAAACAGGCAAAACATCTAAAAATTAAAAATTCGGTCCGAAAAATCAAAAATGCGGACTAAAAAGTCCAAAATTTTAACAGTTTAATCGAAAATTTAGGTCAAATGATTAAAAATTTAAACCGAAACAAATCAAAAAAACGGGCAAAACATCTAAAAATGAAAAATTCGGTCCGAAAAATCAAAAATGCGGACTAAAAAGTCCAAAATTTTAACAATTTAATCGAAAATTTAGGTCAAATGATTAAAAATTTAAACCAAAACAAATCGAAAAAACAGGCAAAACATCTAAAAATTAAAAATTCTGTCTGAAAAATCAAAAATGCGGACTAAAAAGTCCAAAATTTTAACAATTTAATCGAAAATTTAGGTCAAATGATTAAAAATTTAAACCGAAACAAATCGAAAAAACAGGCAAAACATCTAAAAATTAAAAATTCGGTCCGAAAAATCAAAAATGCGGACTAAAAAGTCCAAAATTTTAACAGTTTAATCGAAAATTTAGGTCAAATGATTAAAAATTTAAACCGAAACAAATCAAAAAAACGGGCAAAACATCTAAAAATGAAAAATTCGGTCCGAAAAATCAAAAATGCGGACTAAAAAGTCCAAAATTTTAACAATTTAATCGAAAATTTAGGTCAAATGATTAAAAATTTAAACCAAAACAAATCGAAAAAACAGGCAAAACATCTAAAAATTAAAAATTCTGTCTGAAAAATCAAAAATGCGGACTAAAAAGTCCAAAATTTTAACAATTTAATCGAAAATTTAGGTCAAATGATTAAAAATTTAAACCGAAACAAATCGAAAAAACAGGCAAAACATCTAAAAATTAAAAATTCGGTCCGAAAAATAAAAAATGCGGACTAAAAAGTCCAAAATTTTAACAGTTTAATCGAAAATTTAGGTCAAATGATTAAAAATTTAAACCGAAACAAATCAAAAAAACGGGCAAAACATCTAAAAATTAAAAATTCGGTCCGAAAAATCAAAAATGCGGACTAAAAAGTCCAAAATTTTAACAATTTAATCGAAAATTTAGGTCAAATGATTAAAAATTTAAACCGAAACAAATTGAAAAAACAGGCAAAACATCTAAAAATTAAAAATTCGGTCCGAAAAATAAAAAATGCGGACTAAAAAGTCCAAAATTTTAACAGTTTAATCGAAAATTTAGGTCAAATGATTAAAAATTTAAACCGAAACAAATCGAAAAATAAGGCAAAACATCTAAAAATTAAAAATTCTGTCCGAAACATCAAAAATGCGGACTAAAATGTCCAAAATTTTTACAGTTTAATCGTAAATTTAGGTCAAATGATTAAAAATTTAAACCGAAACAAATTGAAAAAACAGGCAAAACATCTAAAAATTAAAAATTCGGTCCGAAAAATAAAAAATGCGGACTAAAAAGTCCAAAATTTTAACAGTTTAATCGAAAATTTAGGTCAAATGATTAAAAATTTATAATAAAACAAATCGAAATAACAGGCAAAACATCTAAAAATTAAAAATTCGATCCGAAAAATCAAAAATGCGGACTAAAAAGTCCAAAATTTTAACAATTTAATCGAAAATTTAGGTCAAATGATTAAAAATTTAAACCGAAACAAATCGAAAAAACAGGCAAAACATCTAAAAATTAAAAATTCGGTCCGAAAAATCAAAAATGCGGACTAAAAAGTCCAAAATTTTAACAGTTTAATCAAAAATTTAGGCCAAATGATCAAAAATTTAGATCAAAAAAATTGGCGATGTGGCCATCATGTTACTTTCTCCGACTTGATGGTATCATAGAGATTTATATAATCATATTTTAAATGTACATCGAGCGGATGAAACTGACGTTTAAAACGTCAAAATTATAAAAGATGGAAAAATTGTACTTCAAATTTAAAAAAAACTCAGTTTTCTCAAAAACTAAAGGGATTTCGAAAAAAACTTATTCTTTATAAGTTGTTCATTTTGGCATTTTCTGCAATTATTATTAAGATAAATTTGCTGTAACTATTAGCGTTTTATAATTATACACTAAAAATTAAAAAATAATAATAATTTTTTTTCTCGAATAAAAATGATTTTACGAAAAATATTTTCAAGCAAAAGATGTTCATTTATTTGTTGTCTTCAATGTTTATTTAAATGTTTTTGTAATATTTTTCATATTTAAGAAAATATTGGCAAAAAACAAAAAACAGTTAAGGTAAACGCCCACTTCCGGTGTACGAAATTTTACCAAAAGCTTTTCAGTTCTTCAGATTATCAAATAAGATGGATGTTCAAAGTTTCATATTAATTGCTCTATTAGTTTTTGAGATATTTTGAGATACAGCGTGCACAGGCAGACACACACACAGACTAACTAACAGAGCAATTGATATGAAACTTTGAACATACGTCTTATTCGATAATCTGAAGAACTGGAAAGCTTTTGGTAAAATTTCGTACACCGGAAGTGGGTGTTTACCTTAACCGTTTTTTGTTTTTTGCCGATATTTTCTTAAATATGAAAAATATCACAAAAACATTCAAACAAACATTAAATACAACAAAGAAATGAATATCTTTTGCTTGAAAATATTTTTCATAAAATCATTGCTATTTGAGAAAAAAATTTATTAATTTTTTTTTAAATTTTTGGTTTATAATTATGAAACGATAATAGTTACAGCAAATTTATGTCAATAATAATTGTAGAGAATGCAAAAATAAACAACTTTTAAAGAATAAGTTTCCTTCGAAATATCGTTAGTTTTTGAGTAAACCGAGTTTTTTTAATTTGAAGTAAAATTTTTCCAACTTTCATAATTTTGACGTTTTAAAGGCCTTTTTGATCCAAGTTTACGCAACGCTCGATGTACATTTAAAATATTTAATTGTTGGTGTTAATGACGCGTTTGCAATACCGGAAGGTAATTTTTCAGCGTTGGAAAGAAGGAACTGACATAAGTTGTATTGATGGTTCGCCAATATTTTTTGTTTTATTTTGTTTGCGCGATCAATCTTGATTGCGAACCCATCGCAATTAATTCGGCAGCGTTTCCACATCGGAAACACGTTCCGTGCGAAAGCGCACGTGGTCGCGATCAATTATACCTTATCTCTGTTTGTCCGCGCAAAAAAAAAACTGATTCCCGTTTTTCTCCTGTAACATTCATTAAAATCTGTTGAGCGTGTTTGTGTATAACAGTTGCATCCGTGGATTTATAACGAGCTCATTAGCGGATTTAATTTATGGCGGACGCGCCGGGAACTTGAAAATAATTACGAGCTCATTGTAAATCGATTTTATGGCGGAAGCGCCGGGATCGTACAATGCAATTCTCACGGGTCCATGTAATTAAAACGAGCTCATTTGTAAAAAAAATTAATGGTGAAAGCGCGGGGGTCTTATAATGCAATTCTCGCGGGTCTGAGCTCGTTTGTAAATTTATTTTTACGGTGAAAGCGCGTTCATTATTTAACGAAAGAGCAATTCTGAAAGGTCTGCGATGATTATAAGAAGTGGAAGTGGTACACCTCGGCTGTAGGAAGATTATAAATACCTTTCCGTCTTGTACATTTTTATACGTATTTATTCAAGCCTGATGATGTCTTACACCTTTTTTTTCGGATCGAAAGCGACAGACTCACCTGATTTTCCTACACCTCCCTGCCCGAGGACCATTACTTTAAGTGTTTTCTGGCGCGGATGAAGCCCCAATTTCGCCAGAGAAGACTTCGGCGACGTCACGTTCATTTCATGGAATGTTCCACTCCAGCACCTGAGAAAAAAATAAAAATTATAATTTTTGTACACAAAAATAATTAACTGAAATTTAAGACACAATATACACAATGTTTTCCTCCCCTGCACTTAAAAAACAAAAAAAAAATACTTGTACACAAAAATAATTAACAAACAAAGTTTAACTGAAATTTAAGACAAAAAAATAATTAACAATTTACAAAGTTTAACCGAAATTTAAGACACAGCATACACGAAAATAAATAACAGCTTAAAATTTTATTCAATTATAAGACAAGAATAATTACAAAATTTCAGTTAAATTAAAGACGCCATAAAAATTAATACAAGGTCAGTTTGTCTGGTTTATCGACCCCTCAAGTTTGATTTAATATCATCTCGATTATTCTCGAATGGAGCTTCCAGAAGGAAACGTGTTTACTTCATAATTACTCAACCGAATATTGATCCCTCCTACACCATACGACATTTTATTAGATTTCCATGCATAATTAAACACGTGCTTTTGTTTTCTTGTTGATTACATAAGTGACGTACGAAATTGAAAATGTACATGATGACATTCAGATTGTTGCCGTTTTGTTTCTATTCGCGATACGGCAATTTTTTCATAGGAAAATCAAAGATGCATCCTTTGTTGATGCATCTTGAGATTTTCAAGAAAATCCCTCAATTATTTCAATTTTTTACAATTTTTCAAATCATCGAGTGCATTTTTTTAATTTCCTCATTTTACGTTTAAATCGTTGCCGTTTTGTTTCCACTCACGATACGGCAATTGTTTTAATGGAAAATAAAAAATGCGTCGTTTGTTGATGTATCTTGAGCTTTTCAAGAAATTCCCTCCACTATTTCCATTTTTTACAATTTTTCAAATCATCGAGTGCATTTTTTTAATTTCCTCATTTTACGTTTAAATCGTTGCCGTTTTGTTTCCACTCACGATACGGCAATTGTTTTAATGGAAAATCAAAGATGCATCATTTGTTGATGTATCTTGAGCTTTTCAAGAAAATCCCTCAACTATTTCCATTTTTTACAATTTTTCAAATCATCGAGTGCATTTTTTTAATTTCCTCATTTTACGTTTATATCGTTGCCGTTTTGTTTCCACTCACGATACGGCAATTGTTTTAATGGAAAATCAAAGATGCATCATTTGTTGATGTATCTTGAGCTTTTCAAGAAAATCCCTCAACTATTTCCATTTTTTACAATTTTTCAAATCATCGAGTGCATTTTTTTCATTTCCTCATTTTACGTTTAGATTATTGCCGTTTTGTTTCCACTCGCGGTACGGCAATTGTTTTAATGGAAAATCAAAGATGCATCGTTTGTTGGTGTATCTTGAGCTTTTCAAGAAAATCCCTCAACTATTTCCATTTTTTACAATTTTTCAAATCATCGAGTGCATTTTTTTAATTTCCTCATTTTACGTTTAAATCGTTGCCGTTTTGTTTCCACTCACGATACGGCAATTGTTTTGATGCAAAATCAAAGATGCGTCGTTTGTTGATGTATCTTGAGCTTTTCAAGACATTCCCTCAATTATTTCCATTTTTTACAATTTTTCAAATCTTCGAGTGCATTTTTTTAATTTCCTCCCTTGCCGTTTTGTTTCTACTCGCGATACGGCAATTGTTTTAATGGAAAATCAAAGATGCATCGTTTGTTGATGTATTTTGAGCTTTTCAAGTAATTCCCTCAATTATTTCCATTTTTTACAATTTTTCAAATTTTTGAGTGCATTTTTTTAATTTCCTCATTTTACGTTCAGATCGTTGCCGTTTTGTTTCCACTTGCAATACGGTAATTGTTTTAATGGAAAATCAAAGATGCGTCGTTTGCTGATGTATCTTGAGCTTTTCAAGAAATTCCCTCAATTATTTCCATTTTTTACAATTTTTCAAATCTTTGAGTGCATTTTTTTTAATTTCCTTCCTTGCTATTTTGATTCTACTCGCGATTAGGCAATTGTTTTAATGGAAAATCAAAGATGCGTTATTTGTTGATGTATTTTGAGCTTTTCAAGTAATTCCCTCAATTATTTCCATTTTTTACAATTTTTCAAATTTTCGAGTCCATTTTTTGTAATTTTCTCATTTTACGTTTCGATTGTAACCGTTTTCTTTCCACTCGCGATACAGCACTTGTTTTGATGCAAAATCAAAGATGCGTCGTTTGTTGATGTATCTTGAGCTTTTCAAGAAATTCCCTTAATTATTTCCATTTTTTACAATTTTTCAAATCGTTGAATTTATTTTTCAAGTTTAGATTATTGCCGTTTTGTTTCCACTCGCAATACGGCATTTGTTTTAATGGAAAATCAAAGATGCGTCGTTTGTTGATGTATCTTGAGCTTTTCAAGAAATTCCCTCAATTATTTCCATTTTTTACAATTTTTCAAATCTTCGAGTGCTTTTTTTAATTTCCTCATTTTACGTTTAAATCGTTGCGGTTTTGTTTCCACTCGTGATACGGCAATTGTTTTAATGGAAAATCAAAGATGCGTCGTTTGTTGATGTATCTTGAGCTTTTCAAGACATTCCCTCAATTATTTCCATTTTTTACAATTTTTCAAATCTTCGAGTGCATTTTTTTAATTTCCTCCCTTGCCGTTTTGTTTCTACTCGCGATACGGCAATTGTTTTAATGGAAAATCAAAGATGCATCGTTTGTTGATGTATTTTGAGCTTTTCAAGTAATTCCCTCAATTATTTCCATTTTTTACAATTTTTCAAATTTTCGAGTGCATTTTTTTAATTTCCTCATTTTACGTTTAAATCGTTGCTGTTTTGTTTCCACTCGCGATACGGCAATTGTTTTAATGGAAAATCAAAGATGCATCGTTTGTTGATGTATTTTGAGCTTTTCAAGAAATTTCCTCAATTATTTCCATTTTTTACAGTTTTTCAAATCTTCGAGTGCATTTTTTTAATTTTCTCATTTTATGTTTAGATTGTTGCAGTTTTGTTTCCACTTGCGATACGGCAATTGTTTTAATGGAAAATCAAAGATGCATCGTTTGTTGATGTATTTTGAGCTTTTCAAGTAATTCCCTCAATTATTTCCATTTTTTACAATTTTTCAAATTTTTGAGTGCATTTTTTTAATTTCCTCATTTTACGTTTAGATCGTTGCCGTTTTGTTTCCACTTGCAATACGGTAATTGTTTTAATGGAAAATCAAAGATGCGTCGTTTGTTGATGTATCTTGAGCTTTTCAAGAAATTCCCTCAATTATTTCCATTTTTTACAATTTTTCAAATCTTTGAGTGCATTTTTTTTAATTTCCTTCCTTGCTATTTTGATTCTACTCGCGATTAGGCAATTGTTTTAATGGAAAATCAAAGATGCGTTATTTGTTGATGTATTTTGAGCTTTTCAAGTAATTCCCTCAATTATTTCCATTTTTTACAATTTTTCAAATTTTCGAGTCCATTTTTTGTAATTTTCTCATTTTACGTTTCGATTGTAACCGTTTTCTTTCCACTCGCGATACAGCACTTGTTTTGATGCAAAATCAAAGATGCGTCGTTTGTTGATGTATCTTGAGCTTTTCAAGAAATTCCCTTAATTATTTCCATTTTTTACAATTTTTCAAATCGTTGAATTTATTTTTCAAGTTTAGATTATTGCCGTTTTGTTTCCACTCGCAATACGGCATTTGTTTTAATGGAAAATCAAAGATGCGTCGTTTGTTGATGTATCTTGAGCTTTTCAAGAAATTCCCTCAATTATTTCCATTTTTTACAATTTTTCAAATCTTCGAGTGCTTTTTTTAATTTCCTCATTTTACGTTTAAATCGTTGCGGTTTTGTTTCCACTCGTGATACGGCAATTGTTTTAATGGAAAATCAAAGATGCGTCGTTTGTTGATGTATCTTGAGCTTTTCAAGACATTCCCTCAATTATTTCCATTTTTTACAATTTTTCAAATCTTCGAGTGCATTTTTTTAATTTCCTCCCTTGCCGTTTTGTTTCTACTCGCGATACGGCAATTGTTTTAATGGAAAATCAAAGATGCATCGTTTGTTGATGTATTTTGAGCTTTTCAAGTAATTCCCTCAATTATTTCCATTTTTTACAATTTTTCAAATTTTCGAGTGCATTTTTTTAATTTCCTCATTTTACGTTTAAATCGTTGCTGTTTTGTTTCCACTCGCGATACGGCAATTGTTTTAATGGAAAATCAAAGATGCATCGTTTGTTGATGTATTTTGAGCTTTTCAAGAAATTTCCTCAATTATTTCCATTTTTTACAGTTTTTCAAATCTTCGAGTGCATTTTTTTAATTTTCTCATTTTATGTTTAGATTGTTGCAGTTTTGTTTCCACTTGCGATACGGCAATTGTTTTAATGGAAAATCAAAGATGCATCGTTTGTTGATGTATTTTGAGCTTTTCAAGTAATTCCCTCAATTATTTCCATTTTTTACAATTTTTCAAATTTTTGAGTGCATTTTTTTAATTTCCTCATTTTACGTTTAGATCGTTGCCGTTTTGTTTCCACTTGCAATATGGTAATTGTTTTAATGGAAAATCAAAGATGCGTCGTTTGTTGATGTATCTTGAGCTTTTCAAGAAATTCCCTCAATTATTTCCATTTTTTACAATTTTTCAAATCTTTGAGTGCATTTTTTTAATTTCCTTCCTTGCTGTTTTGATTCTACTCGCGATTAGGCAATTGTTTTAATGGAAAATCAAAGATGCGTTATTTGTTGATGTATCTTGAGCTTTCCAAGAAATTCCCTCAATTATTTCCATTTTTTACAATTTTTCAAATCTTCGAGTGCATTTTTTTAATTTTCTCATTTTAAGTTTAGATTGTTGCAGTTTTGTTTCCACTTGCGATACGGCAATTGTTTTAATGGAAAATCAAAGATGCGTCGTTTGTTGATGTATCTTGAGCTTTTCAAGAAATTCCCGCAATTATTTCTATTTTTTACAATTTTTAAAACTTCGAGTGCATTTTTTTAATTTCCTCATTTTACGTTTAAATCGTTGCCGTTTTGTTTCCACTCACGATACGGCAATTGTTTTAACGGAAAATTAAAGATGCGGCGTTTGTTGATGTATCTTGAGCTTTTCAAGAAATTCCCTCAATTATTTCCATTTTTTACAATTTTTCAAATCTTCGAGTGCATTTTTTTAATTTTCTCATTTTAAGTTTAGATTGTTGCAGTTTTGTTTCCACTTGCGATACGGCAATTGTTTTAATGGAAAATCAAAGATGCATCGTTTGTTGATGTATTTTGAGCTTTTCAAGAAATTCCCTCAATTATTTTCATTTTTTATAATTTTTCAAAACTTCGAGTGCTTTTTTTTAATTTAGTCATTTTACGTTTAAATCGTTGCCGTTTTGTTTCCACTCGCGATACGGCAATTGTTTTAATGGAAAATCAAAGTCGCATCGTTTGTTGATGTATCTTGAGCTTTACAAGAAATTCCCGCAATTATTTCCATTTTTTACAATTTTTCAAAACATCGAGTGCATTTTTTTAATTTCCTCATTTTAAGTTTAGATACTAGCCGTTTTGTTTATACTCACGATACGGCAATTGTTTTAATGGAAAATCAAAGATGCATCATTTGTTGATGTATATTGAGCTTTTCAAGTAATTCCCTCAATTATTTACATTTTTTACAATTTTTCAAATCTCCGAGTACATTTTTTTCATTTCCTCATTTTATGTTAAGATTGTTGCCGTTTGGTTTCTACTCGCGTTTTAATGGAAAATAATTTTATTTTAAAAGATTATGAATCTTAAACGCTAAATTAAATTTTTTTTCCGATGTAATGAAATTATAAAAAAAAATTCTAGGAGTAAATTTTAGGAATTTATAAAGAATTCTCACGAACAAAAACATTGACATTCAATCTAAATTAAACACGGGCGTAAACTCGGATGCGAATTGAGTTCCTGCCAAGGCGCTTCACTCACTCGAACAGGATGTAAATTTGGCCGAAGGCGTCGCCGTCTGTTCCACTTAATTCCCAAACTTTTAGCGCACCTGCAAATCGATTTAACTTTTTGTTTCCAACAGGTGCCGAAATTACGCTTTCGATTAGTAACTTAAAACTTGAATTTTATATTCCTTCATTCGCAGAATACGCGGAAGGGAAAATTTTAACGAGAGCGTAAAATATTCACTTCTTGTTTAAGAGTAAAGGTCATCGTGTACAGAGCGATGCGAAGCGAAGCGATGCGAAGCGATGCGAAGCGCGGTGGAGATCAATTTTTTCGTTACATGTTTTCTTACATGGAACACGCTGCGCTTCGATTTTTCAAAAATCGCGTGTTCGCGTATAATGAAAATATTGATCTACGCTGCGCTTCGCTACGCTTTGCTCTAGTGCGCCATGGCCTTTTCGTGTATTCTTTTATGGAATGTGCTGCGCTTCGCTGGAGAAGCACTAGAGTAAATAGAGGCGAAGCGCGGCGAAGATAAAATTTTTCATTATATGTTTTCTTACATGAAATACGCTGCGCTTCGGTGCGCTTCGCTGCTTCAATGTGCACCTAATGAAAATATTGATCTACGCCGCGCTTCGCTTCGCTTCTCTCCGCTCTAGTGTGCGATGGTCTTGCATTTACTGCGCTTCGCCGCTTCAAAGTGCTCTTTAACGCAAGAATACATCTAACGGAAAAATTGCTTTTCGCCGTTGATTACAACTCTAGCAATTACCCAGTTCGAGCACACGAACTTATCCGACCCTTAAGACTTCTGAAGGTCCTGAAATAAATGGCAACGATACAATTAAATATTTCACGACGGGGAGTTTCGTTCCTTCAAAAGCCCTTTAAACACCTAATATAAAGGCAGAACGTACGGAATGTTTTAAGGTCAATAAACATAAGCCAGACAAAAGCGCGCGTTGCTATTGTTTACGCTATTGTTACGCGTTTTAATTAGTTTGTAAATATAAATTAATTTATCGATGAACTTAAAATGAATTGTCATTTCCCGAATTAATTTATCGATCCTGATAAACAAATTGTAATGTAATCAATTAATTAAATCATTTTAAATCAACGACAGTTCACGTATTCAATGCTAATGAGAAAATTAATGTCGACATTCGTTATTTTATAAATGGCTGATGTTGATAATTAAAAAAAAAAATATTTAAAATTTTCACTCACATGGAAATCAAATTAATTATCTTTTCCCATCAACGACAAACCGCAGACCGGTTTCGGTGTTAATGAGGAATGTAATGAAGTCATTGATGTTAACATTTATTATTTTATAAATGATTGATGTTGATAATTAAAAAAAAAATCGCAAAAAAATATTTATACTGGTGATGTATTTTTTTATTAATAACAATCAACTTCCCGCACTCTTTCGCTTTAAAAATATTCTTATTTCGTTAAAATTCGTTAATTAATAAAAAAGATATGAATTTTTGAAGTTGATGCGGACGCAACCCGACCAAGATTTTCAAAAATTGCAAAAAAATATTGATACTGGTGATGTATTTTTTTATTAACAACAATCAACTTTTCGCACTCTTTCGCTTTAAAAATATTCTTATTTCGTTAAAATTCGTTAGTTATTAAAAAAAATATGAATTTTTGAAGTTGATGCGGACGCAACCCGGCCGGGATTTTCAAAAATTGCAAAAAAATATTTATACTAGTGATGTATTTTTTTATTAACAACAGCCAACTTCTCGTACTCTTTCGCTTTAAAAATATTCTTATTTCGTTAAAATTCGTTAATTAATAAAAAAGATATGAATTTTTGCAGTTGATGCAGACGCAACTCGACCAGAATTTTCAAAAATTGCAAAAAAATATTTATACTGGTGATGTATTTTTTTATTAACAACAATCAACTTCTCGCACTCTTTCGCTTTAAAAATATTCTTATTTCGTTAAAATTCGTTAGTTAATAAAAAAGATATGAATTTTTGAAGTTGATGCGGACGCAACCCGACCAAGATTTTCAAAAATTGCAAAAAAATATTGATACTGGTGATGTATTTTTTTATTAACAACAATCAACTTCCCGCACTCTTTCGCTTTAAAAATATTCTTATTTCGTTAAAATTCGTTAATTAATAAAAAAGATATGAATTTTTGAAGTTGATGCGGACGCAACCCTACCAGGATTTTCAAAAATTGCAAAAAAATATTTATACAGGTGATGTATTTTTTTATTAACAACAGCCAACTTCTCGCACTCTTTCGCTTTAAAAATGTTCTTTTTTCGTTAAAATTCGTTAGTTAATAAAAAAAGATATGAATTTTTGAAGTTGATGCGGACGCAACCCTACCAGGATTTTCAAAAATTGCAAAAAAATATTTAGACAGGTGTTGCATTTTTTTATTAACAACAATCAACTTCCCGCACTCTTTCGCTTTAAAAATATTCTTATTTCGTTAAAATTCGTTAATTAATAAAAAAGATATGAATTTTTGAAGTTGATGCGGACGCAACTCGACCAGGATTTTCAAAAATTGCAAAACCGCAGACCGGTTTCGTTGTTAATGAGGAATGTAATGAAGTCATTGATGTTAACATTTACTATTTAATAAATGACTGAAGTTAAAAATATTTATAAATAATGAGACAGCGGCGGAAATTCGTTTTCAGGAAAATATCAATCAGGCGGGAGAAACGTCGCCGTTGAAAACTATAATGGCTTTGGAATTTCTTTAATAAATTTATCGACTTGGCAGGGAAACAGTTTACCGCGGTATTTGTACGTGTGGCAATGGAGGACCGAAATAATTTCCGCATAAATTTCCCACAGTCAGCAAAACTTTTCCCACACTTTGAACGACCGCAGCGGCTAAACGAAGAATCCAAATCGAACACTGTTTTCAAATCCGTGCTGTGCTCCTCAATTAAAATTGGCGATTTTTAGTTTTTGACGACGAAAATTTAATAATAATAACAATAAGTTTATTCGTGTACATAACAACAGTTTTACACATGTCATGAAAAGGAATAATTCTAATCACACAATGTTATCAGAGGATACATAAATTGCCCTATTATTTTCGAACTTAAATTAAAACACGTGTAGAAATATATTAAGAAAAGAAAAGAAACTTGAAAAACTGTACTACATTTGAAATGATTTCCTGAGGAAACCGCTGGTTGGATTCGGAGTTTCTGCACGTCACCAAGACCCACCAGAAAATGTATTTGCGCCGAAACAAATGTCATTTTGCAGCCTGTGGCGCGGTCGCAAAAAAAACTCGAGATTGTTAAAAATCGGAAAAATCTTAAGGGATTGAAAAAAAAAACATGCAAAATAATTTATTGCGTTTGGGAATCCGGTTCTAATAAATGTTGTTTACTATCGGAAATTTCCGTCGGCTTTCCTGAAAATTTTACCGGCACGCCATTCATCCGCAACGTCTCTTTTTTTCCACTCGAATAAATGCATCCGACGATGGCATTTCTGTTTTCTCACCGGTTCGTCCTGAAATAACCAACAGGCAATATCGCCGGAAATTATAGCACAAACTGAAACTGTAAATAATAATTTTAATAAGTTTATTTTCCAACAGATTATTAAATAAATAAATTAGGAACTTATTAGTTGCAGAAAGCATTAAATATTTCGTTTTATTGAATTTAGATTATTACATCTTATTACGTTGAAGAAATATACCGTGAGATTAGAAAGTCAAAAATAGTTGGCGGCACATTTTCTGAAAATAGGGATAAACATTCAATTAATATTACGTTGCCTGTCTGGAATCCATTATGTTTATTTTGACATCTTGTGGTTTTTTGAGGTTACTCGTCTTAAAAATAGACAACACACAATATGTCAAAATAAAAAAAAATGCCGCCCACTAGTTTCGACTTTTTGGTCTCACGGTATGTTAACTAAATCGCTTAAAAGAAAAATAAAAGAGTTTTTTTCGATGTTCTCTATGGGGATCTCGGAAACTATACAGTTAAATGGGCAAGGAAGTGCAGTTTTACGAGCCCAATCAAATAACACTTTCAAAGTTTTCAAAAAAGTGACAGGTAACTGGATATTTTGAAAAATGTAAAAAATTTTCAAATAAACATATCTCGGTTATTATGATAGACAGAAAAAAACTGTAAAGGACAAAGTTGTAGATAATTTTACGCGGCTTGATAAAATAAATTCGGAAAATTTTTAACGCCATTATTTTTCGAGATATGACGCAAACTTACATTTGTTTTCCAGGAAACCATAGTTGGCTACGACCTAATTCGAAAGACAATTTTTTTCTCTCTAACCCGATATCACACGTGACATGGTTATTTCTAAAAATAAGTGAGTTACAGTTATTTTTAAGTTTTATTATAAATAAAATAAAAATGGTGATGTGGCCATCATGTTACTTTCTCCGACTTGATGGTAGTCATTTATATTTACGTTTTCATGGTTTATTTTCAATTTAAATCATATTTTAAATATACATCGAGCGGATGAAACTGACGTTTAAAACGTCAAAATTATGAAAAATTCAAAAACTCAGTTTACTCAAAAACTAAAGGGATTTCGAAAAAAACTTATTCTTTATAAGTTGTTCATTTTAGCATTCTCTACATAAATTTGCTGTAACTATCATCGTTTTATAATTATAAATCAAAAATTAAAAAAATAATAATAATTTTTTTTCTCGAATAAAAATGATTTTTTAAAAAATGTTTTCAAGCAAACGATGTTCATTTCAATGTTGTCTTCAAAGTTTGCTTAAATGTTTTTGTGATATTTTTCATATTTAAGAAAATATTGGCAAAAAACAAAAAATAGTTAAGGTAAACGCCCACTTCCGGTGCACGAAATTTTACCAAAAGCTTTTCAGTTCTTTAGATTATCAAATAAGACGGATGTTGAAAGTTTCATATCAATTGCTTTATTAGTTTTTGAGATACAGCGCGCACACACAGCCACACACACACAGACACAAAAAAAAAAAAATTTCCAGAAATTGTTGAAATGGCATCTAGGGACCCCAAAACGGGTATTTCCGTAAAAAAAAAATTTTGAAAAAAAAATCACGATCACAATACTTTCTCGTACTTCGTAACGGAGAAAGTAAAAATAGTTAGCTATGAAAAAGATGAAAAAATTAAGTAAAACGATATTCTGATATATAATAGAACAATTATTTAGTAATTCAATTTTTGAATTACAATTGGAAATACTGTACGTTTTGCCTCGTCTTGCAAAAACGAATAAATAAATTTTGTGCCGATGGATGTACTGTTTTAAAAAATGTTAATTTATGTATTGTATTTTCTAGTGCATAGATTTTAATGTTATTTTGTAGTTACTTTGTTTTTTACTTTCTCCGTTACGAAGTACGAGAAAGTATTGTGATCGTGATTTTTTTTTCAAAATTTTTTTTTACCAGAATATCCGTTTTGGGGTCCCTAGATGCCATTTCAACAATTTCTGGAAAAAAAAAATTGTGTCTGTGTGCTGTGTGTGTGTGCGTGTCTGTGCGCGCTGTATCTCAAAAACTAATTCAACAATTAACATGAAACTTTGAAGTTTTATTTGACAATTCGAAGAACTGAAAAGCTTTTGGTAAAATTTCGTACACCGGAAGTGGGTGTTTACCTTAACCGTTTTTGGTTTTTTGCCAATATTTTTTTTAAATATGGAAAATTTTACGAAAACATTCAAATAAATATTGAAGACAACAAAGAAATGGACATCTTTTGCTTGAAAATACTTTTCATAAAATCATTGTTATTCGAGAAAAATATTTTTTTTTCATTTTTGGTTTATAATTATAAAACGATAATAGTTGCAGCAAATTTATTCTGATAATAATTATAGAGAATGCTGAAATGAACAACTTATAAAGAATAAGTTTTTTTCTAAATCCCTTTAGTTTTTGAGTAAACCGAGTTTTTGAATTTGAAGTATAATTTTTCATTTAAAACATGATTTAAATTGAAAATAAACCACGAAGGTGTAAATATAAACGATACCATCAAGTCGGAGAAAGTAACATGATGGCCACATCACCAATTTTTCTTTTTGACTTATGTAAGACTTATCATAACCATTAATAATAACATAAACAATTTTACTTTCAATGAAATTGAAAACTGCATACAACAATAATAATAATAATCGTTTCGGAATTATTTAATTTTTTACGTAAATAAAAGACGTTGACTTCGTGATACATCTTTCATCCTTATTTTTTGGTGACTCGAAATGACTTCTAGTTCTGAAATTTAGGTCCCTGTGTGATCTTAGCTGTCGGTGAGCTTTAAAATAAAAATGTAATACAGAGGAAAATTAATTCAGGTTTTCAAGTCTCAAATGTTCTTCATTTCACTGCGTCACAGAAACAAGTAAATAAAGCGTATTTTTGCCGCCGCAAAACAACTTCCCGGTAGCCCATAATTTTCACAACAGACACAACAATTTCCTCAGGCTCACCAAACAACGACGTCTCTCGATATTTCCATCAAGGTGAAAGAATCGACAACAACGCCGTTAATTTAACTGCACAAAACGCGACCGAAAACAGTTGCATAAATTACGATTTATGTGCAATTAACGCTTACAATCGTGACGGCTCTCGGCGGGGTGATTCACGGTATGGCAGAGGTAGCAGAGGTGGTAATACAGATATCTGCAATCTGTAAATCGTAGTGTGACAGCAAACGTCACTTTTTAGAACAAAACGAAATATCCGCCATTATCATTTCATGGCACACCAAAAATAATTGTAAAGTTTTTTGCAAATATCTCGGTAAATACAGGACGGCAAACGTAACCTGCCGTTGCGCAAAATTGTGGGCGGATCCTTCGAAGGACGCTCTCGATAGATTTCGTGAAGAGTTCGCGCGCCTGGTACGTTCATTTTCAAAAGTGACAGTGCATTAATTACGTGGAGGATAGCGCCCGAAGTTGTTGAAGAATATGTGATTGCTTATTACAGAATCTGTACTCGGCCGGCTGTAGAGAGAGAGAGAGAGCTTCCGCTTGCTCTCTGCGCGTCCGGCCAACTTACATTTGCCGTCCTGTACTCTGAAGAAACCATTGAGTAAGTCAAATAATTAACACATTTCAAATTTTACATGTAAATCCCTATCGCCTGTAGAACAATATTTTTATTAAACTGTACTGAGTATAATTTATGGATTAACGGTAGCAACCATATTTTCTATTAATACTTTTATTCACCGATAACGAATCTTAAAAGGAAAACACTTTTAGATTACATTACGATTGCACTTGATATAATTTTTATCAAGTTCAAGTAAATATACGTATCGTTTTTTCTTCCACCCATGCACTTTCAGTTTTGCTACGAGTTGTGAAACATGGAAAAGTTTCGATCGCTGACATTCTTACAATTGCTGGTGCTGTTAATTGGTTTGGCCAATGGGTATTCCAACAGGACCAATCAGTGGGATACCAGAAACACCATCGTGCATTTATTCGAATGGAAATGGAAGGACGTCGCTGATGAATGCGAGAGGTTTTTGCAACACAAAGGATACGCCGGTGTTCAGGCAAGAAAAAAAATTACAAACCATAATGTATTACTACATGAAATAGATATTAATTTCAGCAAAATAAAATTCTCGAGAGGATTTTAAAATGTACTTTTTTTAAGTGCGCCGATAAGGCGAACGTTTAAAATTCGCGACTTGCTCGACCTTGTCAGTGCATTTTCAAGATAAAAACGTTTTATAATGCATGCATTTGAGACAACTTAACTTTATAGCTTTAGTAAGACTTAATTTTTCTAATTTCGTTTTTATTAAATTATCTCTTAAATACCGTTTCAATCAATCAACCAACTTTATTTCCTCTAATTCAGCCAGCGAATGCCCTAAACTGCCATAGTTAGGTCAGATTAGGTTAGGTTGGGTGAATTGTCACTTGAAAAAAAAAAAAAAAAACTTTCAGCCCGCAAAAATCCCTAAACTGTTGTAGATATGGAAGTCGTGTTATCACTTCAATGTTATGTTATGTTAATGCTTTCTGAATCACTTTACTGTTCCATTTTATTTCATTCCGAATTCCAGGCAAGTCGCAAATGTTAAAAAAAAATGGTGTAGTGGCCATCATGTCACTTTCTCCGACTTTATATTTACGTTTTTATGGTTTATTTTCAATTGAAATCATATTTTAAATGTACATCGAGCGTTGTGGAAACTCGGATGAAACTGACGTTTAAAACGTCAAAATTATGAAAGATGGAAAAATTATACTTCAAATTCAAAAACTCGGTTTACTCAAAAACTAAAGGGATTTCGAAAAAACGTATTCTTTATAAGTTATTAATTTTAGCATTCTCTACAATTATTATTCACATAAATTTGCTGTAACTATTATCGTTTCATAATTATGAACCAAAATTTAAAAAATAATAATAATTTTTTTTCTCGAATAGCAATGATTTTATGAGAAATATTTTTAAGCAAAAGATGTTCATTTCTTTGTTGTCTTCGATGTTTGTTTAAATGTTTTTGTGATATTTTTTAAATTTAAGAAAATATTGGCAAAAAACAAAAAACAGTTAAGGTAAACACCCACTTCCGGTGTACGAAATTTTACCAAAAGCTTTTCAGTTCTTCAGATTATCAAATAAGACGTATGTTCAAAGTTTCATATCAATTTCTTCATTAGTTTTTGAGATACAGCGCACATAGACACACACACACACACAGACACATACACACAGACACAAAATTTTTTTTTCCAGAAATTGTTGAAATGGCATCTAGGGACCCCAAAACGGACATTTCCGTAAAAAAAAAATTTTGAAAAAAAATCACGATCACAATACTTTCTCGTACTTCGTAACGGAGAAAGTAAAAAGTTTTTGGTACGAGCGTTACATCTCGTTTAAGTTTAAAAAAAATCATAACTCAAAAAATAAATTTTGGATTTTGACACTGTAAACGGGTTTCTGTCACCAATTAAATTACCTAAAAGCTGAACTAAAATTTGTTAATCCGCTTCAAATAGTTTTACAGTTGCGCACGTGTGAACTTGCATTATGGAATGATTACAGAGTGCAATTAAAAAAATCATAACGCAAAAAGCGCGTTTAGTTTTTTCATCAGGTGAACGGATTTTGATCACCAATTAAATTACCTAAAATTAGTACTAAAATTTGTCAACCAATTCCATACGGTTATAAAGTTGCGCATGTGTAAACTTACATAACCTAGAAATAATGTTTATTTAAAGAAAATTCGGTTAAAAAATATAAATAGTGCGCGCAAAATTTTGAAAATAATCGCAATCTAAACTCAGAAGTCTTAACATTACAACACAACTTGTTTGTTTTTCTTTAACCAAGCTTAAGATAAAATTAGAAGCTTTTTGATTCAACCAAGCATTTAATTACTAAGTGTAGACTCCAATTAAAAAAAATCATAACTCGCAAAGTGCATTTAGGATTTTTATGTTACGAACGGATTTTGATTACCAATTAAATTATCTAAAATTAGCACTAAAATTCGTTAACGCATTCCATGCAGTTTTAAAGCTGCGCACGTGTAAACTTACAAAACCCAGAAATAATAGTTGAAGAAAAAGAAAACCGGTTGAAAAAAATATAAAGAGTGCTTACAAAATTTTGAAAATAATCGCAATCTAAACTCAGAAGTCTCAACCCCACGACACAACTTGCTATTTTTTTTTAACGGTTTCCATAAAAAAATTGTAGACCATTCAACCCAAGCATTGTCTCGCGATTAAAAAAAAAATAACTCAAAAACGGGATTTCGGATTGGTATTCTGCAAACGGATTTCGACTATCGATTAAACTACCCATAGGATGTTAATCTGCTTTATGCGGTTTTTGAGTTCTGCAGTCCTAAAAGTGGACCGTAAGTTCGATTGGGCATTGACCACCTGTTTGACTATTTATCTCGACAATATTAACAGGAGACAGGCTCAGAATTGTCGAACCACCTGTTCGACAATTCTGAGCCTGTCTCCTGCTAATATTGTCGAGATAAATAGTCAAACAGGTGGTCAATGCCCAATTGAACTTACGGTCCACTTTCAGGTCTCGGAATGTCCAACTCGTAGTCATTCAATTCAGTTGAATTAATTTATTTTCGGTTTTTATATGTTTTTATTGCAAATCTTTTTTTTTTCCTACTTGGGATATTGATAGACGGTCAGATAAGTGGTCAATGACCAATCGAACTTACGGTCTAGTTCCAGGACCCAGAATGTTTAACACATAGTCGTTCAGTGCAGTTGAATTAATTTAATTTACGTTTCTTTGTGTTTTCATTACAAATTGTTATGTTTTTTGTACTGGGGATATTGATAGATGGTTAGATAGGTGGTCAATGGCCAATCGAACTTACGGTCCACTTCCAGAACCCTGAATGTATTCAGTTGAATTAATTTAATTTACGTTTCTTCGTGTTGTCATTCAAAATTTTTGTTATTTTTTGTACTAGGGATATTGATGGACGGCTAGATGAGTGATCAATGGCCAATCGAACTTACGGTCCACCACCAGAACTCTGAATTTATTAAGTTGAATTAATTTAATTTACGTTACTTCGTGTTTTCATTACAAATTTTTATGTTTTTTGTGCTGGGGATATTGATGGACGGTTAGATGGGTGATCAATGGCCAATCGAACTTACGGTCCACTTCCAGAACTCATTTAATTTACGTTTCCTTGTGTTTTCATTACAAATTTTCATTTTTTTTGTGCTGGGGATATTGATGGACGGTTAGATGGGTGTTCAATGGCCAATCGAACTTACGGTTCACTTCCAGAACTCTGAATGTATTCAGTTGAATTAATTTAATTTACATTTCTTCGTGTTTTCATTACAAATTTTTATGTTTTTTGTGCTGGGGATATTGATGGACGGTTAGATGGGTGATCAATGGCCAATCGAACTTACGGTCCACCACCAGAACTATGAATGTATTCAGTTGAATTAATTTAATTTGCGTTTCTTTGTGTTTTCATTACAAATTTTTATGTTTTTTGTGCTGGGGATATTGATAGACGGTTAGATGGGTGATCAATGGCCAATCGAACTTACGGTCCACCACCAGAACTCTGAATGTATTCAGTTGGATTAATTTAATTTACGTTTCTTCGTGTTTTCATTACTAATTTTTATGTTTTTTGTGCTGCGGATATTGATGGACGGTTAGATGGGTGACCAATGGCTAATTGAACTTACGGTCCACTTCCAGAACTCTGAATGTATTCAGTTGGATTAATTTAATTTACGTTTCTTCGTGTTTTCATTACAAATTTTTATGTTTTTTGTGCTGGGGATATTGATGGACGGTTAGATGGGTGATCAATGGCCAATCGAACTTACGGTCCACTTCCAGAACTCATTTAATTTACGTTTCCTTGTGTTTTCATTACAAATTTTTATGTTTTTTGTGCTGGGGATTTTGATAGACGGTTAGATGGGTGATCAATGGCCAATTTAACTTACGGTCCACTTCCAGGACTCTGAATTTATTCAGTTGAATTAATTTAATTTACGTTTCTTCGTGCTTTCATTACAAATTTTTATGTTTTTTGTGCTGGGGATATTGATAGACTGCTAGACGGGTGATCAATGGCCAATCGAACTTATGGTCCACTTCCAGAACTCATTTTTTTTATTATACAAGGTGTCTCCAGTTAACGAAAACGCCGTCATCGGCGATCGCGCTTGGTGGGAACGATACCAGCCGATCAGTTACGAGCTGAAGACGCGCTCGGGCAATGAAGCCGAATTCTTGGACATGACGAGGAGGTGCAACGCCGTCGGAGTTCGCATCTACGTGGATTTGATCATCAATCACATGGCCGCCCTCGGAGATACTTTGACGGGAACCGGAGGAAACGTCGCCAGTCCCAACAAGAAGGAGTTTCCGGCCGTTCCCTACAATTGGACCGATTTCCACGACACGTGCGCCATCAACGATTACAACAATCCGTCGAACGTCCGCAATTGCGAACTGAACGAACTGAAGGATTTGGATCAGGTAATAATTCTAGAGTTGGAATCAAAAAAAAAAATCAAATTTTTTAAAAAAAATAAAATTTTGCAAAACTTCACAACTCGGGCGCAAAAGTGATTTGGATTTTTTTTGCTATAAAACAACTTTTTTGACACCATGTATTGATCGGCTGTGCATTGACTTTTGCTATAAAATAACTTTTTCTTGACACCAACTGATTTTCTTCAGGGTGAACCCTACGTGCGCGAGAAAATCCTCAACTTCTGCAACAAACTCATCGACCTGGGCATCGCGGGGTTCCGCGTCGACGCCGCCAAACACATGTGGCCCGCGGATCTTCAGTACATCTACTCGAACTTCAAGTCGCTGAATCCGAGCTTCGGGTTTCCGCCGGGCGCGAGGCCTTACATCTACCAGGAGGTCATCGACTTGGGCGGCGAGGCCATCAAGCGCGAGGAGTACACGCCGCTGGGAGCGGTCACGGAGTTCCGGCACAGCGCCAAAATCGGCAACGTCTTCAGAGGCAATGATAAGTTAACATATCTTAACAACTGGGGTGAAGGTTGGTCGTTCCTTCCGAGCGACCAGGCGCTGATTTTCGTTGATAATCACGATAATCAGAGAGGCCACGGTCCTGGAGGTTCGTCGATATTGACCTACAAGGACGCGAAGCAGTACAAGATGGCGACGGCGTTCATGCTGGCGCATCCTTACGGCACCACGAGGATTATGTCCAGTTTTGATTTCAGCAATTCGGATCAAGGTGAGTGAATTTGTCGCTGGGATGACTTGAAACCTCACCGATAAAATTGTATGTAAGTCAAGGTCAGAAAATTTGTCACTGACATAATTTGAAACCTCACCGATAAAACCGTAGATAAGATCAAGGTGAATAAATTTCTTTGTTGTTTGAAATTTCACCGATAAAACTCCACAGGACCTCCGCAGGACAACAACGGTAACACAATCTCGCCGGGAATCACCGCGGAAGGCACCTGCACGAACGGCTGGGTCTGCGAGCACCGCTGGAGGCAAATCTTCAACATGGTGGGTTTCAAGAACGCCGTCAAAGACACGAACATCGAGCACTGGTGGAGCAACGGAGACCAGCAAATCGCCTTCGGCAGAGGCAACAAGGGATTCGTGGCCTTCACCAACTTCGGGGATCTCCGCCGAACCCTGCAAACCGGCCTTCCGGAAGGAACGTACTGTGACGTCATCAGCGGCGGGCTTGCGGACGCGCGCTGCACCGGAAAAACGGTTCGCGTTGGTGGAGATGGAACGGCGCACGTTGAACTGGGCACGTTGGAGTACGATGGCGTTTTGGCCATTCATGTCAACGCCAAGTTGTAAATGTTTATCCATCGCGTCGCTTGTTAAATAAAAATGGCGCTTTAAAAAAAAGATTTTTTTTACCTGGGTAACTTTTTTATTTTAATAGCTAGCTGAAATTTGATTACTCCAATCGATTTATCTCGTTCTTCTGATGAAGAAAACATGCTCTTTGATGATCAGTGATGGTTATTAAAAAAGTTCAATCCGTTTTTTCCATTTTAAAACTTTCTTTCCGAGCGCCTCACGCGGTTAATATTGACATTTCTTCTTTGCCGAGTACTTTTTCTAAAGCGTCTTAATGAGATCTTTCGAATGACGTATAGAAATCCCGAATCGGACCGGTGGTTTTTTCAAGAAGTTATTATTAAAAATACTAAACGCGCCAGGCCAAAATTACGTTTTTTTCAAATATTTTCTAAACCCTTATAGATATCGATTTGAAATTTTAATAGTATTTGTCTTGAATTATTTTTGATGATTTTTCATGAAAATTTCAAATCGATATCTATAAGGGTTTAGAAAATATTTGAAAAAAACGTGATTTCGGCCTTACGCGTTTAGTATAAATCGAAAATCGGCGTAGATTGTAAACGGTGCGTCCCACGAAAAATTTGGTCCTTAAATTTTCGACGCAAAATTAAATTCCAAAGTGCAATCTGTTTAAATTTTTTGCATCCGATTAAAAATGGCCGCTGTAGATTTTTTTTATTGAAATCCGGGGTGGTTTTCCTTGAATAACTCCTCGGGGGTTGGAGATATCAAAAATTAGTAAGAGACATAAAATATAGAGGAACCTTCGTTCTATAAAACCCTGTAAAAATTAAAGTCGCTACTATAAAGGGGGCGTGGCCCCGCTCGCCGAAGCATGAAAAAAGCGACCTCTGCCGAGAAAGGGTTGCAGCTCGCGAACGGAGAAGAGCACTTCCAACACAGTAAGTAACTTTTGTGCACCAAAGTGTTTGCGATTTTTTGAGCCGTATCCGAACGTTCCAACTCGAAAACCCAAAAAGCCTTAGCGTTGGGCGTAAACCTCTGCATCGTGAAAAATCGATTTTCAAAAATTCACCCCTGCGTCCAGGGGTGAGTTGGGAAATTGCGGTTTTCACGGGACCCTAGAGGACGTTTTCGGCTTTCAGGAAAAAAATTAATATTGTAAAAAAAAAAAAAATTTGTTGGGTTGGCAACACTTTTTTTGCGGTGGTTGAATTTTTAAGAGTTTTTTTCTTGAATTATTTTTGATTTTTCGTAAAAATTTCAAATCGATATCTATAAGGGTTTAGAAAATATTTGAAAAAAACGTGATTTCGGCCTTACGCGTTTAGTATAAATCGAAAATCGGCGTAGATTGTAAACGGTGCGTCCCGCGAAAAATATGGACCTAACCTTTTCGTCGCAAAATTAAATTCCAAATGGCAATCTGTTTAAATTTTTTGCATCCGATTAAAAATGGCCGCTCTAGAATTTTTTTATTGAAATCCGGGGTGGTTTTCTTTGAATAACTCCTGGGGGGTTGGAGATATCAAAAATTAGTAAGAGACATAAAATATAGAGGAACCTTCGTTCTATAAAACCCTGTAAAAATTAAAGTCGCTACTATAAAGGGGGCGTGGCCCCGCTCGCCGAAGCATGAAAAAAGCGACCTCTATTGAGAAAGGGTTGTAGCTCGCGAACAGAGAAGAGCACTTCCAACACAGTAAGTAACTTTTGTGCACCGAAGTATTTGGAATTTTTTGAGCCATATCCGAACGTTCCAACTTGAAAACCCAAAAAGCCTTAGCGCTCGGCGTAAACCTCTGCGTCGCGAAACATCGATTTTCAAAAATTCACCCACGAGTCTAGGGGTGAGTTGAGAAATTGCGGTTTTCACGGAACTCTAGAGGACGTTTTCGGCTTTCAGGAAAAAAATTAATATTGTAAAAAAAAAATTTTTTTGTTGGGTTGGCAACACTTTTTTTTCGGGGGTTGTTCTAGGGGGTTTAAATTTTAATAGTATTTATCTTTAATTATTATTGATTTTTCGTAAAAAATTCAAATCGATATCTATAAGGGTTTAGAAAATATTTGAAAAAAACGGGTTTTTGGCATTACGCGTTTAGTATATCTTATTATTATTATTTCAAGCTTAAGTTGCTGTATTTGAAATTGTGTTCTTTATGTGAAATAGTGAAATATAAAATTAAGAAAATTAACTGGTAAAGAACGATTTGCCGTCGTCAGATTTTTAATTTTCTAAAAAAAAAATCGCAAAATTCTTCGAAAAATTCCCGGAAAACAATAAAAAATTGGCCGTAGATCGTAAACGGTGAGCCTTACAAAAAATATGGCCCCCATCTTTTCGACGCAAAATAAAATTCCAAATGATATGCCGTTTAAATTTTTCGTATGGGATTAAAAATGGCCGCTCTAGAATTTTTTTATTGAAGTTGAGGGTGGTTTTCTTTGAATAACTGTTCAAGGGTTGGAGATATAAAAAATTCGTAAGAAACATAAAATATAGAGGAGCCTTTGTTCTATAAAACTCTATAAAAATTAGAGTTCGTTCTGTAAAGGGGGCACGGCCCCGCTTGCTGAAGCACGAAAAAAGCGACCTCTGCGGAGAAAGGGTTGCAGCTCGCGAACAGAGGGGACCACTTCCAAACAAAGAAGTGGCCGTTGTGCCCCCATGTATTTGGGATTTTTTGAGCCGTATTCGAACGTTCCAACTAGAAAACCCAAAAAGCCTTAGCATTTTGCGTAAACCTCTGCGTCGCGAAACATCGATTTTCAAAAATTCACCCCCGAGTCCAGGGGTGCGTTGGAAAATTGCGGTTTTCACGGGACTCTAGAGAACGTTTTAGGCTTTCAAGAAAAAAAAAATATTGTAAAAAAAAAAATTTTGTGGGGTTGGCAACACTTTTTTGCGCGGGTTGTTCTAGGAGATTGAAATTTTAACAGTATTTGTCTTGAATTATTTTTGATTTTTCGTAAAAATTTCAAATCGATATCTATAAGGGTTGAGAAAATATTTGCAAAAAACGTGATTTTAGCCTTACGCATTTAGTATATATAGAAAATCGGCGGTAGATTGTAAACGGTGCGTCCCACAAAAAATACGGTCCTTACCTTTTCGACGCAAAATTAAATTCCGAATGGCAATCTGTTTAAATTTTTCGCATCCGATTAAAAATGGCCGCTCTAGAATTTTTTTATTGAAATCGGGTGTGGTTTTTTTTAATAACTGAATAACTCCTCGGGGGTTGGAGATATCAAAAATTTGTAAGAGACATAAAATGTAGAGACGGACTCGTTCTATAAAACTCAGTGAAAATTTTCTCGGCCATTCTGTTTTTTTTTTCAATCGACCGATACTCAGGATATTTCAATAACCCGTATCTATATTACAAAAGTTTCTTGTGTGCTGTGTGTGTGTGTCTCAAACTTCGACGGTGCGCATCCCTTTTAGGTCTCGCCGTCAAAGAGGGAAATGTATTCCCGTCATACGAGAGTTAAAACTAGTTTTCCGCAAATCAATTCTCTCCTTCGGAACATGTTCCAGGAAAATTTTATATAATTATAAATGCAATTCCGATTTCATGTGGAAGATACGTTAATTAAAGTTTGAAACAGTCGAAACAAACGGGTGTAATTTTAACTTTATTATTTTAAAACGTTCAAAATATTGAAGTATAAGTTTTAATTGCTGACATCGCCTAGTTGATTTTTTTTTTGTATTCGTAGAATGTTTTAATAAAGTTTCATCTGTGTGTTTGTCAATTAAGTCGAACGGATCGCTTTAAGGAACATTAATTAAGCGAGGAATTGCAAAATTTAAATTTCTACGATAATTTTTAAGTTCTCCTGCAAATCCTCAAACTTGGGTAACTCTGTTGTAACTTAAACTGACTAAAGTTGCGAAGGATCGGCGGTGCCGACATTAACTTCCGCGAGCGGATTGTAGCTAATTAAGGCTTGCATTAATTATTACTCGTGTTACTTCTCTCGTGCAAATTTAATACGTGTCAAGAGTGTGTAACGCAATTAAATGCGCATTATTTAATACTTTCCCAACAAATGCCACAATTTTCACGACAATAAGTTCCCGGCGCATCCACCGAAAAAGTCAAAATCATGATTTTGCTTTAATTAGACAATAAATACTATTTCTTTTGGTCAAACCTACGCCAAAAATTTTTTTTTTTCCTTGGCACTAATTTCTGCAGGAATTGATTGCAATTCTCAAAACACGCACGGGTAATCCTGGTAATGTATTGCACACCTTTTTCCGTTTTTTTTTTTTTTACTGCGGATGCCTCGTATAAATTTCGGCCCCAATTTTATCGTCCGCTTTGCTGGTGTTGTTTTTTTTTGCCTTTGCGGAAGGAAGAATTTATTTACTTTCCCTTTGTACTCCGTTCCGCCCGATTTGCCGATTTAATTGCGCCCGCTTTTATCGGCAGGAAATTACCTAAGCCAATATTTCACCGGGAAAAGTTTATAATTATGCAATCGTAACATAAAATTGGTTTATTTAAACAATACTTGCAGAAAGAGTGCCAAAAGCCAATGTATTTAACTAACGACCATTTTTTTTACTTTCTCCGTTACGAAGTACGAGAAAGTATTGTGATCGTGATTTTTTTTTCAAATTTTTTTTTTTACGGATATATCCGTTTTAGGGTCCCTAGATGCCATTTCAACAATTTCTAGAAAAACAAAATTTGTGTCTGTGTGTGTGCGTTCGACATTTTAAAAAATTGTAAAAAATTAATCCTCGGTGGAATTAACATCAAAATTTACAAATACATCAACAATGAAACTATTTTTGATATTCCGTTAAAACAATTGATTTATTCCAGCTGTAAATAAAATGGCAACACTGAAAACTTGAATTTGGTTAAAGTTAAAAATGTGTTCGAGATTTTAAAAAATTGCAAAAAATTAATCCTCGGTGGAATTAGCTTCAAAATTTACAAATACATCAACAATGAAACTATTTTCGGTATTCCGTTAAAACAATTGATTTATTCCAGCTGGAAATAAAATGGCAACACTGAAAACTTGAATTTGGTTAAAATTAAAAATGCGTTCGAGATTTAAAAAAATTGTAAAAAATTAATCCTCGATGGAATAAGCTTCAAAATTTACAAATACATCAAGAATGAAACTATTTTCGGTATTTCGTCAAAAAAATTGATTTATTCCAGCTGGGAAAAAAATGGCCACACTCAAAACATTAAAAAATGCGTTCGAGATTTAGAAAAATTGCAAAAAATTAATCCTCGGTGGAATGAGCTTCAAAATTTACAATTACCTCAACAATGAAACTATTTTTGATATTCCGTTAAAACAATTGATTTATTCCAGCTGGAAATAAAATGGCAACATTGAAAACTTGAATTTCGTTAAAATTAAAAATGCGTTCGAGATTTTAAAAAATTGTAAAAAATTAATCCTCGGTGGAATAAGCTTCAAAATTTACAAATACATCAACAATGAAACTATTTTCGGTATTCCGTTAAAATAATTAATTTATTCCAGCTGGAAATTAAATGGAAACACTGGAAACATGAATACATGAATTTAATTAAATTTAAACCTTCAGCTGGAATTTTCCAATTTCCAGGAAAATCCGCCATTGAATTTTATTTAATTTTCAGAGTAATATTCTACATAGTTGTGGTTGTAAAAATAGCCAATAATTCCAAAATTTACCGTCGCAAGTTTTCCCAGAAAATTCACTCAAATTTTCTCAAATCAGCAAAACAAACCTTCAGCTGGATTTTTCCAATTTCCACAAATATCCGTCATTGGATTTCCTTCACTTTTTACAGTAATATTCTACACAGTTGTGGCTGTAGAAATAGCCAATAATCCAAAAATTTACCGTCGCAAGTTTTCCCAGAAAATCCACTCAAATTTTCTCAAATCAGCAAAACAAACCATTAACTGGATTTTTCCAATTTCCACGAAAATCCGTCATTGGATTTTGTTTACTTTTTACGGTAATATTCTACACAGTTGTGGCTGTAAAAATAGTCAATAATCCAAAAATTTATCGCCGCTAGTTTTCCCGGAAATTCCACTCAAATTTTCTCAAATCAGCAAAACAAACCTTCAGCTGGATTTTTTCAATTTCAACGAAAATCCGCCATTGGATTTTTGGTTTAATTTTTACAGTAATATTCTACACAGTTGTGGTTATAGAAATAGCCAATAATCCAAAAATTTATCGCCGCAAGTTTTCTCGGAAATTCCACTCGAATTTTCTCAAATCAGCAAAACAAACCTTCAGCTGGATTTTTCCAATTATCACAAAAATCCGTCATTGGATTTCCTTCACTTTTTACAGTAATATTCTACACAGTTGTGGCTGTAGAAATAGCCAATAATCCAAAAATTTACCGTCGCAAGTTTTTCCAGAAAATCCACTCAAATTTTCTCAAATCAGCAACAAACCATTAACTGGATTTTTCCAATTTCCACGAAAATCCGTCATTGGATTTTGTTTACTTTTTACGGTAATATTCTACACAGTTGTGGCTGTAAAAATAGTCAATAATCCAAAAATTTATCGCCGCTAGTTTTCCCGGAAATTCCACTCAAATTTTCTCAAATCAGCAAAACAAACCTTCAGCTGGATTTTTTCAATTTCAACGAAAATCCGTCATTGGATTTAATTTAATTTTTACAGTAATATTCTACATAGTTGTGGCTGTAGAAATAGCCAATAATCCAAAAATTTACCGTCGCAAGTTTTCCCGGATATTCCACTCAAATTTTCTCAAATCAGCAAAACAAACCTTCAGCTGGATTTTTCCAATTTCCACGAAAATCCGTCATTGGATTTTATTTAATTTTTACAGTAATATTCTACACAGTTGTGGTTATAGAAAGAGCTAATAATCCAAAAATTTATTGTCGCAAGTTTTCCCGGAAATTCCACTCAAATTTTCTCAAATCAGCAAAACAAACCTTCAGCTGGATTTTTCCAATTTCCACGAAAATCCATCATTGGATTTGGTTTAATTTTTACAGTAATATTCTACACAGCTGTAGTTGTAAAAATAGCTAATAATCCAAAAATTTATCGTTGCAAGTTTTCCCAGAATTTCCACTCAAACATTCTCGCGCTGGCAAAATAAACTTTCAGCTGGATTTTTCAAATTTTCAAGAAAATCCGTTAATGGATTTTATTTAAATTTCACACTAATATTCTACACAGTTGTGGTTGTAAAAATAGCCAATAATCCAAAAACACGTCATCGCAAGTTTTCCTAGAATTTCCACTCAAACATTCTCGCACTGGCAAAATAAACCTTCGGCTGGATTTTTCCAATTTTCAAGAAAATCCGTTAACGGATTTTATTTATTTTTTACAGTAATATTCCACACAGTTGTAGCTATAAAAATAGCAAATAATTCAAAAACACGTCAACGCAAGTTTTCCCAGAATTTCCACTCAAACATTCTCGCACCGGCAATTTTCAGCTGGATTATTCCAATTTTCAAAAAAATCCGTTAATGGATTTTATTTAATTTTTACAGTAATATTCTACACAGTTGTGGTTATAAAAATAGCCAATAATCCAGAAACACGTTATCGCAAGTTTTCCCAGAATTTCCACTCAAACATTCTCGCACTGCAAAATAAACCTTCGGCTGGATTTTTCCAATTTTCAAGAAAATCCGTTAACGGATTTTATTTATTTTTTACAGTAATATTCCACACAGTTATAGCTATAAAAATAGCAAATAATTCAAAAACACGTCAACGCAAGTTTTCCCAGAATTTCCACTCAAACATTCTCGCACCGGCAAAATAAACCTTCAGCTGGATTTTTCCAATTTTCAAGAAAATCCGTTAATGGATTTTATTTAATTTTTACAGTAATATTCTACACAGTTGTGGTTATAAAAATAGCCAATAATCCAGAAACACGTCAACGCAAGTTTTCCCAGAATTTCCACTCAAACATTCTCGCACTGGCAAAATAAACCTTCAGCTGGATTTTTTCAATTTTCAAGAAAATCCGTTAATGGATTTTATTTAATTTTTACAGTAATATTCTACACAGTTGTGGTTATAAAAATAGCCAATAATCCAGAAACACGTTATCGCAAGTTTTCCCAGAATTTCCACTCAAACATTCTCGCACTGGCAAAATAAACCTTCAGCTGGATTTTTGCAATTTTCAAGAAAATCCGTTAATGGATTTTATTCAAATTTTGCAGTAATATTCCACACAGTTGTGGTTGTAAAAATAGCCAATAATCCAAAAACACGTCATCGCAAGTTCTCCCAGAATTTCCACTCAAACATTCTCGCACTGGCAAAATAAACCTTCAGCTGGATTTTTCCAATTTACAAGAAAATCCGTCATTGGATTTGGTTTAATTTTTACAGTAATATTCTACAGAGTTGTGGCTGTACAAATAGCCAATAATCCAAAAATTTACCGTCGCCAGTTTTTCCAGAAAATCCACTAAAACTTTCTCAAAGCAGCAAAAAAAACCTTCACCTGGATTTTTCCAATTTTCACAAAAATCCGTCATTGGATTTGGTTTAATTTTTACAGTAATATTCTACATTGTTGTGGCTGTAGAAATAGCCAATAATCCAAAAATTTATCGCCGCAAGTTTTCCCGGAAATTCCAATCAAATTTTCTCAAATCAGCAAAACAAACCTTCACCTGGATTTTTCCAATTTCCACGAAAATCCGTCATTGGATTTAATTTAATTTTTACAGTAATATTCTATACAGTTGTGGCTGTAGAAATAGTCAATAATCCAAAAATTTACCGTCGCCAGTTTTTCCAGAAAATCCACTAAAACTTTCTCGAAGCAGCAAAAAAAACCTTCACCTGGATTTTTCCAATTTCCACGAAAATTCGTCATTGGATTTAATTTAATTTTTACAGTAATATTCTACACAGTTGTGGCTGTAGAAATAGCCAATAATCCAAAAATTTATCGCCGCAAGTTTTCCCGGAAATTCCATTCAAACATTCTCAGCCTATCAATTGTCAAAAAAAAATGGATTTGAATGATTTTTACGGTCACATTTGTGGCTGTAATAAGGAGCTCTACATTTCCGCGCGTAAATTCTCATTCCAACAAGACGGAGTCAGGTGCAGTTTTGCAATTTCCATCGAAACCCCTAGTTGGATCGTAATTTACTTTCACGGACAAATTGAAGCGGTAATAGGCATTCGGTTACATCCGAGAACTCTTTGTCTGTGCGAATCTAACGGAAACATCGGAGGGTCGCGCAAAGTAACAACATGAATCTGTGAACGCGGTTGGAGCCGAGTGGATCGGAGATCAAAGCGGTGGCAATTTATTTTTTCCTCTCTTTCGCGTAAGATAATTCGGTTTTCCTTTTAGCTCTCGCCGTTTCGTATCAGAAGTAACGCGTCCTCGCAAATTGACGGGAATTCCCCGTATTCCAGACAGAATTGCGACTCGGGTTTCCCCTAAGCTCTTAACGCTGCACTGATTGGTATTAGTTATGCGCGTGTGTACATTAATTACTTAATCCTATTTTTCTTTGTTGAGAGAGATTGGTCTTCATTTTTATGTATTGCAATCTGGTGGCGTTTCGTGAACAAGAAAAATATTGCATTTGTAAGCATTTTTCATCTGTGGAGTCGCTGATGGGGAAACAGATTCGCTATGAGGGATGTAAAATATTTAAATTCGTTGTGTGGATTGTGTTGGTTTCCAAGTATTTTCTAGTACGGTACGCTCACAGTAAATTCCGATTCCATTCATAAATATAAAATTGGCTTTTAAAAATAAGTTTTCCACTCAAGACACAATGGGTCTGGGAAAGCTGCCAGACGCGTATTAATAAGATCAGAATTTGCAGAATGCAACCGTTCGAGTGGATCGTAATCGCGAGTGCAATTTAATTCGATTACTCACGCATGGAATGCATAATATTGCAGTATTTGTTTATTGTTCGCAACGCACAACCGTCCGTAAATAACTGTACTAACTGTAAGGAAATATTTTTAATTCTTAGCGACTTAAAATTGTTCAAACTTAATTTTTCTTAACGCACGAGATAGTCGCCGTCGCAAATATCGCCTTCCAGACAACTAAAGCGAGCTCGCTTGCGAGTTAGACTTATGGTGGAGGCGCCGGAGGATTGGAATTTGGCGTAAACACAGCTTAGAAAATATTGAGCTCATTATGATTTTGATTTGCGGTGGATCCGCCGGGAACGTTCACCTCATTCCCCGTTTTTTTTTATTTTTAAAAAAGAATATACGGTTGTACAGACAACTAAACCGAGCTCATTTATTAATTGAACTGGTTTCAATTTAATTTAAAAAACCATCCTGAAAAATTTAATTTTCAAATAAATTCAACATCAAAAAGTTCGTTATTTGATGTTCAATATACGGACGCGCCGAGAATTGCAATAACGAGGTAAATATTTAAACCGCTGCGGGAATTTAAATATTGGATACGTTTATTTGCGGTAAAATAAATTTAAAAAAAACAGACGTAATGGAAAATTCCAATTTATTTAAGCGAAAAAATCAACTCACCGCTATTCCCGCTGTCGCACCATTAACTTTAACAATCCAATTGAAGCAGCAACAAAATTATGGCGAGTAATTAATTTTCGCGTGTTATTTTCGCGTCCGTGTAACTGTGTAAAGGATGCGGCGCGACGCTCGGCGTCGTACTGTTGTAACGCGGACGACGCGATGCGGGTTTCCGGGGCCTAAAACGTAGCGTCGCGACGCTACGCGCGCGCCTTTATTCCGCGACGCCGAATATATCATCACGAATTCATTCAATAAGGAACAACATCCGACGACGATTCACACGATTCCCAAAAAATTCCCACGCTCTCGTAAATATCTTGCGACGTTATGAATCGCTCGTAAATTTTCACATAAAAGCGTTCGTAAATTTCCATCTCGCAATTTGAAAAATTCTAAAAAAATTATCTCTCTAGGAATTGCCTTCAAAATTTGCAAATCCGCTCAGAATACATTAATTTTTGACACACTAAAAACCCATTGACATCCCTCAACTGGAAACAAAATGGCGCCGCTAGAAACTTAAAATCGCGAAAAGTGAAATTTGCCTCTCGCGATTAGAAAAATTCTTAAAAAAATTATCGCACTAGGAATTGCCTTCAAAATTTGCAAATCCGCTAAGAATTCATTAATTTTTGATATACTAAAAATTTATTAGCATCCCTCAACTGGAAACAAAATGGCGCCGCTGGAAACTTAAAATCGCGAAAAGTGAAATTTGCACCTCACGATTAGAGAAATTCTAAAAAAATCATCGCTCTTGGAATTGCCATAAAAATTTGCAAATCCGCTAAGAATTCAATAATTTTTGACATACTAAAAATTTATAGGCATACCTCAACTGGAAACAAAATGGCGCCGCTAGAAACTTGAAATCGCGAAAAGTGAAATTTGCATCTTGCGATTAGAAAAATTCTTAAAAAAATTACCGCTCTAGGAATTGCCTTCAAAATTTGCAAATCCGCTTAGAATTCAATAATTTTTGACATACTAAAAATTTATTGGCATCCCTCAACTGGAAACAAAATGGCGCCGCTAGAAACTTGAAATCGCGAAAAGAGAAATTTGCATCGCGCGATTAGAAAAATTCTAAAAAAATCACCGCTCCAGGAATTGCCTTTAAAATTTGCAAATCTACTCAGAATTCATTAATTTTTGACATACTAAAAACCCATTGACATCCCTCAACTGGAAACAAAATGGCGCCGCTAGAAACTTGAAATCGCGAAAAGTGAAATTTGCATCTCGCGATTAGAAAAATTCTAAAAAAATTCTCGCTCGCGGAATTGCCTTTAAAATTTGCAAATCCGCTTAGAATGTATCCATTTATGACATACTAAAAACCCATTGACGTCCCTCAACTGGAAACAAAATGTCGCCGCTGGAAACGTGAAATCGCGAAACGTGAAATTTCCATCTCGCGATTAGAAAAATTCTAAAAAAATCATCGCTCTCGGAATTGCCTTCAAAATTTGCAAATCCGCTTAGAATGTATCCATTAATGACATACTAAAAATTTATTGGCATCCCTCAACTGGAAACAAAATGGCGTTGCTGGAAACTTGAAATCGCGAAAAGTGAAATTTGCATCTCGCGATTAGAAAAATTCTAAAAAAATTATCGCTCTCGGAATTGCCTTCAAAATTTGCAAATCCGCTTAGAATGTATCCATTAATGACATACTAAAAATTTATTGGCATCCCTCAACTGGAAACAAGATGGCGCCGCTGGAAACTTGAAATCGCGAAAAGTGAAATTTACATCTCGCGATTAGAAAAATTCTAAAAAAATTATCGCTCTCGGAATTGCCTTCAAAATTTGCAAATCCGCTTAGAATGTATCCATTAATGACATACTAAAAATTTATTGCCATCCCTCAACTGGAAACAAAATGGCGTTGCTGGAAACTTGAAATCGCGAAAAGTGAAATTTGCATCTCGCGATTAGAAAAATTCTAAAAAAATTATCGCTCTAGGAATTGCCTTCAAAATTTGCAAATTCGCTTAGAATGTATCCATTTATGACATATTAAAAACCCATTGGCATCCCTCAATTGGAAACAAAATGGCGCCGCTGGAAACTTGAAATCGCGAAAAGTGAAATTTGCATCTCGCGATTAGAAAAATTCTAAAAAAATTATCGCTCTAGGAATTGCCTTCAAAATTTGCAAATACGCTTAGAATTCATTAATTTTTGATATACTAAAAACCCATTGACATCCCTCAACTGGAAACAAAATGGCGCCGCTAGAAACTCCAAATCGCGAAAAGTGAAATTCGCATCTCGCGATTAGAAAAATTCTAAAAAAATCATCGCTCTTGGAATTGCCATAAAAATTTGCAAATCCGCTTAGAATTCAATAATTTTTGACATACTAAAAATTTATAGGCATACCTCAACTGGAAACAAAATGGCGCCGCTAGAAACTTGAAATCGCGAAAAGTGAAATTTGCATCTCGCGATTAGAAAAATTCTTAAAAAAATTACCGCTCTAGGAATTGCCGTCAAAATTTGCAAATCCGCTTAGAATGTATCCATTAATGACATACTAAAAATTTATTGGTATCCCTCAACTGGAAACAAAATGGCGCCGCTAGAAACCTAAAATCGCGAAAAGTGAAATTTGCATCTCGCGCTAAGAAAAATTCTAAAAAAATTATCGCTCTCGGAATTGCCTTCAAAATTTAGAAATCCGCTTAGAATTCATTAATTTTTGACTTACTAAAAACTCATTGACATCCCTCAACTAGAAACAAAATGGCGCCGCTGGAAACTTGAAATCGCGAAAAGTGAAATTTGCATCTCGCGATTAGAAAAATTCTAAAAACATCATCGCTCTTGGAATTGCCTTCAAAAATTCCAAATCCGCTTAGAATTCATTAATCTATGACATACTAAAAACCCATTGACATCCCTTAACTGGAAACAAATAGCGCCGCTAGAAACTTGAAATCGCGAAAAGTGAAATTTGCATCTCGCGATTAGAAAAATTCTAAAAACATCATTGCTCTTGGAATTGCCTTCAAAAATTGCAAATCCGCTTAGAATTCATTAATTTTTGATATACTAAAAACCCATTGACATCCCTCAACTGTAAACAAAATGGCGCCGCTAGAAACTTGAAATCGCGAAAAGTGAAATTTGTGATGGAATCTTAAAAAAATTGTTTTTCCGCATTCGCTTCGTAAATATTGTGGGTAATTCTAATATTTGCTTGATAAGGAACGCTTGCATAACTTATCGCATAATCCATCTCCGTACAAGGGAAGGTTTCCCATTTTATTTTAATTTCCAACGAGAGGAGGGTTCAAAGGTCGGAAATGATTTTGATCTAGTCAGTTTCCGGGAGTAAACAGCAAAAGTTTTCCTTTGTGTGGAAAAGCTAATGATACTCCAGTGGGTTGTATTTACAGTGTGTCTCAAAAAAAAAATAATCGAAGTCATCCGTGGATTAAAATTAAAATGTCAGTTTAAAAATTTTACACAAAAATTTTATCCTTAAAATTTCTAAAACAGCTTAAAAATAATGTATTTTTGACATACTGGAAAATGATTGATGTTTCTAAGCCGGGAACAAAATGGCGGCATTCGAAAGTTGAATTCGAGAAATCGCGAAATTTGCATCTTGTGATTAAAAAAATTCTAAAAAAATTATCACTCGCAGAATTGTCTTGAAAATATCTAAAACTGCTTATAAGTAATGCATTTTTGACAAACTGGAAAATGATTGATGTTTCTAAGCCGGGAACAAAATGGCGGCGTTCGAAAGTTGATTTCGAGAAATCGCGAAATTTGCGTCTTGCGATTAGAAAAATTCTAAAAAAATTATCACTCGCAGAATTGTCTTGAAAATATCTAAAATTGCTTAGAAGTAATGTATTTTTGATATACTAGAAAATTATTGATGTTTTTAAGCCGGGAACAAAATGGCGGCATTCGAAAGTTGAATTCGGGAAATTGCGAAATTTGCATCTTGTGATTAAAAAAATTCTAAAAAAAATTATCACTCGCAGAATTGTCTTGAAAATATCTAAAACTGCTTATAAGTAATGCATTTTTGACAAACTGGAAAATGATTGATGTTTCTAAGCCGGGAACAAAATGGCGGCGTTCGAAAGTTGATTTCGAGAAATCGCGAAATTTGCGTCTTGCGATTAGAAAAATTCTAAAAAAATTATCACTCGCAGAATTGTCTTGAAAATATCTAAAAATGCTTATAAGTAATGCATTTTTGACATACTAGAAAATGATTGATGTTTTTAAGCCGAGAACAAAATGGCGGCGTTCGAAAGTTGAATTCCAGAAATCGCAAAATTTGCATCTTGTGATTAGAAAAATTCTAAAAAAAATTATCACTCGCGGAATTGTCTTGAATATATCTAAAACTGCTTATAAGTAAAGCATTTTTGACATCCCAGAAAATTATTGGAGTTTTTAAGCCGGGAACAAAATGGCGGCGTTCGAAAGTTGAATTCGATAAAATGCGAAATTTGCATCTTGTGATTAGAAAAATTCTAAGAAAAATTATCACCCGCAGAATTGTCTTGAAGATATCTAAAACTGCTTAGAAGTAATGCATTTTTGACATACTAGAAAATGATTGATGTTTTTAAGCCGGGAACAAAATGGCGGCATTCGAAAGTTGAATTCGAGAAATCGCGAAATTTGCTTTTTGTGTTTAAAAAAATTCAAAAATAAATATCACTCGTGGAATCGCTCTTAAATACTCCTTTACAGCTATTAGAGTAACAATTATACCGTGAAATAGGTCGATGGTCAATGTATGGCATTGTTCGATTGAAGCCGCAATGGAAACACATTCGATGTGCTCTAGACCTAAATTTTGCGTGCGAATCTGCATAATGACGACCGGACGAGGGCGTCAGCGCTTCTCGCCTAAATTATTTAATTATCAGTGGGCGGCGGTTTCAATTTTCGAGATTCCAGCAATCAGATCTCGGCCGAATTATGCAACAATTCATCATCCGTGTCGCATTCTTTATTTGCCGTTTCGTCGCCGTTTACATAACTCCGAAACGCTTAAAATGGACTTTTCTTTAAGACCGAAGATTATTTTATCTAACTACAGGAATGTATGATGTATTTGTATTTGTTATCTAAGGCTGACGGATTTATTCGGAAAGTCGTGTTCTGGCGAGTTCCGTCTCCGCTTCGCTGCGCCATCGAAGGCGCAGGCCCGCGGAACGACTTGAATCATAGGACAGCTCTCGCGGTTGCGGCTTTAACTACAGCACACCCAGAGCGTGTTTTGTTTTGTGTACACAATGAATCTATTCGATTTATTTCCGTAATGAGATCTATTATTAATTAATTTCAATACACGCAGGTAGTAATCCCTGATGCAAACACGAACCACGTTAATCCCACATTTATCATCCTTCACGTCACGACGACGACAAAGCGGAAGGTGTCCCTCGGGTGGCAACCGGTGCGACCGCAACGTCGGTCTCATTATTTTATGAATAATAAACGACCGATTCTCGGAAAATCCTTATTTATCTGTCCACCTGTTCTACCTGTCCACCCCAACAAGCTCACACACCCCCGTAAATCTCGCTAAGGTTAACATAGAAATTCGTTGCAGTTTTTTTTTATATTCATTCCAGATTTTAATTTTATTTTTTTCGCTCAACGTTCAACATTTACAAACAAAATTTTTCAAAAATTCACAACTCGCGCAAAACACGGAATATTTTCAAAAACCAAAATTATTTCAGAAGAGCGACGTTTCGTAAACTTAATTTACTTTTAAGACAATTTTATATCTTGCGATTTATATTTATTTTTAATTTTTTCGCTCGAACCTTCAACATTTACAAACAAAAATTTTAAAAAATTCACAAATCAATCAAAACTCGGAGTATTTTCAAAAACCAAAATTATTTCAAAAGAGCGACGTTTCGTAATCTTAATTAAATTTTTGGATAATTTTATATTTTACGATTAATATTAATTTTTAATTTGTTCGCTCGAACGTTCAACATTTACAAACAAAAATTTTAAAAAATTCACAACTCGCTCAAAACTCGGAGTATTTTCAAAAACCAAAATTATTTCAAAAGAGCGACGTTTCGTAATCTTAATTAAATTTTTGGATAATTTTATATTTTACGATTAATATTTATTTTAAATTTTTTCGCTCGAACGTTCAACATTTACAAACAAAAATTTTAAAAAATTCACAACTCGCTCAAAACTCGGAGTATTTTCAAAAACCAAAATTATATCAAAAGAGCGACGTTTCGTAATCTTAATTAAATTTTTGGATAATTTTATATTTTACGATTAATATTTATTTTAAATTTTTTCGCTCGAACGTTCAACATTTACAAACAAAAATTTTAAAAAATTCACAACTCGCTCAAAACTCGGAGTATTTTGAAAAACCAAAATTATTTCAAAAGAGCGACGTTTCGTAATCTTAATTAAATTTTTGGATAATTTTATATTTTACGATTAATATTTATTTTAAATTTTTTCGCCCGAACGTTCAACATTTACAAACAAAAATTTTAAAAAATTCACAACTCGCGTAAAACACGAAATATTTTCAAAAACCAAAATTATTTCAGAAGAGCGACGTTTCGTAAACTGAATTTAATTTCTGGATAATTTTACATCTTGCGATTAATATTTATTTTCAATTTTTTGGCTCAAACGTTCAACATTTTCAAAAATTCACAACTCGCGCAAAACTCGGAATATTTTCAAAAACCAAAATTATTTCAGAAGAGCGACGTTTCGTAAACTTAATTTAATTTTTGGATAATTTTATATCTTGCGATTTATATTTATTTTCAATTGTTTTCGCTCAAACGTTCAACATTTACAAACAAAAATTTTAAAAAATTCACAACTCGCGTAAAGCACGGAAGATTTTCAAAAACCAAAATTATTTCAGAAGAGCGACGTTTCATAAACTGAATTTAATTTCTGGATAATTTTATATTTTACGATTTATATTTATTTTCAATTTTTTGGCTCGAACGTTCAACATTTTCAAAAATTCACAACTCGCGCAAAACTCGCAATATTTTCAAAAACCAAAATTATTTCAGAAGAGCGACGTTTCGTAAACTGAATTTAAGTTTTGGATAATTTTACATCTTGCGATTAATATTTATTTTCAATTTTTTGGCTCAAACGTTCAACATTTTCAAAAATTCACAACTCGCGCAAAACTCGGAATATTTTCAAAAACCAAAATTATTTCAGAAGAGCGACGTTTCGTAAACTTAATTTAATTTTTGGATAATTTTATATCTTGCGATTTATATTTATTTTCAATTGTTTTCGCTCAAACGTTCAACATTTACAAACAAAAAAATTAAAAAATTCACAACTCGCGTAAAGCACGGAAGATTTTCAAAAACCAAAATTATTTCAGAAGAGCGACGTTTCGTAAATTTAATTTAATTTTTGGGTAATTTTATATCTTGCGATTTATATTTATTTTCAATTTTTTGGCTCGAACGTTCAACATTTTCAAAAATACACAACTCGCGCAAAACACGGAATATTTTCAAAAACCAAAATTATTTCAGAAGAGCGACGTTTCGTAAACTGAATTTAATTTCTGGATAATTTTATATTTTACGATTTATATTTATTTTCAATTTTTTGGCTCGAACGTTCAACATTTTCAAAAATTCACAACTCGCGCAAAACTCGCAATATTTTCAAAAACCAAAATTATTTCAGAAGAGCGACGTTTCGTAAACTGAATTTAAGTTTTGGATAATTTTACATCTTGCGATTAATATTTATTTTCAATTTTTTGGCTCAAACGTTCAAAATTTTCAAAAATTCACAACTCTCGCAAAACTCGGAATATTTTCAAAAACCAAAATTATTTCAGAAGAGCGACGTTTCGTAAACTTAATTTAATTTTTGGATAATTTTATATCTTGCGATTTATATTTATTTTCAATTGTTTTCGCTCAAACGTTCAACATTTACAAACAAAATTTTTAAAAAATTCACAACTCGCGTAAAGCACGGAAGATTTTCAAAAACCAAAATTATTTCAGAAGAGCGACGTTTCGTAAATTGAATTTAATTTTTGGGTTATTTTATATCTTGCGATTAATATTTATTTTTAATCTTTTTCGCTCGAGCGTTCAATTTGATTTTATTTCATCAACAAAGAGTGCCTTGAGGTGTCGAGTTCGTCATCGCCACGGCTCGCTAGATAATTGCGAGCAATCACCTAACGAGACGAAAAATTTAGCGTTTACATTTAATCTTATCGCTCACACGAGCGTGCTGAACCTTTCGAATAATCGCGACTCGATTTTATTTTCTTTCTTTGTTGACGTCCGCGAATTCTGCTGAAGTCCGTGGAAATCCATCGACGTCTAGGAGTTAATGTTGTATAAACCTTGTCTTAATTACTTCGCGGCGCCTGATTACAACATCTATCAACCATCAAAACAAACGATAACAGTTAATATTCATAATATTTTTAAGTGCGTAGTCTTAAGTAAAAAAAGTTATACAGAGTGATCAAAATACCTTGCAAAGAAATTGTGTGTGTGTACCTGGAGGGTTCAAAAATTATTACGAGTTCGAACATAAAACCGAAGATGGCGCTACGTAAGCGTTCTTTAATCCCCACCAATACAAAGCCCGCACCGACAAGATGAAATGTTTACGTATCGGGATTATGTAAGAGGGATGAAGGCTGCATTGAAACGTCGCCGTCTCCGATATAATAATCCTTCCTCCGGATGGTAATCGCGCGGAAGGGCGTGAAATTGTCACGGTCGGAATATGGACGCGCGTTCCCTGAAAAGGAAATAATTTGATTAAAAGATAACCACTCATGAATTAATCATTGCCTCGATTAAACTTTACGAATTAATTATCAAAACACTCGATGCCGTTTTCCGCACAAAAATGCATCGAACCCTCGAGCGGTGAAAACGGTTTAAAATTGTGCAAATTTTAAATTTTCATTCCGCCCATGGCAATAAGATAATTCCCAATTATTTATATCCGCATCGAATATTCTTAGAATGCTTTCACTGAAGTTAATGCAAATTGCATCATTCCAAAGCGGAATCAGCGATAAGTTGAAAAATGCATCGGATTGTGTTTTTAAGCAAATTTCGAATGTTTCCGACGTAAAAACATCAATTGTTTTCTAGTGTGTCAAAAAATGTATTCATTCTAAGCAATTTTAGAAATTCCGAAGACAATCCCGCGAGCGATAACGTTTTTAGAATGTTCTTTATCACAAGACGCAAATCTCGCGATTACTCGAATTCAAATTTCGAACGCCGCCATTTTCTTCCCGGCTTAGAAACATCAATCATTTTCTAGTATGTCAAAAATGCATTACTTATAAGCAGTTTTACATATTTTCAAGATAATTCTGCGAGTGATAATTTTTTTAGAATTTTTTTAATCACAAGATGCAAATTTCGCGATTTCTCGAATTCAACTTTCGAACGCCGCCATTTTGTTCCCGGCTTAGAAACATCAATCATTTTCTAGTATGTCAAAAATGCATTACTTCTAAGCAGTTTTAGGTATTTTCAAGACAATTCTGCGAGTGATAATTTTTTTAGAATTTTTCTAATCACAAGTTGCAAATTTCGCGATTTCTCGAATTCAACTTTCGAATGCCGCCATTTTCTTCCCGGCTTAGAAACATCAATCATTTTCTAGTATGTCAAAAATGCATTACTTATAAGCAATTTTAGATATTTTCAAGACAATTGTGCGCGTGATAATTTTTTTAGAATTTTTTTAATCACAAGATGCAAATTTCGCGATTTCTCGAATTCAACTTTCGAACGCCGCCATTTTCTTCCCGGCTTAGAAACATCAATCATTTTATAGTATGTCAAAAATGCATTACTTATACGCAATTTTAGATATTTTCAAGACAATTCTGCGAGTGATAATTTTTTTAGAATTTTTTTAACCACAAGATGCAAATTTCGCGATTTCTCGAATTCAACTTTCGAACGCCGCCATTTTGTTTTTAGCCTAAAAACATCAATCATTTTCCAGTATGTCAAAAATACATTATTTCTAAGCAGTTTTAGGGATTTTAAAGACAATCCCACGAGCGATAATGCTTTCAGAATTTTTTTCATCGCAAAATGCAAATTTCGCGATTTCTCGAATTTCTTTTTAAAATGATTTTTTGCCAATATTAACATTCTTATCTAATGGAAAACGTGTTTTGATTTGACTAGAAGTACATTTGATTACTATTTCTGTACTGTTGTGGAGCATGTAAGTCTGTTGATAAGAATTTCTTATCGCGAAATTTTTGCTGGAAACGTGTGAATTATTTATAGTGGCATTTATCGCTTTGGCGCCTTTGCCACCGACACGAGCTGCCGATCTTGATGACTCGTCGTATTTCGGGCCGTGCCCAATTATCGGAACGCGGACATCGTCGATCCCGATAAGGTTATATAATTTACTACCAATTAAATGTTTGTTTACGCTAGATACATAGTCGCCGTCAAAATATATAGAAAGTAATCGATTTGAAGTAAAATTAGCCATCAAAATATATAAGAAGTGAAATTCTGCACGGAGTTTGAAACGTTAATAGTATAGAAAATTGAAAATTATACGTCAACTAATGAGATTTCGAAAAAAATTATTCTTTATAAGTTGTTCGTTTTTGCATTCTCCACAATTGTTATTAATGCAATTTTGATGTGACTATTATCGTTTCGTAATTATAGAGAAAAAAGGAAAAAAAAATTATTTTTTTAAATTATTTTATGAAAAATCGTCGTTTGAGTGTATGTATATATAAAAATTTCGTTAAAATATGTAAAAAGTAATCGATTTCGTAAAATTGTGCAGATTGAAACTTTGATAGAGTCAGAAACGATAATGTTATGAACATTTAATATTATTTTTTACAATTTAAAGCCAGTTTACTCAAAAACCAAGGAGATTTCGAAAAAAATGTATTCTTTATAAATTGTTCATTTCGGTATTCTCTACAATTAATGTTAATAGAAATTTGTTGTAACTATTATCGTTTCGTAATTATAGAGAAAAAAAGAAAAAAAATTTTTTAGAGAAATATTATTTTATAAAAAATTATCGTTTGAGAATGGATAAAATTGTGTTTGAAGTAATTTGTGCAGAAATTGAAACTTTGATGGAGTTTGAAAAGTTAATGGTATGAAAATTGAAACTTTGACGTCAGTTTACTCAAAAACTAAAGGGATTTCGAAAAAATGTATTCTTTATAAATTGTTCATTTCGGTATTCTCTACAATTAATGTTAATATAAATTTGTTGTAACTGTTATCGTTTCGTAATTATAGAGAAAAAAAAAAAATTCGAAAAATATTTTTTTATAAAAAATCGTCGTTTGAGAATGGATAATTTTGCCGACAAAATTGTGTACGAAGTAATTTGTGCAGAAATTAAAACTTTGATGGAGTTTGAAACGTTAATGGTATGAAAATTGAAACTTTGACGTCAGTTTACTCAAAAACTAAAGGGATTTCGAAAAAAATGTATTCTTTATAAATTGTTCATTTTAGTATTCTGTACAATTAATATTAATAGAAATTTGTTGTAACTATTATCGTTTCGTAATTATAGAGAAAAAAGGAGAAAAATTTTTTTTTTCGAAAAATATTATTTTATAAAAAATTATCGTTTGAGAATGAATAAAATTTTGTACGAAGTAATTTGTGCAGAAATTGAAATTTTGATGGAGTTTGAAACGTTAATGGTATGAAAATTGAAACTTTGACGTCAGTTTACTCAAAAACCGATGAGATTTCGAAAAAAATGTATTCTTTATAAATTGTTCATTTTAGTATTCTGTACAATTAATCTTAATAGAAATTTGTTGTAACTATTATCGTTTCGTAATTATAAAGAAAAAAGGAAAAAAAAAATTTTTTTAGAAAAATATTATTTTATAAAAAATTGTCGTTTGAGAATGAATAATTTTGCCGACAAAAGTAATTTGTGCAGAAATTGAAACTTTGATGGAGTTTGAAACGTTAATGGTATGAAAATTGAAACTTTGACGTCAGTTTACTCAAAAATTAAAGGGATTTCGAAAAAAATGTATTCTTTATAAATTGTTCATTTTAGTATTCTGTACAATTAATGTTAATAGAAATTTTTTGTAACTATTACCGTTTCGTAACTATAGAGAAAAAAGGAAAAAAAAAATTTTTTTCGAAAAATATTATTTTATAAAAAATTGTCGTTTGAGAATGGATAAAATTGTGTACGAAGTAATTTGTGCAGAAATTGAAACTTTGATGGAGTTTGAAACGTTAATGGTATGAAAATTAAAACTTTGACGTCAGTTTACTCAAAAACTAAGGGATTTCGAAAAAAATGTATTCTTTATAAATTGTTCATTACGGTATTCTGTACAATTAATGTTAATAGAAATTTGTTGTAACTATTATCGTTTCGTAATTATAGAGAAAAAAGGAAAAAAAAAATTCGAAAAATATTATTTTATGAAAAATTGTTATATATATATATATATATATATATATATATATATTTATTAGAGTAACAGAAAACAATATAGTTGATATAATTAATTGCATTAATTGCAATTAAATTAATTCGGTCAAGTTTTTGTTTCGTTCGTCGATGGCCAAGGTCAATCTAATTACGAAATGCATATTCGCAAATAATCGGCATCGATGTCAATTCACCGGTAAACAATAAGTCGGCAAATTAATTACGTTTCGTGCGAAAAACAAACGAGCAAAACACAGTTGCACAATTGTCGGCGCAAATTTCAATGCAATCGAATTAAATTTGGGAAATTGGAAAACTCGACGGGGCGCTCTAAATTTACACCCTTAATTTATTGAATTATTCAATTTCCAGCGAGCGAACGAACGGGTATATTACACAACGTGTTATGAAAGAGCTTCGTTATTCATTCGTTAAAAAAAAAATGTTTCTCCAGTTTTTATTTATTTTGAAATTATACAAGGTTATTCTGGGAAATCTAGGGATGACAGTATTTTATATTTTGCTTTTGTTTTCTAGGTACATTTGTCTGGAATCATTCCTGTAAGTTTTAAGCGTTTTTGAGAAATTTAAAGATGGAAAGTGCGCATTTTGTAAAGTTGACATTATTCGTGGATGTTCTGGAAAATCCAGGGATGACCGTATTTTATGCTCTTCTTTTGTTTTCTAGCTACACATGGACGACGACAATGGCGCAAAATTAATTTTACGCGCCGTTTCGGACTCTCGCAGTCTCTTTTGTTCACTCTCTCGCTTTTTGCTCGATTTTTGATCGCGTCGTCCTTTTGTCGCAAACCGCGCGTCTCGGCCGTGCTTTACGATCCGTGGGATCCATAAAGCAACTCGCGCTATAAAATCGCACGGACTGTATAATTGAAAAACCGAGAGTGTGAGAAATTCTCGATGATTACCGTACGCGAAGAACGGGAAGGAAATGTTATTACAAATTGTAAGATTCTAGCGGAAACTTAATTTAAAATATCAAGAAAATATATATATATATATATATATATATATATATATATATATATATATCCAGTTGATTTTTACAGAAAAGTAATTTGATATTTTCTTGATTTTTTAAATTAAGTTTCCGCTTCCGAATATATATATATATATATATATATATATATATATATATATATATACACATATATTAACTGGATATATCGCAAATTCTTGATTTTCGATAAATTTAATGCAAAAGTCCGTGAACTAATTTTTTTTCACGATGAAAAAAAAAAAATTATAGAAAACGTACAATAATATTCACTCGGCAAAATACAATTCAGTCCTGCATTTTAGACGACAGAATGAACGTGTTTAACACGCGAAGATAAATATTTAAAGACGACGATGGTGTAACGGTGATATACAAGGTAACTTTGAAAAATAATTTTCACTTTTTTTATTCTTTCGTCTTTTGGTTGGTTTTTAAATACCTTAATTGAAGTTAACATGCCTTCATCGTTAGTGGCCGAATGGTCAAACCTATCCCAAAAAAAAAGTTAACATGAGTGTTAATCACAAGACGTACAAGGTAACTTTAAAAAATAATTTATCAACTTTTTGTATTTTTGTATTTCAAGTGCTCAAACCTTCTTAAACTCTACAGATAAAGTGTTGATTACAATTTTGTAATTTTTGTTCTTTTGTTTTTTCTCGTTTCAATACAATATTAGTGCAGATCAAGTGTTAATTGCAATTTTCTTTACGGAAAATGGACAAGCAAACAAATCGTGTCGAGTGATTGCGAATCGCACACTTTCCCTCTTTCTATCTCTCTCTCTCTCTGTCTCGGTTTGAGATCGGAATCAGTGGGGATCTCATTTGTGTGATCCGCGGGTCAAAACTAGAGGAGGTGACCGGCGGTCCAGTGCTCCGAGACGGCGGCAGTGTGAGTGAGGCCACTTGTGCGGCAGGAGGGCGACGCCACTGGACGATGATTTGATCGCCTGTTAACGGTACGACCCTAAGAAATTCAAAAAAAATTGCAAAAAGGTACGTTTTTTTTTATCGAAAGTGTTCTTTTATCTTTGATTTAAAAAAATAAATAGAAAAATAATCGACAATATTTGTACCTTTAATTTTAAATGAAAAAAATTTGCAAATCGTTCGATTTTGAATAACCAATTTTGCGTATTAACGTTAAAACAGTAAATTTTTGCGATTTCGTAATAGGTCCAAAAATAATCAAAATTTTCAATTTATTAGATTGTTTTTTTTACTTACTTTAAGGTTTCGGAGTTCAGTCATGACCACCGGGTAAAGTCTAATTATTATTTTTTGCCATTCAGCCATTCACGGTTATTTTTTTGCCATTCAGCCATTTACGATTATTTATTTTTTTGCCATTCAGCCATTCACGGTTACTTTTTTTGACAATCAACCATTCGCGGTTATTTTTTTTGCCATTCAGTAATTTTTTTTTGACAATCAGCCATTCACGGTTAATATTTTTGCTATTCAGTATTTTTTTTTGACAATCAGCCATTCACGGTTATTTATTTTTTGTCATTCAGCCATTCACGGTTATTATTTTTGCCATTCAGTATTTTTTTTTTGACAATCAGCCATTTACGGTTAGTATTTTTGCCATTCAGCCATTTACGGTTATTATTTTTGCCATTCTGCCATTTACGGTTATTATTTTTGCCATTTAGTACTTTTTTTTTGACAATCAGCCATTTACGGTTATTATTTTTGCCATTTAGTAATTTTTTTTGACAATCAGCCATTTACGGTTATTATTTTTGCAATTCAGTAATTTTCTTTTTGACAATTAGCCATTCACGGTTATTTTTTTGCCATTCAGCCATTTACGGTTTTTATTTTTGCCATTTAGTATTTTTTTTTTTGACAATCAGCCATTTACGGTTAGTATTTTTGCCATTCAGCCATTTACGGTTATTATTTTTGCCATTCTGCCATTTACGGTTATTATTTTTGCCATTTAGTAATTTTTTTTTGACAATCAGCCATTTACGGTTATTATTTTTGCCATTTAGTAATTTTTTTTGACAATCAGCCATTTACGGTTATTATTTTTGCAATTCAGTAATTTTCTTTTTGACAATTAGCCATTCACGGTTATTATTTTTTGCCATAAAGCCATTCACGGTTATTTTTTTGCCATTCAGTAATTTTTTTTTTGACAATCAGCCATTCACGGTTAATATTTTTGCTATTCAGTATTTTTTTTTGACAATCAGCCATTTACGGTTAGTATTTTTGCCATTCAGCCATTTACGGTTATTATTTTTGCCATTCTGCCATTTACGGTTATTATTTTTGCCATTTAGTAATTTTTTTTGACAATCAGCCATTTACGGTTATTATTTTTGCAATTCAGTAATTTTCTTTTTGACAATTAGCCATTCACGGTTATTTTTTTGCCATTCAGCCATTTACGGTTAATATTTTTAATATTCAGTATTTTTTTTTGACAATCAGCCATTTACGGTTAGTATTTTTGCCATTCAGCCATTTACGGTTATTATTTTTGCCATTCTGCCATTTACGGTTATTATTTTTGCCATTTAGTAATTTTTTTTGACAATCAGCCATTTACGGTTATTATTTTTGCAATTCAGTAATTTTCTTTTTGACAATTAGCCATTCACGGTTATTTTTTTGCCATTCAGCCATTTACGGTTTTTATTTTTGCCATTTAGTATTTTTTTTTTGACAATCAGCCATTTACGGTTATTTATTTTTTGTCATTCAGCCATTCACGGTTATTATTTTTTGCCATACAGTCATTCACGGTTATTATTTTTGCCATTCAGTAATTTTTTTTTGACAATCAGCCATTCACGGTTATTTTTTTGCCATTCAGCCATTTACGGTTATTATTTTTGCCATTTAGTAATTTTTTTTACAATCGGCCATTTATGGTTATTATTTTTGCCATTCAGTAATTTTTTTTTTGACAATCAGCCTTTCACGGTTATTATTTTTTGCCATACAGCCATTCACGGTTATTATTATTTTTGCTATTTAGTCATTTTTTTTGACAATCAGCCATTCACGATTATTTTTTTTGCCATTCAGCCATTAACGGTTATTATTATTTTTGCCATTTAGCCATTTTTTTGACAATCAGCCATTCAGGGTTATTTTTTTGCCATTCACAGTTATTTTTCTTGCTATACAACCATTCACTGTTATTATTTTTTTGCCATTCAGCCATTAACGGTTATTATTATTTTTGCCATTCAGTCTTTTTTTGACAATCAGCCATTCACGGTTATTTTTTTTGCCATTCACAGTTATTTTTCTTGCTATACAACCATTCACTGTTATTATTTTTTTGCCATTCAGCCATTATGGTTATTATTATTTTTGCCATTCAGTCTTTTTTTGACAATCAGCCATTCACGGTTATTTTTTTTGCCATTCAGCAATTCACAGTTATTTTTCTTGCCATACAACCATTCACGGTTATTATTTTTTTGCCATACAGCCATTCACGGTTATTTTTTTGCCATTCAGCCATTTACGGTTATTATTATTTTTGTCATTCAGTCATTTTTTTGACAATGAGCCATTCCCGGTTATTTTTTTTTTGCCATTCAACCATTCACAGTTATTTTTCTTGCCATACAACCATTCACGGTTATTATTTTTTTGCCATACAGCCATTCACGGTTATTTTTTTGCCATTCAGCCATTTACGGTTATTATTATTTTTGTCATTCAGTCATTTTTTTGACAATCAGCCATTCACGGTTATTTTTTTTTTGCCATTCAACCATTCACAGTTATTTTTCTTGCCATACAACCATTCACGGTTATTATTTTTTTGCCATACAGCCATTCACGGTTATTTTTTTGCCATTCAGCCATTTACGGTTATTATTATTTTTGTCATTCAGTCATTTTTTTGACCATCAGCCATTCACGTTTATTTATTTTTTGCCATTCAGCCATTCACGGTTATTTTTTGTCTTACAGCCATTCACGGTTATTTTTTTGTCATTCAGCCATTCACGGTTACTTTTTTGCCATTCAGCCATTCACGGTTATTATTTGTTTGACAATCAACCATTCATAGTTATTTATTTTATGCCATACAACCATTCACGGTTATTTATTTTTTGTCATTCAGCCATTCACGGTTATTTTTTGCCATATAGCCATTCACGGTTATTATTTTTGCCATTTAGTATTTTTTCTTTGACAATCAGCCATTCACGGTTATTATTTTTTTGCCATACAGCCATTCACGGTTATTTATTTTTTACCATTCAGCCATTCACGGTTATTTTTTGTCATTCAGCCATTCACGGTTACTTATTTTGTCAATCAGCCATTTACGGTTATTATTATTTTTGCCATTCAGTAATTTTTCTTTGACAATCAGCCATTCACGGTTATTATTTTTTTTTGCCATACAACCATTTACGGTTATTATTTTTTTGCCTTTTAGCCATTCACGGTTATAAATTCGGTAATTAGTTTTGAAATATAATTTGCCATTGTCATCTGTTTTGATACGTGCTAAACATTTCATTGATTTCAAATTGTTTAACTCTGCAAAATACCCGTACATCCAAAATTTCACTAAAAAAAAAATGGCCAAATAAACAACTCCAACTCCAAGAGGCTGAAAAAAAGACAATCAAAGCTGTACCTGTGTTTTATGTGCACGTCTTGTATCCTAGGGGGGATTGGGTTGTATCCCGTCGAGGGTGTGTTCCGCTTCCCTCTTCAAACAACGCCAAAAACATTCCTCCGAGGCCGCGGTCCCTTTATCGTCGTTTTATTCTTCTGTTTTGCGGACCTGCAACTGTTTCTCTTCCGAGAAGGTTCGCCTACCTCTGACTCTACCTGTCCAACAGGCGAAATCGCCGTGTTATTGACCTCATTGGGGTGTTAAAAATAAAAATTAATTATTTCATCACAAGAGTGCGTTCGTGGTCATTAAATTTTTAAAAAATTGTAAAAAATAGAAATAATGAAGGAAATTTCTTAAAAAGCTCAAGATACGTCAACAAGCGATGCATCTTTGATTTTACGTTAAAACAATTGCCGTATCGTGAGTATAAACAAAATGGTAACAATCAAAACTCAAAATGAGAAAGTGAAAAAATGCATTCGGTGATTTGAAAAATTGTAAAAAATAGAAATAAGTGAGGAAATTTCTTCAAAAGCTCAAGATACATTAACAAACGATGCATCTTTGATTTTACGTTAAAACAATTGCCGTATCGTGAGTAGAAACAAAACGGCAACCATCAAAATGAAAAGATGAAAAATGCATTGGGCGATTTGAAAAATTGTAAAAAATAGAAATAATTAAGGAAATGTCTTCAAAAGCTCAAGATACGTTAACAAATGATGCATCTTTGATTTTACGTTAAAACAATTGCCGTATCGTGAGTATAAACAAAACGGCAACCATCAAAATGAGAAAATGAAAAATGCATTGGGTGATTTGAAAAATTGTAAAAAATAGAAATAATTAAGGAAATTTCTTGAAAAGCTCAGGATACATCAACAAACGATGCATCTTTGATTTTCCGTTAAAACAATTGCCGTATCGTGAGTATAAACAAAACGGCAATCATCAAAATGAGAAAATGAAAAATGCATCGAGTGATTTGAAAAATTGTAAAAAATAGAAATAATTGAGGAAATGTCTTCAAAAACTGAAGATACGTTAACAAATGATGCATCTTCGATTTTACGTTAAAACAATTGCCGTATCGTGAGTATAAACAAAACGGCAACCATCAAAATGAAAAAATGAAAAATGCATTGGGTGATTTGAAAAATTGTAAAAAATAGAAATAATTGAGGAAATTTCTTAAAAAGCTCAAGATACATCAACAAACGATGCATCTTTGATTTTACGTTAAAACAATTGCCGTATCGTGAGTAGAAACAAAACGGCAACCATCAAAATGAGAAAATGAAAAATGCAATCGGTGATTTGAAAAATTGTAAAAAATAGAAATAATTAAGGAAATGTCTTCAAAAGCTCAAGATACATCAACAAACGATGCATATTTGATTTTCCATTAAAACAATTGCCGTATCGTGAGTATAAACAAAACGGCAACCATTAAAATGAGAAAATGAAAAATGCATTGGGTGATTTGAAAAATTGTAAAAAATAGAAATAATTAAGGAAATGTCTTCAAAAGCTCAAGATACATCAACAAACGATGCATCTTTGATTTTCCATTAAAACAATTGCCGTATCGTGAGTATAAACAAAACGGCAACCATCAAAATGAGAAAATGAAAAATGCATTGGGTGATTTGAAAAATTGTAAAAAATAGAAATAATTAAGGAAATGTCTTCAAAAGCTCAAGATACATCAACAAACGATGCATCTTTGATTTTCCATTAAAACAATTGCAGCATCGTGAGTAGAAACAAAACGGCAACCATCAAAATGAGAAAATGAAAAATGCATTGGGTGATTTGAAAAATTGTAAAAAATAGAAATAATTAAGGAAATGTCTTCAAAAGCTCAATATACGTCAACAAGCGATGCATCTTTGATTTTGCGTTAAAACAATTGCCGTATCGTGAGTATAAACAAAACGGCAACCATCAAAATGAAAAAATGAAAAATGCAATCGGTGATTTGAAAAATTGTAAAAAATAGAAATAATTGAGGAAATTTCTTGGAAAGCTCAAGATACATCAACAAACGATGCATCTTTGATTTTACGTTAAAACAATTGCCGTATCGTGAGTAGAAACAAAACGGCAACCATCAAAATGAGAAAATGAAAAATGCATTGAGTGATTTAAAAAATTGTAAAAAATAGAAATAATTAAGGAAATGTCTTCAAAAGCTCAAGATACGTTAACAAATGATGCATCTTTGATTTTACGTTAAAACAATTGCCGTATCGTGAGTATAAACAAAACGGCAGCCATCAAAATGAGAAAATGAAAAATGCATTGGGTGATTTGAAAAATTGTAAAAAATAGAAATAATTAAGGAAATGTCTTCAAAAGCTCAAGATACATTAACAAACGATGCATCTTTGATTTTCCGTTAAAACAATTGCCGTATCGTGAGTATAAACAAAACGGCAGCCATCAAAATGAAAAAATGAAAAATGCATCTAGTGATTTGAAAAATTGTAAAAAATAGAAATAATTAAGGAAATGTCTTCAAAAACTCAAGATACATCAACAAACGATGCATCTTTGATTTTACGTTAAAACAATTGCCGTATCGTGAGTATAAACAAAACGGCAACCATCAAAATGAGAAAATGAAAAATGCAATCGGTGATTTGAAAAATTGTAAAAAATAGAAATAATTGAGGAAATTTCTTGGAAAGCTCAAGATACATCAACAAACGATGCATCTTTGATTTTACGTTAAAACAATTGCCGTATCGTGAGTATAAACAAAACGGCAACCATCAAAATGAGAAAATGAAAAATGCATTGGGTGATTTGAAAAATTGTAAAAAATAGAAATAGTTAAGGAAATGTCTTGAAAAGCTCAAGATACGTTAACAAATGATGTATCTTTAATTTTCCATTAAAACAATTGCCGTATCGTGAGTATAAACAAAACGGCTAGTATCTAAACTTAAAATGAGGAAATTAAAAAAATGCACTCGATGTTTTGAAAAATTGTAAAAAATAGAAATAATTAAAGAAAATTCTTGAAAAGCTCAAGATACATTGACAAAGGATGCATTTTTGATTTTCCATCAAAACAAATTGGTCGTGACTGTTGGAATAATTGAAAAAGGGTGGTTTTTGTGAGGGACAATGGGTGCACCAACTGGCGGTCACAAAAGGCGTTCCCATAAACGGCCGTTTAAAGGTGTCCAAAGAGGAAAGTGGATATTTAATGGGTGAAATCCGAGACGGGTATCCATTACACCTTTGCGCCTTTAAAAGGGAAACGCCTCCACAGGACGACCACCATTCTCGCGCCAACACCTGAAACCCGAACAGCACTTGCACACGAAAAAATAATTCGTCGTAATTTGATATAGGTGTATAAAACATAAGAGAAGTTATTAAAACACTTGTAAGTATATAAAATTTAAAAATTTAAAAATTGCTGTTGATTAAAATTAATTTGAAAAATTTTGTATAATTAATAATAATAATAATATATTTACGGGATTCACCCTGTACATTAAAGTATTAATTAGAATATAAAACAAAATATAAAATATAAATATAAAATATGAAAATACAAAAATTAAAATTACAATTTAAAATTTATAACAATCATAACAATCTAAACAATTTTTTTTTAGCTTTTACGCCTAGGCTTGTTGATTACAATTAGCCATCATCAAAGAGTTTCAAATTGTTACCGTTATTATCAAGTTCTCCGATGCGAATTGTGATCGTGATTTTTTTTTCAAAATTTTTTTTTTATGTAAATATCCGTTTTGTGGTACCTAGATGCCATTTCAATAATTTCTGGAAAAAAAATTGTGCCTGTGTGTCCGTGCGCGCTGTATCTCACTAAAAAAATAAATAAAAAATAAATTATTATTATTATTATTATTATGATTAATAGAGCAATTGATATGAAACTTTGAACGTACGTTTTATTTGGTAATCCGAAGAACTGAGAAGCTTTTGGTAAAATTTCGTACACCGGAAGTGGGCGTTTACCTTAACCGTTTTTTGTTTTTTGCCGATATTTCCTTAAATATGGTAAATATCACAAAAACATTTAAACAAACTTTAAAGACAACAAAGTAATAAACATCTTTTACTTGAAAATATTTTTCATAAAATCATTGCTATTCGAGAAAAAAATTATTATTAATTTTTTTTTTCATTTTTGGTTTATAATTATGAAACGGTAACAGTTACAGCAAATTTGTGTTAATAATAATTGTAGATAATGCCAAAACGAACAACTTATAAAGAATACGTTTTTTTCGAAATCGCCTTAGTTTTTGAGTAAACCGGGTTTTTACTTTCTCCGTTACGAAGTACGAGAAAGTATTGTGATCGTGATTTTTTTTCAAAATTTTTTTTTACGGAAATATCCGTTTTGGGGTCCCTAGATGCCATTTCAACAATTTCTGGAAAACATTTTTTTGTGTCTGTGTGTGTGTGTGTGTGTGTCTGTGTGTGTGTGTGTGTGTCTGTGCGCGCTATATCTCAAAAACTAATAGACCAATTGATATGAAACTTTGAACATAAGTTTCATTTGATAATCCGAAGAACTGAAAAGCTTTTGGTAAAATTTCGTACACCGAAAGTGGGTGTTTACCTTAACTGTTTTTTGTTTTTTGCCAATATTTTCTTAAATATGAAAAATATCACAAAAACAGTTAAACAAATATTGAAGACAATAAGGAAATGCGATTATTTTGTTTGAAAACATTTTTCATGAAATCATTGTTATTCGAGAAAAAAATTTATTAATTTTTTTTTCATTTTTGGTATACAATTATAAAACGCTAATAGTTACAGCAAATTTATATTAATAATAATTGTAGAGAATGCCAAAATGAACAATTTATGAAGAATAAGTTTTTTTCGAAATCTCTTTAGTTTTTGAGTAAACTGAGTTTTTGAATTTGAAGTACATTTTTACGTCTTTCATAATTTTGACGTTTTAAACGTCAGTTTTATCCGAGTCTACGAAACGTTCGATGCACACTTAAAATATGATTTAAATTGAAAATAAACCATGGAAGCGTAAATATAAATGATACCATCAAGTCGGAGAAAGTAACATGATGGCCACATCACCATTTTTCAGTGACGGTTCGCGGGTTTTTTTCTGGTACGGCCGAGTAATACAGATAGGTAGGGTCAGTTGCAGAGACCGCACCTATCTGTATTACCACCTCTTGTTTCTCGGCCGTACCAGAAAAAACCCCGCGAACCGTCACTGAAAAATGGTGATGTGGCCATCATGTTACTTTCTCCGACGTGATGGTATCATTTATATTTACGTTATCATGGTTTATTTATTTATTTTTATTATATTATTTATTTATTTTTTTATAATAATTAGTTCTGGTTAAAAAAAATAATAATTATTGAATATTGGCCACGTAGCCAATCCACCAGTCACCTTTGTTAACATAATAATAATAATAAACTTTATTTAGCACTACTGCTATAAAATACAATTGTTATAATATTTTGATAAAAATACATAAGAAGTGAATTTTTCAATTCAGTTTAATCGTGGATTATCGTGTGGTAACGGTCGCAACCTTCCTCTTCAGTCGTAGGAGTGAAGTTAGTGACTTACGATAATTAATTTTCGTTTCTTTTTTTTTAAAGACAAAATGAACTGGAAGAAAGGTTTGCTGTTTAGTGACTTAAGTTAATTAATTCCACTTTCTTTTTTTGCAGACAAAATGAACTGGAAGAAAGGTTTGTTGTTCTCCTGCTTGTTAACGATAGTCAGGTCGATGTACATCAACATCGACAGGAAGAAGAACTTCTGCGGCAAAGACATAGCGACGGAGTTGTCGAAATATTGCAAAATGTACACCGGTGAGTTTTTTTTTTTTGCTCGAAACAGTTTTCTACAATTTCGCTAAAATCTTTCTCTCTCAGGGTCCGAAGACAATCATCGCAGTGGGCAAGCCGTCGAGGAGGGCCAGGTCGTGGTGTTCTGCTGCGAGAAAGCCTGCTCGACGAGGGACCTCCTGGAGAACTTCTGCAAGACCATCAAACCGTGGGTTTTCTTCAATTTCTTTATAAAAAAAAAACATTATTATTAACTATTTGAAGTCTTCGATGATAAACGTCAACTCTTACTTGTTAAATATTGACAGTTTTTCTTCAATTTCTTTATAAAAAAAAAAACATTATTATTAACTATTTGAAGTCTTCGATGGTAAACGTCAACTCTTACTTGTTAAATATTGAGTTTTTCTTCAATTTCTTTATAAAAAAAAAAAACATTATTATTAACTATTTGAAGTCTTCGATGGTAAACGTCAACTCTTACTTGTCAAATATTGACAGTTTTTCTTCAATTTCTTTATAAAAAAAAAACATTATTATTAACTATTTGAAGTCTTCGATGGTAAACGTCAACTCTTACTTGTCAAATATTGACAGTTTTTCTTCAATTTCTTTATAAAACAAAAAACATTATTATTAACTATTTGAAGTCTTCGATGGTAAACGTCAACTCTTACTTGTCAAATATTGACAGTTTTTCTTCAATTTCTTTATAAAACAAAAAACATTATTATTAACTATTTGAAGTCTTCGATGGTAAACGTCAACTCTTACTTGTTAAATATTGAGTTTTTCTTCAATTTCTTTATAAAAAAAAAAAACATTATTATTAACTATTTGAAGTCTTCGATGGTAAACGTCAACTCTTACTTGTCAAATATTGACAGTTTTTCTTCAATTTCTTTATAAAACAAAAAACATTATTATTAACTATTTGAAGTCTTCGATGGTAAACGTCAACTCTTACTTGTCAAATATTGATAGTTTTTCTTCAATTTCTTTATAAAAAAAAAAAACATTATTATTAACTATTTGAAGTCTTCGATGGTAAACGTCAACTCTTACTTGTCAAATATTGAGAGTTTTTCTTCAATTTCTTTATAAAAAAAAAAAACATTATTATTAACTATTTGAAGTCTTCGATGGTAAACGTCAACTCTTACTTGTCAAATATTGAGAGTTTTTCTTCAATTTCTTTATAAAAAAAAAAAACATTATTATTAACTATTTGAAGTCTTCGATGGTAAACGTCAACTCTTACTTGTCAAATATTGACAGTTTTTCTTCAATTTCTTTATAAAACAAAAAACATTATTATTAACTATTTGAAGTCTTCGATGGTAAACGTCAACTCTTACTTGTCAAATATTGACAGTTTTTCTTCAATTTCTTTATAAAACAAAAAACATTATTATTAACTATTTGAAGTCTTCGATGGTAAACGTCAACTCTTACTTGTTAAATATTGAGTTTTTCTTCAATTTCTTTATAAAAAAAAAAAACATTATTATTAACTATTTGAAGTCTTCGATGGTAAACGTCAACTCTTACTTGTCAAATATTGACAGTTTTTCTTCAATTTCTTTATAAAACAAAAAACATTATTATTAACTATTTGAAGTCTTCGATGGTAAACGTCAACTCTTACTTGTCAAATATTGACAGTTTTTCTTCAATTTCTTTATAAAACAAAAAACATTATTATTAACTATTTGAAGTCTTCGATGGTAAACGTCAACTCTTACTTGTCAAATATTGACAGTTTTTCTTCAATTTCTTTATAAAAAAAAAAACATTATTATTAACTATTTGAAGTCTTCGATGGTAAACGTCAACTCTTACTTGTCAAATATTGACAGTTTTTCTTCAATTTCTTTATAAAACAAAAAACATTATTATTAACTATTTGAAGTCTTCGATGGTAAACGTCAACTCTTACTTGTTAAATATTGAGTTTTTCTTCAATTTCTTTATAAAAAAAAAAAACATTATTATTAACTATTTGAAGTCTTCGATGGTAAACGTCAACTCTTACTTGTCAAATATTGACAGTTTTTCTTCAATTTCTTTATAAAACAAAAAACATTATTATTAACTATTTGAAGTCTTCGATGGTAAACGTCAACTCTTACTTGTCAAATATTGATAGTTTTTCTTCAATTTCTTTATAAAAAAAAAAAACATTATTATTAACTATTTGAAGTCTTCGATGGTAAACGTCAACTCTTACTTGTCAAATATTGACAGTTTTTCTTCAATTTCTTTATAAAAAAAAAAAACGTTATTATTAACTATTTGAAGTCTTCGATGGTAAACGTCAACTCTTACTTGTCAAATATTGAGAGTTTTTCTTCAATTTCTTTATAAAAAAAAAAAACATTATTATTAACTATTTGAAGTCTTCGATGGTAAACGTCAACTCTTACTTGTCAAATATTGACAGTTTTTCTTCAATTTCTTTATAAAAAAAAAAACATTATTATTAACTATTTGAAGTCTTCGATGATAAACGTCAACTCTTACTTGTCAAATATTGACCGTTAAACAATAAATACATTTTTAAGTAAATTTGCAAACGGAGAAAAGATTGGCTTTGACGATTCTGATTTTACAAATGTCATGTTTAATGCGAAGTAAGAATCGACATTCACTTTTGTTTCCATGGCCAACCAAGACTTCAATAATTGTCACCCGTTATTGCTCTTTTCCTGGTTTACTTTTGTTTCCATGGCCACCCAAGGCTTTAATCATTATTGGTCACCTGTTATTTCTTCCATAGCCACCCGAGACTTCAATAATTGTCACCCGTTATTGCTTTTTCCTAACTTATATTTGATTCCATGGCCGCCTAAGGCTTTAATGGTTATTGGTCACCTGTTATTTCCTCCATAGCCACCTAAGACTTCAATAATTGTTACCCGTTATTGTTTTTTCCTGACTTATATTTGATTCCATGGCCACCCAAGACTTTTCACCAAAAAAAAAAAAAAAAACAACTGAATAATCTTCATGTCATCACCAGGGAATACAAATACTTGTTCGAGTCGAAGAACGCGATCCAGGAGAGGACCAACACGATCGTCTCGGAGAAGAGCAAGGAGGAGGAGGGCGGGGAGTCCCGGGAGATCTCCATAGCGCCGAAAAAAGTGGTGAGCAAGCGGCCCTCCAGGTGCGACAGCCGGAGGGACGCCAACAGAAAGGTCCGGAGGGTCGGCGAGTCGCCGGACTCCCCTTCATCACCATCACCATCACCATCATCGTCGTCGAAAAGCAAAAGCAAAAACAAAGCCAACAGATGTCGCTGCTGCAGACGGCTGCAAAAGGTGCCAAAAACGTTAAAAATAATAGACGCACGCGCAAAAAAAAATTGCTTCCGCACAAAAATTAAGTTCCGAGTAAATCAGTGATGACTCACTTTTTTTTCGCATTATTTTAGAGTAAAAAAAAAAAACGCTTTCACCATCGCATGTTCTTTTTTTAACCCTTTCAGCCCTGGATTTTTAAATTTGAAAACTTGTTAATTACTATTGATGGGAAGCTTCTTAAGACCATAAATACAAAATTTGAACTCATTTGATTAATTAGTGAGGGTTTGTTGAAGTGACATCTAGTGATAAACAGCAAAAATATCGATTGTCATAATAGGTAGAGACAAGTAAATGTTGTGGTGGCGATTGCCACCGCCAGGGCCGAAAGGGTTAAGACATTTGTTTTGCATTATTTTCAGCGTAAAAAAAGATCACTTTTTCTGCATTATTTTCAGAATAAAAAAATCACTTTTTTCTGCATTATTTTCAAAGTAAAAAAAGATAACTTTTTTCTGCATTATTTTCAGAATAAAAAAATCACTTTTTTCTGCATTATTTTCAAAGTAAAAAAAGATAACTTTTTTCTGCATTATTTTCAGAATAAAAAAATCACTTTTTTCTGCATTATTTTCAAAGTAAAAAAAGATAACTTTTTTCTGCATTATTTTCAGAATAAAAAAATCACTTTTTTCTGCATTATTTTCAGAGTAAAAAAAGATCACTTTTTTCTGCATTATTTTCATAGTAAAAAAAGATCACTTTTTCTGCATTATTTTCAGAGTAAAAAAAGATCACTTTTTTCTACATTATTTTCAGAATAAAATATCACTTTTTTCTGCATTATTTTCAGAATAAAAAAAGATCACTTTTTTCTGCATTATTTTCATAGTAAAAAAAGATAACTTTTTTCTGCATTATTTTCAGAATAAAAAAATCACTTTTTCTGCATTATTTTCAAAGTAAAAAAAGATAACTTTTTTCTGCATTATTTTCAGAATAAAAAAATCACTTTTTTCTGCATTATTTTCAAAGCAAAAAAAAGATCACTTTTTTCTTCATTATTTTCAGAATAAAAAAATCACTTTTTTCTGCATTATTTTCATAGTAAAAAAAGATCACTTTTTTCTGCATTATTTTCAGAGTAAAAAAAGATAACTTTTTTCTGCATTATTTTCAGAATAAAAAAATCACTTTTTTCTGCATTATTTTCATAGTAAAAAAAGATCACTTTTTTCTGCATTATTTTCAGAATAAAAGATAACTTTTTTCTGCATTATTTTCATAGTAAAAAAAGATCACTTTTTTCTGCATTATTTTCAGAGTAAAAAAAGATCACTTTTTTCTGCATTATTTTCAGAATAAAAAAATCACTTTTTTCTGCATTATCTTCAGAGTAAAACAAGATCACTTTTTTCTGCATTATTTTCATAGTAAAAAAGATCACTTTTTCTGCATTATTTTCATAGTAAAAAAAGATCACTTTTTCTGCATTATTTTCAGAGTCAAAAAAGATCACTTTTTTCTGCATTATTTTCAGAATAAAAAAAATCATTTTTCTGCATTATTTTCATAGTAAAAAAAGATCACTTTTTTCTGCATTATTTTCAGAATAAAAAAATCACTTTTTTCTGCATTATTTTCAGAGTAAAAAAAGATCACTTTTTTCTGCATTATTTTCATAGTAAAAAAAGATCACTTTTTCTGCATTATTTTCAGAGTAAAAAAAGATCACTTTTTTCTGCATTATTTTCAGAATAAAAAAATCACTTTTTTCTGCATTATCTTCAGAGTAAAAAAAGATCACTTTTTTCTGCATTATTTTCAGAGTAAAAAAAGATCACTTTTTTCTGCATTATTTTCATAGTAAAAAAAGATCACTTTTTCTGCATTATTTTCAGAGTAAAAAAAGATCACTTTTTTCTACATTATTTTCAGAATAAAATATCACTTTTTTCTGCATTATTTTCAGAATAAAAAAAGATCACTTTTTTCTGCATTATTTTCATAGTAAAAAAAGATAACTTTTTTCTGCATTATTTTCAGAATAAAAAAATCACTTTTTCTGCATTATTTTCAAAGTAAAAAAAGATAACTTTTTTCTGCATTATTTTCAGAATAAAAAAATCACTTTTTTCTGCATTATTTTCAAAGCAAAAAAAAGATCACTTTTTTCTTCATTATTTTCAGAATAAAAAAATCACTTTTTTCTGCATTATTTTCATAGTAAAAAAAGATCACTTTTTTCTGCATTATTTTCAGAGTAAAAAAAGATAACTTTTTCTGCATTATTTTCATAGTAAAAAAAGATCACCTTTTCTGCATTATTTTCAAAGTAAAAAAAGATCACTTTTTCTACATTATTTTCAGAATAAAAGATCACTTTTTTCTGCATTATTTTCAAAGTAAAAAAAGATCACTTTTTCTACATTATTTTCAGAATAAAAGATCACTTTTTTCTGCATTATTCTCAGAGTAAAAAAAGATCACTTTTTTCTACATTATTTTCAGAATAAAAGATCACTTTTTTCTGCATTATTTTCAGAGTAAAAAAAGATCACTTTTTCTACATTATTTTCAGAATAAAAGATCACTTTTTTCTGCATTATTCTCAGAGTAAAAAAAGATCACTTTTTTCTACATTATTTTCAGAATAAAAGATCACTTTTTTCTGCATTATTCTCAGAGTAAAAAAAGATCACTTTTTTCTACATTATTTTCAGAATAAAAGATCACTTTTTTCTGCATTATTTTCAACGTAAAAAAAGATCACTTTTTTCTGCATTATTTTCAGAATAAAAAAATCACATTTTTCTGCATTATTTTCAAAGTAAAAAAAGTTAACTTTTTTCTGCATTATTTTCAGAATAAAAAAATAACTTTTTTCTGCATTATTTTCAGAGTAAAAAAAGATAACTTTTTTCTGCATTATTTTCAGAATAAAAAAATCACTTTTTTCTGCAAGTAAAAAAAAATCACCATCGCCATCATCGCATGCTTTTTTCTTTTTTCTTACATAACCAAGACAGTTCCTTTTTTTTTAGAAAAAATTATTCGAGCAGACGAACGTTCACCAGAGAACGTACAGGGCTCCGATTGTGGGCTTCGACGTGAACCCATCGAATCAGGTGATTTATGTGAACAAACCGAACGTGTAAGCCGTGTGCGTGTGACTGAATAAAATAACATGTAACGAACAATAATAATATTTAATGAATAAAAATGTAAACCCGCTCGATCTGCGCAGGGGACGACTACCCACAACTCTGTGATTTTTGATTTTATTTTTCTTGTTGCGATAAGTAATTTATTGTGTCTAGTTCTCACGCTTCCATTTGTAAATAAAACGCATGAAAAATATACAGGGTGGATCACTTTCCTTGTAGTTTTTTAAGTTGCCACTCATCGTTCGTATGTTTCATTTGTAAACACACGAAGAACATACAGGGTGGATCGCTTTATTGGTGGCCCGAGAAATATTATTCGAGGATTGGGAACTGTACGTCCTTACGAACAAATCGTAAAAAGGTTTAAAAAATTTTAGCGCCATCTAGCGCCCTTTTACGGATGTTGGCCGTCAGACCCAACCGTTTTAAATGTTTTGCAACGCCACCCAACGCCATTTTACGGTTACTAGCCGTCAAACTCGACGGTTTCAACCATTTTTTACAACGCCATCTGGCGTCACCGCGTTCCGTTTACCGTTTATTTAGTGGGGGATGTTGGCCGTCAAACCCAACCGCTCTAAATGTTTTGCAACGCCATCTAACGCCCTTGAACGGTTATTTACAGTCAAACTAGAAGGTTTAAAAAAATTTAACGCCATCTAGCGCCCTTTTACGGATGTTGACCGTCAGACCCAACCGTTTTAAATGTTTTGCAACGCCACCCAACGCCATTTTACAGTAATTAGCCGTCAAACTCAACGGTTTCAACCATTTTTTACAGCGCCATCTAGCGTCACCGCGTTCCGTTTACCGTTTATTTAGGTTGGCCGTCAAACCTAACCGCTTTAAATGTTTTGCAACGTCATCTAACGCCCTTTAACGGTTATTGACCGTCAAACTCGAAGGTCTAAAAATTTTTAGCGCCATCTAGCGCCCTTTGACGGATGTTGACCGTCAGACCCAACCGTTTTAAATGTTTTGCAACGCCACCCAACGCCATTTTACGGTTACCAGCCGTCAAACTCGACGGTTTCAACCGTTTTTTACAGCGCCATCTAGCGTCACCGCGTTCCGTTTACCGTTTATTCAGTGGGGGAATGAAAGAAAACCCAAAATTTTAATATCAATAATAATTACAATTTAATTGCGTTCAGAACAACCCCGAAATATCAACACACATCACCATTTCAACGATAAAAATTACAAATGAAAAAAAACAAAAACAAACGGTGTCCGTGTGGTCGACGCGCGCGTATGTACGAAGCATTTATTTATTTTTTTGTTTTGATTAAAAAGCGGCCATAAAAAAATATGGACTATTTACACACTCTATCTCTCTCTGGCGATGCGGGCGCGCGGGTGCGTAGTGTTTTTTTTTTTTTTAATAAATAAGCGGATGCGTTTTATTAAAAAAAAAAGTGGGAAAAATTTAACCGTCAAATCTCAGACCAACGAGAATCCCTGTGTCTGCTGGATCGCCTGCAGCAGTTTGTACTTCAGGCGCTCCTTCGTCTTGTACTTGGGCAGGTCGAGGAGGTTGAAGCAGGTGTGCGCCACCGGGAGGAACTTCTCGTCGTTCGTCGGCTGGATTATCACCTGCAAAAATCATTAACTCAATATCTATTGTTGTTATTATTATTATCACTTTATGCCCCGAATCGGAACATTGAACGCAACCTGTACAACACCGACAACTGAAGAAAAATTCCTGCCGGGCAATAAATATTTATTATTATCATTATCATCACTTTATGCCCTGAATTGGAACTTTGGACGCAACCTCTACAACAATAACAACTGAAGAAAAATTCCTGTCAGGCATTAGATATCTATTATTATTAATGCCCTGAATCGGAACGTTGGACGTAACCTCAAGGGAAGAAAAATTCCCGTCCGTCGGGCAATAAACATCCATTGTAATCACTTTATACGACGCAACCTCCACAACACCAACCACTATTATTATTATTATATTACCTTGATGGGGGCGATAAACATCTATTGTTATTACTTTATACGACGCAACCTCCACAACGCCAGCCATTACTATTATTATTATTATTGTTACCTTGATGGCTTTCATGCCCTGAATGGGGATCCGGTCGCTGCCCGTCAGGAACAGGAGGAACTTCTTCTTGTCGGCGAGGGACATGTCGTGCAGCACCTCCCAGAACCACCGGATCACCGGATCGGAGGACTTGTAGCCGTTCTTGTACTCGGCGGCCTCCTCCAGGGCGTGCCAGTCGTAGTTCTCGTTGCCGACGACGACCGCCATCAGCTCGTGCGAGTGGAACAGCTCCAGGACCCGGCCCCCGCACACCTTCATGAAGCCCGCGGAGAACGCCTCGTAGTGGGTCTTCACCGACCTGTTGAAGATGTAGTCCACGTAGAGGTTCACGTATTCCTGCCTGAAAAACAAAAAAAGACGCAATCCTCGTTAAAGAATTCTTTTTTCGAGACGAACACGACTGTATTTCATCAAGCTCTTTGCACTCCACTGTCTATTGGTAGCTGTCAACTGTCAACTATCTACTGTCACTGTCAACTGTCAGCTATCTACTGTCACTGTCAACTGTCAACTATCTACTGTCACTGTCAACTGTCAATTGTCAACTGTCAACTGTCAATTGTCAACTGTCAATTGTCAACTGTCAACTATCTACTGTCAACTGTCAATTTCACTATCTTCGAGTCTTTTGTTTTCTATTTCTGTGGGTAAAATTAATTGCATTTCTGAAATTTAGGACCCCTTGTAATCAACTGTCAACTGTCAATTTCACTGTCAACTGTCCACTGTTACTGTCGTCTCAATTTAACTGTCAACTATCAACTGTCAATTTCACTGTTAACTGTAAATTTCACTGTCAACTGTCAATTTCACTGTTAACTGTAAATTCCACTGTCAACTGTAAATTTCACTGTCAACTGTCAACCATCAACTATCAACTGTCCACTGTTACTGTCAACTGTCAATTTCACTATCAAGAGTCCACTGTTACCTTCGACCTAATTTCACTGCCAACTGTAAATTTCATTGTCAACTGTCAACCATCAACTATCAACTGTCCACTGTTACTGTCAACTGTAAATTTCACTGTCAATTGTAAATTTCACTGTCAAATGTCAACTATCAACTCTTCACAGGTGTTGTCGACTGTCAATTTCACTATCAACTGTCAATTTCACTGTCAAATGTCAACTATCAACTGTCCACAGGTGCTGTCGTCTGTCAATTTCACCATCAACTGTCAATTTCACTGTCAAATGTCAACTATCAACTGTCCACAGTTGCTGTCGACTGTCAATTTCACTATCAACTGTCAATTTCACTGTCAAATGTCAACTATCAACTGTCCACAGTTGCTGTCGTCTGTCAATTTCACTATCAACTGCCAATTTCACTGTCAAATGTCAACTATCAACTGTCCACAGTTGCTGTCGTCTGTCAATTTCACTATCAACTGCCAATTTCACTGTCAAATGTCAACTATTAACTGTTCACAGGTGCTGTCGACTGTCAATTTCACTATCAACTGTCAATTTCACTGCCAAATGTCAACTATCAACTGTCCACAGGTGCTGTCGACTGTCAATTTCACTATCAACTGTCAATTTCACTGTCAAATGTCAACTATCAACTGTCCACAGGTGCTGTCGACTGTCAATTTCACTATCAACTGTCAATTTCACTGTCAAATGTCAACTATCAACAGGTGCTGTCGACTGTCAATTTCACTATCAACTGTCAATTTCACTGCCAAATGTCAACTATCAACTGTCCACAGGTGCTGTCGACTGTCAATTTCACTATCAACTGTCAATTTCACTGTCAAATGTCAACTATCAACTGTCCACAGGTGCTGTCGACTGTCAATTTCACTATCAACTGTCAATTTCACTGTCAAATGTCAACTATCAACTGTCCACAGTTGCTGTCGACTGTCAATTTCACTATCAACTGCCAATTTCACTGTCAAATGTCAACTATTAACTGTTCACAGGTGCTGTCGACCGTCAATTTCACTATCAGCTGTCAATTTCACTGTCAAATGTCAACTATCAACCGTCCACAGTTGCTGTCGAATGTCAATTTCACTATCAACTGTCAATTTCACTGCCAAATGTCAACTATCAACTGTCCACAGGTGCTGTCGACTGTCAATTTCACTATCAACTGTCAATTTCACTGTCAAATGTCAACTATCAACTGTCCACAGTTGCTGTCGACTGTCAATTTCACTATCAACTGCCAATTTCACTGTCAAATGTCAACTATTAACTGTTCACAGGTGCTGTCGACCGTCAATTTCACTATCAGCTGTCAATTTCACTGTCAAATGTCAACTATCAACCGTCCACAGTTGCTGTCGAATGTCAATTTCACTATCAACTGTCAATTTCACTGTCAAATGTCAACTATTAACTGTTCACAGGTGCTGTCGACCGTCAATTTCACTATCAGCTGTCAATTTCACTGTCAAATGTCAACTATCAACTGTCCACAGTTGCCGTCGACTGTCAATTTCACTATCAACTGTCAATTTCACTGTCAAATGTCAACTATCAACTGTCCACAGGTGCTGTCGTCTGTCAATTTCACTATCAACTGTCAATTTCACTGTCAAATGTCAACTATCAACTGTCCACAGTTGCTGTCGACTGTCAATTTCACTATCAACTGCCAATTTCACTGTCAAATGTCAACTATTAACTGTTCACAGGTGCTGTCGACCGTCAATTTCACTATCAGCTGTCAATTTCACTGTCAAATGTCAACTATCAACTGTCCACAGTTGCTGTCAACTGTCAATTTCACTATCAACTGTCAATTCCACTGTCAAATGTCAACCATCAACTGTTCACAATTGCTGTCGACTGTCAATTTCACTATCAACTGTCAATTTCACTGTCAAATGTCAACTATCAACAGGTGCTGTCGACTGTCAATTTCACTATCAACTGTCAATTTCACTGTCAAATGTCAACTATCAACTGTCCACAGGTGCTGTCGACTGTCAATTTCACCATCAACTGTCAATTTCACTGTCAAATGTCAACTATCAACAGGTGCTGTCGACTGTCAATTTCACTATCAACTGTCAATTTCACTGTCAAATGTCAACTATCAACTGTCCACAGGTGCTGTCGACTGTCAATTTCACTATCAACTGTCAATTTCACTGTCAAATGTCAACTATCAACTGTCCACAGGTGCTGTCGACTGTCAATTTCACCATCAACTGTCAATTTCACTGTCAAATGTCAACTATCAACTGTCCACAGGTGCTGTCGACTGTCAATTTCACTATCAACTGTCAATTTCACTGTCAAATGTCAACTATCAACTGTCCACAGGTGCTGTCGACTGTCAATTTCACCATCAACTGTCAATTTCACTGTCAAATGTCAACTATCAACAGGTGCTGTCGACTGTCAATTTCACTATCAACTGTCAATTTCACTGTCAAATGTCAACTATCAACTGTCCACAGGTGCTGTCGACTGTCAATTTCACTATCAACTGTCAATTTCACTGTCAAATGTCAACTATCAACTGTCCACAGGTGCTGTCGACTGTCAATTTCACTATCAACTGTCAATTTCACTGTCAAATGTCAACTATCAACTGTTCACAATTGCTGTCGACTGTCAATTTCACTATCAACTGTCAATTTCACTGTCAAATGTCAACTATCAACTGTCCACAGTTGCCGTCGAATGTCAATTTCACTATCAACTGTCAATTTCACTGTCAAATGTCAACTATCAACTGTCCACAGGTGCTGTTGACTGTCAATTTCACTATCAACTGTCAATTTCACTGTCAAATGTCAACTATCAACTGTCCACAGTTGCTGTCGTCTGTCAATTTCACTATCAACTGTCAATTTCACTGTCAAATGTCAACTATCAACTGTCAATTTCACTGCCAAATGTCAACTATCAACTGTCCACAGGTGCTGTCGACTGTCAAATGTCAACTATCAACCGTCCACAGTTGCTGTCGAATGTCAATTTCACTATCAACTGTCAATTTCACTGCCAAATGTCAACTATCAACTGTTCACAGTTGCTGTCGACTGTCAATTTCACTGTCAATTGTCAACTATCAACTGTCCACAGTTGCTGTCGACTGTCAATTTCACTGTCAAATGTTAACTATCAACTGTCAATTTCACTGTCCAATGTTAACTATCAACTGTCCACTGTTACTGTGAACTTTCAATTTCACGGTCAGCTGTCAACTATCAACTTGGACCTTTAGAGTTTTTATAAATTTTATGTACTGATTTCTATTTGTAAACTCTCGTTTATGATCCATTAATTGGAGGATGAGATAGGGCCCACCCACCTCTCTAGGGCCCACCCACCTCTCCCACCCACCTCTCCTTGTTTCACCCCTAATTACGACAGACGATCGCGTTTTGTATTATTCTTAAACTTTCAATTCCTCCGATGAATCGCTAAAGAAAATTCTTAAGCTCGACAGAGTTTTGCTTGTTGAAATAAAGCCGATACGAGGGATGGTGGGTGGGCCCTATCATTTAATCCAATCCGTTGCTCCCGCGTCAAAGTTTCCGCCAAGAAATAATTTTATTAGGAAAACTTAATTCCTTTAAGAGAAAACTCTCGTTTGTGATCCGTGAATTGGAGGGCGGGACAGGGCCCACCCGCCCTCCCCAATTTCAACAAGAAAAACTCCGTCGAGCTTGAGAATTTTCTTTAGCAATTCGTTGGAGAAGTTGGAAGTTTGAAAACAATACAAAAGGCGATTGTCTGCCGTAATTAAGGGTGAAGCAAGGGGTGGTGGGTGGGCCCTATCCCACCCTCCAATTCATGGATCATAAACAAAAGTTTACAAATAGAAATCAATACATAAGAGTTGGAAAAATTTTAAAAACCAATTTCACGGTCAACTGTCAACTATCAACTGTCCACTGTTACTGTCAACTATCAATTTTACTGTCAACTGTTAAAAGTCACTATCAACTGTCAATTTTACTGTCAACTGTCAACTATACACCGTCCACTGTTAAGTTCACTGTCAACTATTAATTTGAAAGTTTAAAAATAATATGGAGCGCGATTGTCTGGCGTAACTAGGGGTGAAACAAGAGGTGGTGGGTGGTCCCTATCCCACCCTCCAATTCACGGATCATAAACAAGAGTTTACAAATAGAAATTAATACGTAGGAGTACGAAAAACTCTAAAAGTCAATCTCACTGTCAACCATCAATTTCACTGTCAACTGTCCACTGTTACTGTCAACTGTCAATTTCACTGTCAACTGTTACTGTCAACTGTTAATTTCACTGTCAACTGTTAATATGAAAGTTTAAAAATAGTACGAAACGCGATTTTCCAGCGTAATTAGGGGTAGAACAAGGGGTGGCGGGTGGGCCCTATCCTACAATCCAATTCATGGATCATAAACAAGAGTTTACAAGTGGAAATCAATATGTAAGAGTAAGAAAAACTCTAAAGGTCTTAAGTTTTCCTGATAAACTTATTTATTGAAAGGAACTTTGGAGCGGGAGCAACGAATTGTAGGATAAACTGTCAACTGTTAATTTCACTGTCAAACGTCAATTGTCAGTCAAGTTTCAAACTGTCACTTTCATCGTCTCGTATTTTAAAGACTTTTTTGTTTTTCATTTGTCTGAGCCCTTTGCAGTCTGTCAATTGTCAGTTAAGGTTCAGACCGTTCGCCTCGTGGGGATACTCACTTGTTCTCCTGGCTGACCTGGATGTTCTCCCCGTCCGGCTTCAGGGCGATCACCCTCACCTCGCCGAAGACGTCCCTCGTGACCTCGAAGCACAGCCCGAAGACGTCCTCGACGTCGGGGCCCTCGTAGTCGAGCAGGGACTGCAGGGAGTTGGCGACGATCGGCGACAGCCCCTTGAGGTCGGCCAGGCCCACCTGCTCCTTGAGGAGCTTCTTGTAGAGGACGAGGGGGAAGGGAATGTCTATGATCGTGAAGTTGTAGATCGCCAGGCCGCACAGTAAGCCTGGAAATCGGTAAACGTTTAGCGATAGTCAGTTGGCAATATTGCCGTCATAATATATTGGGAAATCGGTTAACATTTAGCAATGTTGCCATCATAATATATCGGTGATAACAAAATTGCAAATCCATTTGACATCGACAAATTGAACGGCGTTACGTGCTCACGATTAACGTAAAGTGAGCCATGATTTTCTTTTATTGTCTTTCAAACAGGAAACGGGGAGGGCGATGACTGTTATATTGGGAAATGTCATTGGTCTGACCTTGAAAAATTATGACTTCTTAATAACAAAATCTCGTCAATAAAAACGTCATCCTAGCATGGCCTACCTTACTGAGGGTTCGTCATTAAAATTGTTATGTACGACTGTTATATCAGACAATATTGTTGGCCTGACCTTCAAAAATTATAACCTTAAAATGATATGACTTAATCACAAAATCGTAGCAACAAAAATGTCATCCCAACATGGCCTACCCTACTAAGAGTTCGTCATTAAAATTGTTCATACGAAATGTTATTAGTCTGACCTTGATAAATTATAACCTCAAAACTATACGACTTCAAAACAAAATCATACCAACAAAAATGTTACCCTAACATGGCCTACCTCACTAATTCTTATTTTTAAGTTGTAACTCTAAGCGGAAAACCCATTTACGAACCTATGAGGAAGTACATGACCTCGTCCTCGAACGAGTCCTCCGAAAACCAGATGGCGCGGGTCTCCTCGTACTCCTTGAACATGCCGTACTTCGGATCCAGGATTTCCCTGAGCAACAGCATGAAGAACTCCTTGCGGACGCCCCCCGCGTCCTCGGCTTCCTCCCCGCAAAATTTCACCTGCAATAAATAACACCCGTTTAACATAAGGTCTTGCGAACGTGCCGCCTCGCACGGAATGATTTCGAACCAAACTTCGAGCAACGCAGATAACCTCTAGAAATGCAATGACATAACTTTGTTACTACCGACAAAAATATCACCCTAACACTACACATAACCAAAAAAAATTCTATGACATAACCAAATTGTTGGTAACTTTTTTGCTACCAACAAAAACGTCACCCTAACACAACACATAACCTAAAAAAAATGGTAACTTTGTTACTACCAACAAAAACGTCACCCTAGCACTACACATGCCCTAAAAAATGGAATGACATAACCAAATTGTTAGTAACTTTTTTGCTACCAATAAAAACGTCACCCTGATACTACACATAACCTAAAAAAATTCTATGACATAACTAAATTGTTGGTAACTTTGTTACTACCAACAAAAATATCACCCTTACACTACACATAACCTAAAAAAAATTGGTAACTTCGTTACTCCCAACAAAAACGTCACCCTAACACTACACATAACCTAAAAAAATTCTATGACATAACTAAATTGTTGGTAACTTTGTTACTACTAACAAAAATATCACCCTTACACTACACATAACCTAAAAAAAATTGGTAACTTCGTTACTCCCAACAAAAACGTCACCCTAACACTACACATAACCTAAAAAAATTCTATGACATAACTAAATTGTTGGTAACTTTGTTACTACCAACAAAAACTTCACCATAACACTACACATAACCTAAAAAAATTCTATGACATAACCAAATTGTTGGTAACTGTTTTGCTACCAACAAAAACGTCACCCTAACACAACACATAACCTAAAAAAATGGTAACTTTGTTACTACCAACAAAAACGTCACCCTAGCACTACACATGCCCTAAAAAATGGAATGACATAACCAAATTGTTAGTAACTTTTTTGCTACCAATAAAAACGTCACCCTGACACTACACATAACCTAAAAAAATTCTATGACATAACTAAATTGTTGGTAACTTTGTTACTACCAACAAAAATATCACCCTTACACTACACATAACCTAAAATTGGTAACTTCGTTACTCCCAACAAAAACGTCACCCTAACACTACACATAACCTAGAAAAATTCTATGACATAACTAAATTGTTGGTAACTTTGTTACTACCAACAAAAATGTCACCCTAAGACTACACATAACCTAAAAAAATTCTATGACATAACTAAATTGTTAGTAACATTGTTACTACCAACAAAAATGTCACCCTAACACTACACATGCCCTAAAAAAATGGAATGACATAACCTAATTGTTGGTAACTTTTTTGCTACCTACAAAAACGTCACCCTAACACTACACATAACCTAGAAAAATTCTATGACATAACTAAATTGTTGGTAACTTTGTTACTACCAACAAAAATGTCACCCTAAGACTACACATAACCTAAAAAAATTCTATGACATAACTAAATTGTTAGTAACATTGTTACTACCAACAAAAATGTCACCCTAACACTACACATGCCCTAAAAAAATGGAATGACATAACCTAATTGTTGGTAACTTTTTTGCTACCTACAAAAACGTCACCCTAACACTACACATTACCTAAAAAAATTTGTAACTTTGTTACTACCAACAAAAACGTCACCCCAACACTACACATAACCTAAAACAATTCTATGACATGACTAAATTGTTGGTAACTTTGTTACTACCAACAAAAACCTCACCCCAACACTACACATAACCTAAAAAAATTCTATGACATAACTAAATTGTTGGTAACTTCGTTACTATCAACAAAAACGTCACCCTAACACTACACATAACCTAAAAAAATTCTATGAGATCATTAAATTGTTGGTAACTTTTTTGCTACCAACAAAAACGTCACCCTAACACTGCACATAACCTAAAAAAATTCTATGACATAACTAAATTGTTGGTAACTTTTTTACTTCCAACAAAAACGTCACTCTAACACTACACATAACCTAAAAAAATTCTATGACATAACTAAATTGTTGGTAACTTTGTTACTACCAACAAAAACTTCACCATAACACTACACATAACCTAAAAAAATTCTATGAGATAATTAAATTGTTGGTAACTTTTTTGCTACCAACAAAAACGTCACCCTAACACTGCACATAACCTAAAAAAATTCTATGACATAACTAAATTGTTGGTAACTTTTTTACTTCCAACAAAAACGTCACCCTAACACTACACATAACCTAAAAAAATTCTATGACATAACTAAATTGTTGGTAACTTTGTTACTACCAACAAAAATATCACCCTAACACTACACATAACAAAAAAAAAAATTGGTAACTTTGTTACTACCAACAAAAACGTCACCCCAATACTACACATAACCTAAAAAATTTCTATGACATAACTAAATTGTTGATAACTTTGTTACTACCAACAAAAACGTCACCCTAACACTGCACATAACCTAAAAAAATTCTATGACATAACTAAATTGTTGGTAACTTTTTTGCTACCAACAAAAACTTCACCATAACACTACACATAACCTAAAAAAATTCTATGACATAACTAAATTGTTGGTAACTTCGTTACTATCAACAAAAACGTCACCCTAACACTACACATAACCTAAAAAAATTCTATGAGATAATTAAATTGTTGGTAACTTCGTTACTATCAACAAAAACGTCACCCTAACACTGCACATAACCTAAAAAAATTCTATGTCATAACTAAATTGTTGGTAACTTTTTTACTTCCAACAAAAACGTCACCCTAACACTACACATAACCTAAAAAAATTCTATGACATAACTAAATTGTTGGTAACTTTGTTACTACCAACAAAAATATCACCCTAACACTACACATAACCAAAAAAAAAAATTGGTAACTTTGTTACTACCAACAAAAACGTCACCCCAATACCACACATAACCTAAAAAAATTCTATGACATAACTAAATTGTTGGTAACTTTGTTACTACCAACAAAAACGTCACCCTAACACTGCACATAACCTAAAAAAATTCTATGACATAACTAAATTGTTGGTAGCTTTGTTACTACCAACAAAAACTTCACCATAACACTACACATGACCTAAAAAAATTCTATGACATAACTAAATTGTTGGTAACTATTTTACTACCAACAAAAACGTCACCTAAACACTACACATAACCTAAAAAAATTTGTAACTTTGTTACTACCAACAAAAACGTCACCCCAACACTACACATGCCCTAAAAAAATGGAATGACATAACCAAATTGTTAGTAACTTTTTTGGTACCAACAAAAACGTCACCCTAACACTACATATAACGTAAAAAAATTCTATGACATAACTAAATTGTTGGTAACTTCGTTACTACCAACAAAAAGGCCACCCTAACACTACACATAACCTAAAAAAATTGAATGACATAACCAAATTGTTGGTAACTTTTTTACCACCAACCTAACAAAGCCTACTACGACGAGAATAAAACGTGAATAGAGTATACAAGTTTTCCGTACATCATCAACCATTCCGTACGGATACTTCAAGTCCCGTACGGGTTGTGCACCTAGACCTAGATACTCTAGTCGACTATTTGAAAGCAAAACTTACCCGCAGAGGTTTCTTCAGATCCCTAGGGCTGACCATGTTCAACTCCCTGAGGGCGTCGTCGACGATGTGATCCCTGGTGACGTTCAACATCAGAAACTGGTTGATGTTGGTGACGGCCGAGGGACCCATGAACATCGCGAAGAGGGCCTGCTGCGCGGCCGCATTCATCGCCGTTTGCATCTGGACGAGAATATAAATAGAAAATAACAACGGGACGACCCGCGGCAATCGAAATTACCTGGATGGACTGGTCCGTCTCCAGGAGCTGAGTCTTCGATTGGGCGTCGAAGATGAACGGGTAATTGCACAGGTAAAATTTGTTCTGAAAATAAAGTCGCGTTAACGTACGACAGACGCAGACGTTATGTACGCAATACCGATTTATCCGTCAACCAGGATATGTAGTCGACTCTCACGTCCAGGCACTCGGACAAATCGCTGATGTGGAAAGAGTCGTAAGGCACTTTGAGACCCTCGACGTTGTGGTTCAGCCTGTTCAGCATGCTGAGGACCTCCAACATCGAGACCAGGCTCGGATCGTGTGAAATCGTCTGCGAAGAAAAAAAAACAAATGGTTGCGTTTACCAAAAAATATGTCAACATTGATTAACTCATTTTACTAGAACATCTGTCAACTGTTGCCAACATTAATTTAATTAATTCATCTTACTAGAATATCTGTCAACTGTTGCCAACATTAATTAACTCATCTGTCAACTGTTGTCAACATTAATTTAATTAATTCATCTTACTAGAAAATCTGTCAACTGTTGCCAACATTAATTAACTCATCTGTCAACTGTTGTCAACATTAATTTAATTAATTCATCTTACTAGAAAATCTGTCAACTGTTGCCAACATTAATTAACTCATCTGTCAACTGTTGTCAACATTAATTTAATTAATTCATCTTACTAGAAAATCTGTTAACTGTTGCCAACATTAATTCATCTTACTAGAACATGAGTCAAGTATTGCCAATATTAATTTAATTAATTCATCTTACTAAAAAATCTGTCGACTGTTGCCAACATTAATTAACTCATCTTACTATGACATCTGTCAACTGTTGCCAACATTAATTAACTCATCTTACTAGAACATCTGTCAACTGTTGCCAACATTAATTTAATTAATTCATCTTACTTGAAAATCTGTCAACTGTTGCCAACATTAATTAACTCATCTGTCAACTGTTGTCAACATTAATTTAATTAATTCATCTTACTAGAAAATCTGTTAACTGTTGCCAACATTAATTCATCTTACTAGAACATGAGTCAAGTATTGCCAATATTAATTTAATTAATTCATCTTACTAAAAAATCTGTCGACTGTTGCCAACATTAATTAACTCATCTTACTATGACATCTGTCAACTGTTGTCAACATTAATTTAATTAATTCATCTTACTAGAATATCTGTCAACTGTTGCCAACATTAATTAACTCATCTTACTAGAACATCTGTCAACTGTTGACAACATTAATTTAATTAATTCATCTTACTAGAATATCTGTCAACTGTTGCCAACATTAATTAACTCATTTTACTAGAACATCTGTCAACTGTTGACAATATTAATTTAATTAATTCATCTTACTTGAAAATCTGTCAACTATTGCCAACATTAATTATCTTATTCTTCATATTTCGCCGTCTCACCTTGTGTTCGGGAATCTGCTGACTCCTGATAAGGTAGGCGGCGACGCTCTTGAAGATGTGCACCAGCTTCTCGAAGTAGTCGCTCGGCGTCGTGCTCCACCAGGAGCCGATCACCCTCGACGCCTGCACCCGCAGGGCGAGCAGCGACTGCGCGAACGGCCTGTGCAGCTTCAGGTGCTGCTTCGGGTTGTTGAACTCGTGGTAGAAGGGCAGTATCAGGTACACCCGGAGCACCTCCACGTCCGGCGGGGACGGCGTCAGCTTGTGAATCAGGTCCTCGGTGATCGAGCTCCAAATCTGAAGAAGGAAGTCATTCTCGGACAGTTAACCTCAAAAATGTTGAACGTTAGTTAATACTGACAATGTCTTTAATCGTTTCGTTTTCCAGCTTTCCGATCACGGAGAACGTCTTCTCGGCCCCGACGAGGTTGACGCCGTGGTGCTTGCTCGAGCAGTAGTAGTGCTCGTCGTTCTCCAGCAGGAACGACCCGTTGAAGCAGGCCAGGCTCTTGAAGACCGTCTCCAGGTAGCCGATCATCTCCTGGTCGACGATGCCCTCGACCTTCACGCCCGAGCAGCTCTGCAGGGTGTCCAGGTTGAGGGAGAGGATCTGCGAGTGCGGTGAGAGGATCCTCGAGTCGTACGGGCTGACGCTTGAAAGCAACGGGCAAATAAATTAGCTGTGAGCAGTACCGTGTCATACGAACTGACACTTGAAAGATAAATCATAACCTATAAATAGCACCCCGCATTGGTTGCACGTGATTTCTCTTATGCCGGGCGACTTTAAAAAATTAGCAAAAAAAAACACCTGCGTTATAAGAGGCTTCTGCTGTATTTAAAATCAACCACAATAATACGATTTTTACAACAATTTGACAAGAACTAGACTTTGATGGCAGTTTGGATTTTTTCCAACAGATGGCGCCACTATTTACACAGTGTAAATCAGATTGTGAGCGGTTTTACAACTCAACTATAGAAAAAATAGAGTAAAGTTGGCCAAGGGAACAACAGTGGTAACTAAACTTTGACAGTTGACTTTTTCCAACAGATGGAGCCACTATTTACATAGTGTAAATCAGATTGTGGCCGTTTTAACAACTCCTAATGTAAAAAAATAGAGTAAAGCTGGGCAAGAAAATTACAGTGGTAACCAAACATTGGCAGTTCGGACGTTTTCCAACAGATGGCGCCACTATTTATACAGTGTAAATCATATTGTGAGCGCTTTTACTACTCCAACTATAGAAAAAATAGAGTAAAGTTGGCCAAGGGAACAACAGTGGTAACTAAACTTTGACTTTAGACTTTTTCCAACAGATGGCGCCACTATTTACTTAGTGTAAATCAGATTGAGGTCGTTTTTACAACTGCAAATGTAAAAAATAGAGTAAAGCTGGCCAAGAAAATTACAGTGGTAACCAAACATTGACAATTCGGACGTTTTCCAATAGATGGCGCCACTATTTATACAGTGTAAATCATATTGTGAGCGCTTTTACTACTCCAACTATAGAAAAAATAGAGTAAAGTTGGCCAAGGGAACAACAGTGGTAACTAAACTTTGACTTTAGACTTTTTCCAACAGATGGCGCCACTATTTACTTAGTGTAAATCAGATTGAGGTCGTTTTTACAACTGCAAATGTAAAAAATAGAGTAAAGCTGGCCAAGAAAATTACAGTGGTAACCAAACATTGACAATTCGGACGTTTTCCAATAGATGGCGCCACTATTTATATAGTGTAAATCATATTGTGAGCGATTTTACAACTCCAACTGTAGAAAAAATGAGTAAAGTTGGCCAAGGGAACAACAGTGGTAACTAAACTTTGACAGTTTAGACTTTTTCCAACAGATGGAGCCACTATTTACATAGTGTAAATCAGATTGAGGTCGTTTTTACAACTGCAAATGTAAAAAATAGAGTAAAGCTGGCCAATAAAATTACAGTGGTAACCAAACATTGACAATTCGGACGTTTTCCAATAGATGGCGCCACTATTTATATAGTGTAAATCATATTGTGAGCGATTTTACAACTCCAACTGTAGAAAAAATAGAGTAGAGTTGGCCAAGGGAACAACAGTGGTAACTAAACTTTGACTTTAGACTTTTTCCAACAGATGGCGCCACTATTTACTTAGTGTAAATCAGATTGAGGTCGTTTTTACAACTGCAAATGTAAAAAATAGAGTAAAGCTGGCCAAGAAAATTACAGTGGTAACCAAACATTGACAATTCGGACGTTTTCCAATAGATGGCGCCACTATTTATATAGTGTAAATCATATTGTGAGCGATTTTACAACTCCAACTGTAGAAAAAATAGAGTAGAGTTGGCCAAGGGAACAACAGTGGTAACTAAACTTTGACTTTAGACTTTTTCCAACAGATGGCGCCACTATTTACTTAGTGTAAATCAGATTGAGGTCGGTTTTACAACTGCAAATGTAAAAAATAGAGTAAAGCTGGCCAAGAAAATTACAGTGGTAACCAAACATTGACAATTCGGACGTTTTCCAACAGATGGCGCCACTATTTATATAGTGTAAATCATATTGTGAGCGATTTTACAACTCCAACTGTAGAAAAAATAGAGTAAAGTTGGCCAAGGGAACAACAGTGGTAACTAAACTTTGACTTTAGACTTTTTCCAACAGATGGCGCCACTATTTACTTAGTGTAAATCAGATTGAGGTCGGTTTTACAACTGCAAATGTAAAAAATAGAGTAAAGCTGGCCAAGAAAATTACAGTGGTAACCAAACATTGACAATTCGGACGTTTTCCAATAGATGGCGCCACTATTTATATAGTGTAAATCATATTGTGAGCGATTTTACAACTCCAACTGTAGAAAAAATAGAGTAAAGTTGGCCAAGGGAACAACAGTGGTAACTAAACTTTGACTTTAGACTTTTTCCAACAGATGGCGCCACTATTTACTTAGTGTAAATCAGATTGAGGTCGGTTTTACAACTGCAAATGTAAAAAATAGAGTAAAGCTGGCCAAGAAAATTACAGTGGTAACCAAACATTGACAATTCGGACGTTTTCCAACAGATGGCGCCACTATTTATATAGTGTAAATCATATTGTGAGCGATTTTACAACTCCAACTGTAGAAAAAATAGAGTAAAGTTGGCCAAGGGAACTACAGTGGTAACTAAACTTTGACAGTTTAGACTTTGTCCAACAGATGGAGCCACTATTTACATAGTGTAAATCAGATTGTGGCCGTTTTTACAACTGCAAATGTAAAAAATAGAGTAAAGCTGGCCAAGAAAATTACAGTGGTAACCAAACTTTGACAGTTCGGACGTTTTCCAACAGATGGCGCCACTGTTTACATAGTGTAAATCATATTGTGAGCTCTTTTACAACTCTAACTATAGAAAAAATATAGTAAAGTTGGCCAACCACAGTGGTAACTAAACTTTGATAGTTTAGACTTTTTAGAACAGATGGAGCCACTACTTAGTTAGTGTAAATCAGATTGTGAACGTTTTTACAACTCCAACTGTAGAAAAAAAATAGAGTATAGTTGGCCAATAGAACTACAGTGGTGACAGTCTTAACTAATCTTTAACAGTTTGGACTTTTTTCAACAGATAGCGCCACTATTTACATAGTGTAAATCAGACTTTTAGTAGGCCAATAAAACTACACCAGTAACAAAGTTCAATAATTACTTGAAAAACCACTTAAATAATTAAATATCATCCGGAGTATCGCGTAAACACTTACTTTTGTTTCTCGTAGACACGTGCGAAACAGTGATCGCCCCCTGCGAATATCCTGTGGATGTTGAAGTTTTCGTTGGCCCCCCCTCCCTGCAGGCTGGCGCCCGACTGGGTGACCCACGGTCCGAGCACGATCTGTGGCGTCGAGGCGTTGCCCGGCTTCCTGCAGCCCAGCTGTCCGGCTCCGCCCAGCCCGAAGCTGTAGACCCTCCCCCTGGAGGGCACAAACGCCAGGGTGTGCTGGCGCCCGCACTGTACCTGGGTTATCGTCGAACCCATCAACTCGGACACCTGGAAAAGTTACGTTTAGCTCGAAAAACATTTTTATTTTTACTTGTAAACTCTCGTTCATCATCCACTAATTGAAGGGTGGGACGGAGCCCACCCACCACCCCTTCTTTCATCCTTAACTACCACAGACAATCGCGTTTCGAATTATTTTTAAACTTTCAAATAGTTGACAGTGAAATTAGTAACAGTGGACAGTTGATAATTGACAGTTGACAGTGAAATTGACAGCTGACAGTGAAATTAACAGTTGATAGTAACAGTGGACAGTTGATAATTGACAGTTGACAGTGAAATTGACAGCTGACAGTGAAATTAACAGTCGATAGTAACAGTGAACAGTTGATAATTGACAGTCGACAGTGAAATTGACAGCTGACAGTGAAATTAACAGTTGATAGTAACAGTGGACAGTTGATAATTGACAGTTGATAGTGAAATTAACAGCTGACAGTGAAATTAACAGTTGATAGTAACAGTGGACGGTTGATAATTGACAGTTGACAGTGAAATTGACAGCCGACAGTGAAATAAACAGTCGATAGTAACAGTGGACGGTTGATAATTGACAGTTGACAGTGAAATTGACAGCTGATAGTGAAATCAACAGTTGATGGTAACAGTGGACAGTTGATAATTGACAGTTGACAGTGAAATTGACAGCTGACAATGAAATTAACAGTTGACAGTAGATAGTTGACAAGGAAATTGACTTCTAGAGATTTTCTTACTCTTATATATTGATTTCTATTTGTAAACTCTTGTTTATCATCCATGAATTGGAGGGTGGGATAGGGCCCACCCGCCACCCCTTGTTTCAACCCTAACTATGGCAGACAATCGCGGTTCGTGCGCTCACCTTTCTCGGCAGTATCTCGTTGGACGTGTTCCCGTGCCCCAGCTGGCCGTAGTTCCCGGCCCCGCAGGTGAACACCCCCCCGTCCATGGTCAGAAAGGTGGAGAAGTCGTCTCCGCAGGAGATGTACTTGACGCGGATGTTCCTGAGCGAGCGGAGCTGGCAGGGGTACGGTTTGGAGACGACGTCGTTCAGCCCGAGCTGTCCCGTCGAATTTTTTCCTGTGAAAGTTCAAATCACTTCAGTCTGTACTTAAATTATGTTGGCGACACAATTTGAGGTTAGATATTAGAAATTCGGATTGTCTGCAAATTATGTTGGCAACACAATTTTAAACATTTTGGTACACAATTCATGGTTATTTATTAAAATGTCAGATGTCTGCAAATTATGTTGGCAACACATTTTGGTGCAGAATTTCAGGTTAGGTATTAGAAATTCAGATTGTCTGCAAATTATGTTGGCAGCACAATTTTAAACATTTTGGTACACAATTCATGGTTATTTATTAAAATGTCAGATGTCTGCAAATTATGTTGGCAACACATTTTGGTGCAGAATTTCAGGTTAGGTATTAGAAATTCAGATTGTCTGCAAATTATGTTGGCAGCACAATTTTAAACATTTTGGTACACAATTCATGGTTATTTATTAAAATGCCAGATGTCTGCAAATTATGTTGGCAACACATTTTGGTGAACAATTTCAGGTTGGGTATTAGAAATTCAGATTGTCTGCAAATTATGTTGGCAACACAATTTTAAACATTTTGGTACACAATTCATGGTTATTTATTAAAATGTCACATGTCTGCAAATTATGTTGGCAACACATTTTGGTGCACAATTTCAGGTTAGGTATTAGAAATTCAGATTGTCTGCAAATTATGTTGGCAACAAAATTTTAAACATTTTGGTACACAATTCATGGTTATTTATTAAAATGTCAGATGTCTGCAAATTATGTTGGCAACACATTTTGGTGCACAATTTCAGGTTAGGTATTAGAAATTCAGATTGTCTGCAAATTATGTTGGCAACAAAATTTTAAACATTTTGGTAGACAATTCATGGTTATTTATTAAAATGTCAGATGTCTGCAAATTATATTGGCAACACATTTTGGTGCAGAATTGCAGGTTGGATATAAAAACTTCAGATTGTCTGCAAATTATATTGGCAACACATTTTGGTGCACAGTTCATGGTTAGTTATTAAAATGTCAGATGTCTGCAAATTATGTTGGCAACACATTTTGGTGCAGAATTTCAGGTTAGGTATAAAAAGTTCAGATTGTCTGCAAATTATGTTGGCAACACATTTTGGTGCACAATTTCAGGTTAGATATAAAAATTTCAGATCGTCTGCGAATTATGTTGGCAACACATTTTGGTGCACAATTTCAGGTTGGATATAAAAACTTCAGATTGTCTGCAAATTGGATTTGCAGTAGATAATGCCACTTTAACTCGATTTTTTACCTTTCATTTTATTTTGCCATTTAGATCAAATATTCATTTATAAATGTTGATTTCTTTTTGTATAAAACGAAAACATTTTTTACTTATATTATTAAGGTTAGAATTTATTACTATATCTTTATATTTTAATATATTTATTTATTTAAGTTATTTTCATTTTGAGTATTATTTTAGAATAATTTTTTTAACAATAAGAGTATGTGAAGGTACATTAGGTCTTTCTTTATTAGTTTCTATAATTCGAATTATGTTGGCAATACATTTTGGTGCACAGTTCATGGTTAGTTACTAAAATGTCAGATGTTTGCAAATTATGTTGGCAGCACAATTTTTCAGTTGTCAACACTGATATTTTGACAGTTTGTGTGTCAGTTTGAAAGAGTGCAGCGGTGCCTTGATAACAGTGTTAAAAATTGTCTCGTAAGCCGTTCTGGACTTACCCCATCCGAACACGGCTCCAGATTTGGACACGGCGAAAGTGTGGCTCCCGCCGCAGGCGATAAATGCAATCGGAATTCCGGCCAGGGACTTGATGATGACGGGGGTGGCTTCGAACGGGGACACGTTTCCGTGGCCCAGCTGGCCGTACTCGTTCTCACCCCACGAATAAAGTTCTCCACCTGAAAAATCGGATTATTAATTAATCATCTCCAATAAACAATTAACGTCTCAACTTACTGTTGGTGAGCGCCAGCGAGTGCTTCCGCCCGCACGTTATCTGCACGACGATCTGCGTGGCGAGACCCTTGACGATCTTCGGCACCGCCTGCACCGCCGAGGCCCCCAGCAGCTGCCCGAGCTGGCCGGACGAGTCCGAGCCCCACGAGAACACCTGCCCCCACTGGTTGAGGGCGAGGGAGTGCGACGAGCCGCAGGCGGCGCTCACGATCTCGTAGGCCTCCAGGCCGGTCACCTCCCCTGCGAAAACATTTGCAACCGCCGATTAACACACACCGCCGCAGTGCCCCGGCTCGGATTAATGTACGTGCTGAGGAAGCGAACATACTAAATAGAGACATACGTGGCCTTTTTCTAGGCTGGTCGTGTCCGAGCTGCCCGAAGTCGTTGCTGCCGCACGAGTACAGCTTCCCGTCGGCGGTGAGGAAGAGGGTGTGCGCCGAGCCGCAGGCGGCGTTCGTCACGCCCGTCGAGCCCTGCCATCGCAGCGGCACCGGCGTGAGGACGTTCTCCTCCTCGACGCCCCCGATGCCCAGCTCGCCGTTCACCGTCGAACCCCAGGCGAACATGTCGCACTATCTCTGGGTCATTATTTCTGGAAACGGAGGTGCTTGTTATTGAATTTTTAGGGTGTCATGATGTTCATGGGAAATTCGAGGAAACGTTATTTAAAATGCGCCGTGCGACTCACCGATGTATCAGTTGTAATCCCCGCGGTTTTGCCGTAGAAGCCACTGAGAATTTTGCGTCGAATCACGTTAAAAAAAAAGGACTTGGGTCTCGGAAATCCGTCATAAAAGTGAGGTTAGGTTTTGGGTTAGTGTCACGGGCGCAAGCGTTGCGCCGCGAAATTGAATTGTTAAATTGTGCAATAATGTCTAGAAACTCTAGAACATTCCGATTCATCTAATCGTGTGTGTAAAATGCGTTATACCTGCTCGTTAATGCGAATATATTCGATCGATCGGTGTGATAAGGTTATCTTTGTTACGCGCAAACAAAGTTGGCTTACCTCAAATTATCAGCGTCCGTGTTTTTGTTTAAATTATTTATTTATGATTAATTTACGCAATAATGATAATTAGATTTGATTTAATCAATTTAAGATTATCGTTGTTTAATTAGGAAATGACAATTAAAACCTGAGTTTAAGGTATTTGTTGAAAACTTATTTCCTTACAAAGTGTTTGGTTGCTGTAATTACCCCCCAAAAACCGGTGAAAAAGTAAGGTATGGGCTGTATAATAATAATAATCTATTGGATTGTGATACAGTCTGTGTTGCATTTAATTAATTCCATTTGCTTCAAAGCAGTGAGGGTTCGCGGGGTTTCTTCTGGTACGGCCGAGGAACAAGAGGTGGTGATACAGATAGGTGCGGTCTCTGACCCTACCTACTGTATTGCCACCTCCTGTTCCTCCGCCGTACCAGAAAAAAACCCCGCGAACCGTCACTGCTTCAATTTAAATTACATACAGAAATTGTATTTATCAGATTGCGGCATGCGATATAGGCAACCCCGTATGCGCGTAATCAAGATCGTTTACAATTAATTCCCGGTGTAATATTAAAAGATTATATTTGAATACAGTCCGTATCGCATTTAGTTAATTGGTATTAGAGATTTCATTTGCTTCAATTTAAAATTCGCAAGTACAAATGGTATTCATCAGATTGCAGCATGCAATATAGGCAACCCCATGTGCGCGAATTGTTTAAGTGCATACAAAATTAATTGATTACTTTTGAATGTATATTTATTTAATTGATTTCAATTGCTTCAATTTTAAAATCACAAGCACTAATTGTATTCCTCAGACTTCACAATGCGATGTTATTGCGTGTACTATCCTAGGTCATTTAAAATGAATTCTCGCAGCGGTATTAACCCGTTTTTTCCCAGTGTTCCAAAAATGGAACACAGGGTTTATTCCCGTATTATAAAAAAAAACGTGTAGTCGCACGAGTTTGTTTGCATTCTGCACTTATTCTACACACAGATGCATTAAAAAACGAAATGTAATAATACACTTACATATTATACTTTAATCATTTGTATCTAACCAATGTCAGTTCAATTAAATCAGAAATTAAAGAAAAAAAATGGTGATGTGGCCATCATGTTACTTTCTCCGACTTTATATTTACGTTTTCATGGGTTTATTTTCAATTGAAATCATATTTTAAATGTACATCGAGCGTTGTGTAAACTCGGATGAAACTGACGTTTAAAACGTCAAAATCATGAAAAATGGAAAAATTATACTTCAAATCCAAAAACTAGGTTTACTCAAAAACTAACGAGATTTCGAAAAAAACTTATTCCTTAGAAGTTGTTCATTTTGGCATTCTCTACAATTATTATTAACATAAATTTGCTGTAACTATTATCGTTTCATAATTATAAACCAAAAATTAAAAAAAAATAATATTTTTTTTTCTCGAATAGCAATGATTTTATGAAAATTATTTTCAAGCAAAAGATGTTCATTTCTTTGTTGTCTTCGATGTTTGTTTAAATGTTTTTGTGATATTTTTTATATTTAAGAAAATATTGGCAAAAAACAAAAAACAGTTAAGGTAAACACCCATTTACAGTATACGAAATTTTACCAAAAGCTTTTCAGTTCTTCAGATTATCAAATAAGACGTATGTTCAAAGTTTCATATCAATTGTTCTATTAGTTTTTGAGATACAGCGCACACAGACAGACACACGCACACAGACACACACACACACACAGACACCAATTTTTTTTTTCCAGAAATTGTTGAAATGGCATCTAGGGACCCCAAAATGGATATTTCCGTAAAAAAAATTTTTGAAAAAAAAATCACGATCACAATACTTTCTCGTACTTCGTAACGGAGAAAGTAATAATTGGGGAACAAACGGGTTAATTGATTAAAATTTAAATCAGTAATTACAATATCTATAATTTATATTCGTTAACATTCCCGTGTCGCATTTTAAAATCACACGTACAAATAATATTTCTTGTTGTACACCACGCGATATAGGCAACCCCATATGCGAGTGTTATTCAAGATCATTTAAAATTAATTCTCGCATAAAACTTTCAGGAGATATTCAGAATAGATGCTACTATGTAATACCATGGTAATTCTAAAACATCTCTTCTTCAAATTCTGAGATAAACCGTTATTATGGAAAGTAATATTTCTCGTTGTACACCAACCACGCGATTTAGGCAACCCTATATGCGCGAACATTTAAAATTAATTCTCGCGTAAAACTTTCAGGAGATATTCAGAATAGATGTTACTACGTAATACCATAGTGATTCTGAAACATCTCTTCTTCAAATTCTGAGATAAACCGTTATTATGGAAAGTGCGTGAAAAATGGTAATCGCCGAACCGCTCCGTACTCGAACGGAGTCGCGCGAGTTTAGTGACGCGCCGCCATCATTGTTTCGCGCTCGGGTGAGAAAGAGTTCTCGCAAATATTTGCAATTACTCGAAACCGGTGGTGAATTACAGCAGGACTGTCGACGTCCTGTTTAAACGAAACTCGCAACTTTGGCACAACGCACGGGCAGTGCCTTCGGCGTTTCCGCGAATCCGGTGAAAAGTGCGTGCAAAATGTTGATCGCCGCCATCATTGCGATAAACGCGCGGCCCTCAGTTCTCGTAAGTTTTTGCAATTACTCGTGTACTGGCGACGTCCTGTTTAAACGAAACGCTCAACTTCAATACAACACACGGGGCGGTGCATTTGGTGTTGCCGCGAACACGGTTAAAATGCGTGCAAAATTTTGATCGCCGAACGGCTCCGAACTCGAACGGAGTCGCACGAGTTTAGTGACGCGCCGCCATCATTGTTTCGCGCTCGGGTGAGAAAGAGTTCTCGCAAGTTTTTGCAATTACTCGAAACCGGTGGTGAATTACAGCAGGACTGCCGACGTCCTGTTTAAACGAAACGCGTACATTCGGTACAACACACGGGCGGTGCAGTCAGAGTTCCCGCGAACCCGGTGAAAGTTGTGTGCAAGATGTTGATCGCCGCCATCATTGCGAAAGACGCGCGGCCCTCAGTTCTTGTAAGTTTTTGCAATTACTCGAAACCGGCGGTGGACTGGCGACGTCCTGTTTAAACGCAACTTCAATACAACACACGGGGCAGTGCATTTGGTGTTTCCGCGAAAACGGTGAAAATGCGTGCAAAATTTTAGTCGCCGAACCGCTCCGAACTCGAACGGAGCCGCGCGATCGCAAACAGACGCGCATCGTGTTTTGTTTTGTCAACAACCAGTCGGTGAAATTTCTGTTGAGCGGCAGGACGCGCAGCCATTGCTCAATCCGTTTTTGCAATCCCTTACAATCCGCTAGTGAATTACGGCGCGGCGTAAACTCGGTGTAGTGCTGTGTTGATGTTTCCGCGAGTTCGCCCCCCGCTCCCGAACCCGGCGGACGTGTCGGTGCCGGTCCCGCTGTATCCGAATCCGAGCGGATGATGATTTCCTTGGTGTTTGGAGATGTCGTCGGTGGCGTCACCCCGCAAACAAGGTAATTTTTTTAAAACTTAAAATACCATCGCCGCCGTCCTGTTTTACAAGAATTCCAGCAGCCGAGGCTGATGTAACTATTAGATCAATTTAATTTCGCTTAAAAATGCATTCCACACCACATGATTACATGATATTTTTACGCACAGAATTATGTATAAACAAATAACATTAATTTGATTCGGAAAGGCTATCGAACACATCAATACTTATTTCCGTTTGGTTCGATGGAGGTTTGATTGTATTTATTTACACGTTGTGACACGTTCGTTAAAAAAAATTTCAAGCTTGCCATGATTTTTTATTTTTTAGAATTTAAGTTGGTAACACATATCGAGGTTATGTTACTTCTCAACTTTGGTCGTGTTACTTCATAAAATTAAACTGTAGTTAATCTATAGATAATTACATTCAATTCTTCACTGTAAAATTATATTAACGCCCGGTTCCTCCAGACGCACAGTGGTTCAGAATTCGAAAAAGCTGGCCAAAAGTCGAAAAATGAAAGTCAATATTTTGAGTTTAGTACAATATAGGCGTGCCCAGAGGGCTCCACTGGATGTCACAATGGAAGAATATGATTGTATCTACTACAAAATGCCTCGTAATCCACGTTCAAACTTGTTACTTTGTTAGACACGTATGAGACGTTTGGACAAGGTGAAAGTTTGGCGTCGGTTTTTCTCTATAAATATATCATCTTTATGTGCTGTAATTTTTCTTTGTTATTATGGATCTTCCTGAAGGTAAATTAATGGTTATTACATTTAATATGCATACAAGATTTTTGTTAGAAATTATAGGAATTTGTGTTAAAAACAGGTAGATACATTTTAAACATTCATTTAAATATTTTTTGGCCAGTGTATGCCTGTATTCTTATAGCAATAAAAATATTTATTATAAGGTCCTTTAACGTGATAAACAACAATTAGCTGCATTCACTTGCATTCCTCAGTATAAGATTATTTTTATTGCTGATTTTATTGCAATATCGTTGAAAAATTCGACTTTATATTTTATTGAATATCTTGTATTTATGATGTGTATATGTATACAGGGTGTAGTCGAACAAAACAGAACAGGATTTTCAATGTTAATTCCTTTATACTGGAATATTATCTTCCCTGATCATTTAGAGGAAATATCTCCTAGTCAGATTTGTAAATAAAAAAATGGTGATGTGGCCATCATGTTACTTTCTCCGACTTGATGGTATCATTTATATTTACGCTTCCATGGTTTATTTTCAATTTAAATCATATTTTAAGTGTGCATCGAACGTTTCGTGGACTCGGATAAAACTGACGTTTAAAACGTCAAAATTATGAAAGACGTAAAAATGTACTTCAAATTCAAAAACTCAGTTTACTCAAAAACTAAAGAGATTTCGAAAAAAACTTATTCTTCATAAATTGTTCATTTTGGCATTCTCTACAATTATTATTAACATAAATTTGCTGTAACTATTAGCGTTTCATAATTGTATACCAAAAATGAAAAAAAAATTAATAAATTTTTTTCTCGAATTACAATGATTTTATGAAAAATGTTTTCAAACAAAATAATCGCATTTCTTTATTGTCTTCAATATTTGTTTAAATGTTTTTGTGATATTTTTCATATTTAAGAAAATATTGGCAAAAAACAAAAAACAGTTAAGGTAAACACCCACTTCCGGTGTACGAAATTTTACCAAAAGCTTTTCAGTTCTTCGGATTATCAAACAAAACTTATGTTCAAAGTTTCATATCAATTGGTCTATTAGTTTTTGAGATACAGCGCGCACAGACACACACACACACACACAGACACAAAAAAAAAATTTCCAGAAATTGTTGAAATGGCATCTAGGGACCCCAAAACGGATATTTCCGTAAAAAAAAATTTTGAAAAAAAAATCACGATCACAATACTTTCTCGTACTTCGTAACGGAGAAAGTAAAAAGAACAAATAAGGAATTTGAAATAAGTTTGTTAGGAGAAAGTAAAACATAAAAATGACAGACAGATAGACACTCACACAGACTTTCTTTTACAAACATTTTTGGAATCGACGAAATTGATATTTCCGCAAAAAAAATGTTTGGAAATTCTTTTCGATCACCATACTTTCTCGTAGTTTGCACGGAGAAAGTAAAAAATTAATATGACAGACAGGTAGACACAAAGGCAGACACACATTCTTTAAAAAAAAATGTAGGAAACGACGAAAACGGATTTTGCCAGAAAAAAAAAAATTGTTTGGAATTTTATTACGATCCCAATAGTTTCCCGTAGTTGGTACAGAGAAAGTAAAAAAATAAATAAGACAGAGAGATACAAAGGCAGGTACACATTTATTTTACAAAAATTGTCGGAATCGACGAAATGGTTATTTCCGCAAAAAAATATTTGGATTTTTTTTACGATTACAACATTTTCCCTTAATTTGTAAGGAGAAAGTAAAAATAAATAAGACATATAGACACAAAGGCAGACACACAGACACAATTTTTTTCACAAAAATTATAGGAATCAATGAAATGGCTATTTCCGAAAAAAAATTACGCACAATACTTTCCCGTAGTTTGTACGGAGAAAGTAGAAAATAAATATGTCAGACAGACACACATATTTTCTACAAAAATTTCCTGAATGGACGAAATAGACATTTCCGCAAAAAAAAAAATTTGGAAATTTGTTACGATGACAATATTTTCCTTTAGTTTGTAAGAATAAAATAAAAAAATAAATATGACAGACAGACACAAAGGCGAACACAGAGTACTTTTTTTCACAAAAATGGTCGGAATCAACGAAACGGCTGTTCCGCAAAAAAATTGATTTTTTTTAAGATCACAATATTATCCCGTAGTTTGTAAGAAGAAAGTAGAAACTAAATATGACAGACAGACAGACACAAAGGCAGACACACATATTTTTTAGAAAAATTGTCAGAATCGAAGAAATTGATATTTTAGCAAAAAAAAATATTTGGAAATTTTTTACAATCACAACACTTTCCGGTAGTTTGTACGGAGAAAGTAAAAATCAATATGACACAAAGGCAGACACGCAGTTTTTTTACGAAAATTGTCGGAATCGATGAAATGGATATTTCCGCAAAAAGAAATGTTTGGAATTTTTTTACGATCACAATAATTTCCCGTCAATTTGTACACACCCTGACAGGCGCGCACCCAGGGGGGTGGCTATCGGGCTTGATAATAGAAATAATCGCAATTTACATGACACGTTTATTATTAACGTAATCATGGTAATAGTAAATAAGAACGAAAGTTTTTCATTTTAAAATTTTTTAAAATAATCAAAAAATTGTTGTTAAAGTTGCGAATTTGTGGCCAAATAAATGTAAAAACAATTGTGACCAACTTGAAATTTTTAAAATGTGCTCAAAATTGATTCTGTTTTATGATTTAATAAAATTCTAACAAGTCCCTTCACTAACTTTGGAAATAATCATGTGATTGACCGAGCAAATTGTTATACTGAAGTTGCCAATTTCTCCAGTGTAGCCAAATAAATGTAAAAACAAATGATTTCAAATTTTCAAAATTTTACTAAAAAATGATTCTTCTTTATGGTTTAAAAATATACTCAAACACATCTATACTAAATTTCAAAATATTCACCCGAGAACCGAGTTTATTGTAATACTGAGATTGCGCATTACTTCAGTGCTGCCAACAAAATATTAAAACAATTGTTATCAACTTTAAATTTTCAAAATTTACTCGAAATTTATACCATGTTATGATATTAAAAAGATCTTCTACACACCCTGACTAGATTATAAAATAATCATCGGAGAGCTGGGATCATTGTTATTCTAAAATATTGGATTTCTATAGTGCGGATAATAATAATTTTATCACTTATGTCCGCCATATTGAATCCGCCATTTTGAATTTTTCAATTTTGACTTCAAATCCATAATCTGCGATTAGTACCCATTAATATCAAAATTTATCAAGATTTAGACTTTTGGCCAGCTTTTTCGAATTCTGAACCACTGTGAGACGTAACTACATTTTTAGCTGCGTCTTCTTAGCTGACACGCGAAATCCATGTCAAGGAGATGCCGATTTTGTGCACTTAACCCTGGGTCTAAGAGACCCATCGCATTAACACGTTCGTTGCCACAGCAATTGGGATTGCAATTACGCAAGTGTAAAGTCGGGCGCGCTGGCGCGTCGGTGGCAGCGAACGTGTTAAACGTTCACTCTCGAACTCCTAAACTGTAGCAAGCGTCGGACGGGGTGTAAATGTTGTATTGCCTTCCTTCTTGAACGCAAGCCTGAACTTTCTGTGCTTGCGGCATGTTCCTACCGGACCGGGTGTAAATGTTGTTTTCCCTTCCTTCTTGAACGAACACGAGCCTGAACTCTTTGTGCTTGCGGCGTCTTCCCACCGATAAATTCATTTGCTGCGATAAACAATGTGGAGAAATCGTAGCTTCATCTTCCAAAATTTCCCGGTCTGTGTTAATAGCGTCCTGAGTACGTTTGACTCGTCCACCACTTCCTGGTTCACAGAGAATGCCACCCGTTTTATGAAATGATATAACGGATCCTTATAGGGTATTTCTAAACTCTTCATAAATAACGGGAACGTTGGGAAATTCTGCCAAAGAATATATCCAATTTTCGTTCGATCCATCGCAATGTAGAATCGACAAGGGCACATCCTAATTTTGGAATAAGTGCATAACTTCAGGTTCTGCGATTACGTTACACATAAATACAATAAAACGATATGTATCCTGAATATATGAATATTCAACCCGTTCGTTAATCTGCAAGCAAAAATTAAGTCTTACTAAGACTATAAACAAATATTTTAATTGATGTACTTTGAGCAATCGATCTTTCCGTGCACGTCATGGATAGCCGGACCAAGTTCCGACAACGTTTTTATGCGTTTACTCTCTCTCTACGATAAGTTAAATTGGACGCAATCACGTGTGTACGTTTGTCGTCCACACACGCAAAAATCAATTGATCAAATCATAGCTTAACCTAGCTCCGACAACATTCTCTCTACGGTAAGTTGAACTAGGCGCAATCATGTATGTACGTTTGTCGTCCAAGGCGAGAAAACCCAGTCACACACGCAAAGATCAATTGATCAAATAATAGGTTAACCTATCTCCGACAACATTCTCTCTACGGTAAGTCGAATTAGGCGCAATCATGCGTGTACGTGTCGTCCAAGGCAAGAAAACTCAGTCACACATGCAAAAATCCATTGATCGAACCCTATTTACCATTATTAACAAATTCTTTTCTGTTTCGATGTATTTTAACCGTAATTCTGAGGATGCTCTATTTCTAATTTAAATTCAAAGATGTGTTCGGTGACGGACAATGATGCACCATCGTAATTACACAGCTGAAAATATAATACCTGCTTGAATGTTTATAAAATCCACTGTAAAAGTATTAATTTCAACACTAATGCTGCTTAAATTCGTACACATTTTATTCCTAAGACCGCTACGTAGGCAACCTTACGTACGCGCAACTTCTAATATAGGCAACCTTGTATACGCCCGAAATCCATCTTTATTTAAAATCGTATATAAACGAATTCCGGCGGTAATATCGATTCAATTAACAATTAATTCAATCCTAATTACCTAAACGGGGCCCGCTTGCGTTCCATAAAGCGCCGAAACGATTTTATCCGTTGGTTTTTCGGGTCGGTCGAGTCCGTGCGCGTTCGGCACTAATCGCGGCGCCCATCCTTGGCGGGGCGGGCGTTCGACCTTGAGACCCAGTTTCCATTACAAAGGACGCGTAATGTTATGCAACGCCGGAGTCCCCGAGGGAATTCCCTCCGCGAAACTGGGTCACGGGATTTAAAGATGTCTTCGGCCGTAACTTCTGAACGCGCTGATCGATTTCGGTGATTTAAATGGTGACGTGTGTTGTTTTACCATCGGCGCGGGTTATGTTTGTTCGGGGGTGATCAGTGGCGTAGGTAGAATTATTTTTTCGGGGGGTTATTATTATTATTATTATTATTACTTTGACTTTTCTTGAAAGTGAATAATTTTAAATTAAATTAAATTGTTGGAAATACAATTAACATATTTTTTTTTTAATCAGGGGCGTAGATAAAAATTATTTTCGGTGGTGTCTTTGACCTTTTTTTGGCAGTTAATAATTTAAAATAAAATAAAATATTTTTGGAAACACATTAAATATTATTTTAAGCAGGGGCGTAGATAGATAACTTTAGACCTTTATTGGCAGTTGATAATTTGAAATAAAATATTTTTTTGAAAACAGAAAATTATTTTCGGTGGTGTCTTTGACCCTTTTTTGGCAGTTAATAATTCAAAATAAAATAAAATATTTTTGGAAACACATTAAATATTTTTTTAAGCAGGGGCGTAGATAGATAACTTTAGACCTTTATTGGCAGTTGATAATTTGAAATAAAATATTTTTTTGAAAACAGAAAATTATTTTCGGTGGTTTCTTTGACCTTTTTTTGGCAGTTAATAATTTAAAATAAAATAAAATATTTTTGGAAACACATTAAATATTATTTTAAGCAGGGGCGTAGATAGATAACTTTAGACCTTTATTGGCAGTTGATAATTTGAAATAAAATATTTTTTGAAAACAGAAAATTATTTTCGGTGGTGTCTTTGACCTTTTTTTGGCAGTTAATAATTTAAAATAAAATAAAATATTTTTGGAAACACATTAAATATTTTTTTAAGCAGGGGCGTAGATAGATAACTTTAGACCTTTATTGGCAGTTGATAATTTGAAATAAAATATTTTTTTGAAAACAGAAAATTATTTTCGGTGGTGTCTTTGACCCTTTTTTGGCAGTTAATAATTCAAAATAAAATAAAATATTTTTGGAAACACATTAAATATTTTTTTAAGCAGGGGCGTAGATAGATAACTTTAGACCTTTATTGGCAGTTGATAATTTGAAATAAAATATTTTTTTGAAAACAGAAAATTATTTTCGGTGGTGTCTTTGACCTTTTTTTGGCAGTTAATAATTTAAAATAAAATAAAATATTTTTGGAAACACATTAAATATTATTTTAAGCAGGGGCGTAGATAGATAACTTTAGACCTTTATTGGCAGTTGATAATTTGAAATAAAATATTTTTTTGAAAACAGAAAATTATTTTCGGTGGTGTCTTTGACCTTTTTTTGGCAGTTAATAATTTAAAATAAAATAAAATATTTTTGGAAACACATTAAATATTATTTTAAGCAGGGGCGTAGATAGACCTTTATTGGCAGTTGATAATTTGAAATAAAATATTTTTTGAAAACGGAAAATTATTTTCGGTGGTGTCTTTGACCTTTTTTTGGCGGTTAATAATTCAAAATAAAATAAAAATTTTGGAAACACATTAAATATTATTTTTAAACAGGGGCGTAGATAGAAATTATTTTCGGCGGGGTTATGTCTGACCTTTTTTGGTAGTTAATAATTTAAAATAAAATATTTTTTTTTAAAATCAGGGGCGTAGATAGGAATTATTTTCGATGGGTGACCTTTTTTAAATTTCTATTTACGCCACTGATTCCGATTGAAGGGACACATGCCGTCAAATATTTCAAGGGTTGAAAGTGAAGGACACAAATTCTCGAAGAAAAAAAAGTGCAATAATCATTTATTTAAAAATCTTTTATATTTATTATATTAAAATTATTTTTACACAGCAATAAATAATTAACATTCAACAATAAAATCTAAACTTTCGTATATGTAATAATTTTTTTATAAATAAATATTTTGGCACATTTATATAAAACGTCACAGTCCGAAGTTTGAGACTAGAGAGTGGTAACAATAAAATATATTTTTTTTCATATATATAATATAAAAATTACACAAACGTTTATATACATAAATATTTCAATTCGTAAACTGTTAAATCGTTTATTGTTTATTTCGCGCATTTAAATAAATAAAGCAATAAACGCGATTTTTGTTTAAAATTAATTAATTAATCCGAATAAATCATAAAAATTATAAGAACCTTGAGGAACGCCTCTGTAGTAACACACATCAAAATTATACAGGAATGTCCCGATTCAAAATCATTATTTCCTGTCCAAACAAAAATATTGAATACTTTAATTGGAAATAATTTGTTCGTAGTAGATTTACGCTGAGGTTATGGAGCACTGTAACAGTAATTAAAAAAGGACCGCAAGTTCGATAGTGCATTGGCCAAATCCCTCACATGTATATCCGTCGCAAAATATCGTGACAATGATTCGTAATTTTTACTTTTAACCTTCAGGTGTCACCACATTTTGGGGCGGCTCTAACTACCACCTCACGTATAGTCGACCCAAAATGTCGTGACACATTGGATTAAAATGTTTAACCCCACCTCCAGGTGCCACCATATCACTTGACCTGAAGCCTTTAGAAAATGTCGTGACAATAATTAATGATGAATACAAGGTATCACCACATTTTGGGACGGCTCTAACTACCACCTCACGTATAGTCATCACAAAATGTCGTGGCACATTGAATTAATAATTTTAACTTTACTCCCAGGTATCACCTCAGTTTGTGACGGCTGTACCACCTCACCTATACCCGTTACAAAATGTCGTGACACATTGGATTAATAATTTTAACTTAACCCCCAAGTGTCACCATATTTTGTGACGGCTTTAACTACCATTACACTTATAGCTGTCACAAAATGTCGTGGCATATTGGATTAATAATTTTAACTTTACCGACAGGAGTCATCACATTTTGTGACGGCTCCTCCACCTCACGTATACCCGTTACAAAATGTTGTGACACATTGGATTAATAAATTTAACTTTACCCCCAAGTGTCACCATGTTTTGTGACTGCTCTAACTACCATAACACTTATAGCCGTCACAAAATGTCGTGGCATATTGGATTAATAATTTTAACTTTACCGGCAGGAGTCATCACATTTTGTGACGGCTCCACCACCTCACGTATACCTGTTACAAAATGTCGTGACACAATGGATTAAAAATTTTAACTTAACACCGAAGTGTCATCACATTTTGGGATGGCTTTAACTACAATCACACATATCGCCGTTACAAAATGTCGTGACACATTGGATTAAAATGTTTAACTTTACCTCCAGGTGTCACCATATTTTGGAACGGTTTTAACTATCACCTCACCTGAAGCCGTCAGTAAATCTCGTGACAGTAATTAATGGTGAATAATTTACATTTTTAACCTCGAGGTGTCACCGCATTTTGGGACGGCTCTAACTACTACTTTACGTATAGTCGCCACAAAATGTCGTGGCACATTGGATTGATAATTTTAACTTTACCCCCAGAAGTCACCACATTTTGTGACGGCTCCACCACCTTACGTATACCCGTTGCAAAATGTCGTAACACATTCGATGCATAATTTTAACTTAACCCCCAAGTGTCACCATATTCTGTGACGGCTCTAACTACAATTACAGTTATAGCGGTCACAAAATGTCGAGGCACATTGGATTAATAATTTTAACTTTACTTCCAGGTGTCATCACATTTTGGGATGGCTTTAACTACAAACATACATATCGCTGTTACAAAATGTCGTGGCACATTGGAGTAATAATTTTAACTTAACCCCCAAGTGTCATCACATTTTGGGATGGCATCAACTACAAACACACATATCGCCGTTACAAAATGTCGTGACACATTTGATTAAAATGTTTAACTTTACCTCCAGGTGTCACCATATTTTGTGACGGTTTTAACTGCCACCTCACCCAAAGCCGTCAGAAAATGTCGTGACCATAATTGACAATAATTAATGATGAATAATTTTAATTTTTAGCCTCCAGGTGTCACCATATTTTGTAACGGTTTTAACTATCACTTCACCTGAAGCCGTCAGAAAATGTCGTGACAATAATTAATGATGAATAATTTAAACTTTTAACCTCAAGGTATCACCGCATTTTGGGACGGCTCTAACTACTACCTCACGTATAGTCGTCACAAAATGTCGTGACACGTTAGATTAAAATTTTTAACTTAATCCCCAAGAGTCACCATATTTTGCGACTGCTCTAACTACCATTACAGTTATAGCCGTCACAAAATGTCGTGGCACATTGGATTAATAATTTTAACTTTACCCCCAGGAGTCACCATATTTTGTGACGGCTCCACCACCTCACGTATACCCGTCACAAAATGTCGTGACACATTGGAGTAATAATTTTAACTTAACCCACAAGTGTCATCACATTTTGGGATGGCTTTAACTACCATCACACATATCGCCGTTACAAAATGTCGTGGCACATTGGATTCATAATTTTAAGTTTACCCCCAGGTGTCACCACATTCTGTGACAGCTCCACCACCTCACGTACACCCGTACCAAAATGCCGTGACACATTGGATTAATAATTTTAACAGTACCACCAGCTGTCATCACATTTTTTCATGGCTCTACCACCTCACGTATACCCGTTACAAAATGTCGTGACACATTGTACTAATAATTTTGACTTAACTTGTGTCACCACATTTTGGGATGGCTCTAACTACCATCACACATATAACCGTCACAAAATGTCGTAGCACATTGGATTAATTTTTTTAACTTTACCCACAGGAGTCACTACATTTTGTGACGGCTTTACCGCCTCACGTGTACCCGTTAAAAAATGTCGTGACACATTCGAATCATAATTTGAACTTAACCCCCAAGTGTCATTACATTTTGGGATGGCTCTAACTACCGTCACACGTATAGCCGTGTCAAAATGCCGTGACACATTGTATTAATGATTTTAACAGTATCCCCAGGTATTACCACATTTTGTGACGGCTCTACCACCTCGAGTATACCCGTTACAAAATGTCATGGCGCGTTGAAGTAATAATTTTAACTTAACCCAACCCCCCAAGTGTCACCACATTTTGGAATGGCCCCAACCACCATCACATGTATAGCCGTACCAAAATGGCTTCGTACAACTGCTGGAAATGCCGAAAAACGATTAAATTTAATTTTTCTTCAAAAATTTATTTTTGTATTTTTTCAAGTCTAGAATCCCATTCTAAACACTATTTGTTCATAAAAAAAATTGTGAGACTTGCAGAAACCGAGGCAAGCAAAATTTCTTTTGACGTGGATCGTCACTGAATTAACAATTTTAACAGTACCACCAGCTGTCAACACATTTTGTGGCGGCTTTACAACCTCACGTACACCCGTTACAAAATGTCGTGATATATCTGAGTAATAATTTTAACTTAACCCCCAAGTGTCACCACATTTTGGGATGGCTCTAACTACCGTCACACGTCTAGCCGTACCAAAATGTCGTGACACATTGGATTAATGATTTTAATAGTATCCCCAGGTGTTGCCACATTTTGTGACGGCTCTACCAACTCGCGTATACCCGTTACAAAATGTCGTGATGTATTGGATTCATAATTTTAACTTAACCCCCAAGTGTCACCACATTTTGTGACGGCTCTAACTACCGTCACACGTATAGCCGTACCAAAATGTCGTGACACACAGGATTAATAATTTTAACAGTACCACCAGCTGTCACCACATTTTTTGACGGCTCTACAACCACCTCACGTACACCCGTTACAAAATGTCGTGATATATCGGAGTAATAATTTTAACTTAACCCCAAGTGTCACCTCATTTTGAGATGGCTCTAACTACCGTCACACGCATAGCCGTGTGACACATTGGATTAATGATTTTAACAGTATCCCCAGGTGTTGCCACATTTTGTAACGGCTCTACCACCTCGCGTATACCCGTTACAAAATGTCGTGACTCATTTGAGTAATAATTTTAACTTAACCCCCAAGTGTCACCATATTTTAGGATGGCTATAAATACCATCACACGTATAGCCGTCACAATATGTCGTGACACATTGGATGAATAACCCATTTTGGGATGGCTCTAACTACAATTTTAACTTTTGATTAAAGCAAGAAAGTGCGTTAAAAAAATATTATAAAAAATTAAATTTCGTGACTGCGACAGTAAGTTATGAAATAACGTAAGCTATGTTTCTTCCATTTTTTGTGTATGTACAAAGTTTTGCGTCTACGTCAAATTTTTTGGTCAACTTCGGCTCTCGCAGCGTACGTACATAAATATCAATTTTTGATCTTTTTTTTTTTAATTTTTGGTTCCTATTTACACTGTACACGTTTCTTCCTGTTTCGATACCACCGGGGAATAATTGTTGCATTTCTTCTTCTTCCATCTTGCTCCTGGTTTTAAAGTCCTCGCGAACGTACGTATTGTTTTTCTTCTTCTTAAGGGATCGCGTCGTCGCTGTCGATCTCGCTCCAGTGGCCCGAATCGACGATGTGTCTGAACAGGTCCGGGTGCTCAGGTCATATCTCGAGGATGGTGTCCTGCTCGGCTAAACTGTCCGAGAGGGAGTGGCTGCTGCCGGGCATCGGCTCCGGCAGTCCGTCGTCGAGGACCTCTGTCACCTCCTCGAATCGGCTGCTGTAGAAACAAAAAAAAATAACAAACGAAAAAGCCACGGTTACGTTGATTTTATCAGACCTTTCGTAACTGTCGATATCCGGGTGCAACAGCCGGTCCTTCCTCCTTCTTCGGCGGGTGCCCTTGAAGGAGACGAGGACGTGGAACGCCGCCAGGGATATCAGCTGCCCCCCCGCCACGTACGAGAGCCAGAGCTTGTGGGGGAAGGCTATCGGCAGGGCGCCGAGGGGGGCGTACAGCAGGGACTTCTTCCACGTGTCGAACCACTGAACCACCGTCCAGCATCTGAATATCCGGTGCTGGTCGTTTCTGCAATGAATATTAATGGTTGATCAATATTTTCAAAGTGCCCGAACACGGTTGTAAAGCACGGGAATCAGGTTACGTATTGGTCGTGCCCGAACATGGTCATAAAACCATAACGGGCAGCATATTGGTCGTACCCGAAGACTTTGAAACCGTATCAGGTCACGTTTTGGTCGTAACCGAACACGGTTGTAAAGTAAAGGAGTTAGAACCATGTCAGGTTACGTATTAGTCGTGCCCGAACATGGTTCTAACACCATAACGGGCTGCATATTGGTCGTAAAAAGACTTTGAAACCGTATCAGGTCACGTTTTGGTCGTGCCCGAACACGGTTGTAAAGCACAGGAGTTAGAACCATGTCAGGTTACGTATTAGTCGTGCCCGAACATGGTTCTAACACCATAACGGGCTGCATATTGGTCGTAAAAAGACTTTGAAACCGTATCAGGTCACGTTTTGGTCGTACCCGAACACGGTTGTAAAGCACAGGAGTTGGAACCATGTCCGGTTCTTATTGGTCGTGCCCGAACACGGTCCTAAAACCGTAACGGGCTGCATATTGGTCGTACCCGAATATGGTTATAAGGGAAGACTTTGAAACCGTATCAGGTTACGTTTTGGTCGTTCCCGAACACTGTTACAAAACCATATCAGGTTACAAAAAGAAATGGAAACATATTTTGTTAACTTGACTGTGTTCTTTTATTAATAGGAGATTTATGCACGCGATTCATTTCATTGCTTATTCGGCGCGTGTTCCTCCCGTCTCTCTCTCTCTCGCAAAATGCAAAATCCACCCCGCGCTATATTAATATACCTATTATTATTCCGAGTGGGTGCCTTAAAGAAATTCCTTTACAATAAATTCCTTTATTAAATTCGAAGGGAAACGCCCTCTGGGCGCGCACTCAATGTGTCCTTTACGAGTCGGATATAATTAGGATGGAATTACAGGTTTTTATTACCGACGTATCTGAACGAAAGTCGGAACGAGCCCTTTAGGCTGTTTTTTTTCTTCTGTGTTTGTTTTGTTTCGTGTTTATACGTCCCCAAAGTTTCGTGATATTAAAATGGTGGGGGAAGAGAAGTCTGCGTCCGCTCGGACGATAAACATTCCGACGACCGTATTATTTTATTTCGTAACGTATATAAAGGGAAAAGGGATCATCCCTTTTTCATGATCCAAGTTAATATCGTTGAACTTTCGGATCATCTAGATATCGCTCAACTCATGTTTTTAAAAGATTTCTTTGGTTTCAACAAGACGGGGCCGCTTCGAAATTTTCAATTACGTCGAGAATCAGCCCGTTCTTGTTATTTTGTTAAAACAATTGATTTATTCCAGCTGGGAATAAAATGGCAGCACTCAAAACGTGAAGTTCAAAATGCGTTCGAAATTTGGAAAAATTGTCAAAAATAGAAATAACTAAGGGAATTTGTTAAAAACCTCAAGATTTATTAATAAACGATGCCTCTTTGATTTTCCATTAAAACAATTGCCGTATCGTGAGTAGAAACAAAACGGCAAAGATCCAAACTTGAAATTAAAAAATTAAAAAAATGCATTCGGCGATTTGAAAAATTGCAAAAAATAGAAATAACTAAGGGAATTTTTCAAAAAACCTCAAGACTTAATAATAAACGATGCCTCTTTGATTTTCCGTTAAAACAGTTGCCATATCGTGAGTAGAAACAAAACGTCAACAATCCAAACTTCAAAATAAGAAAATTGAAAATGCATTCGAGATTTTGGAAAATTGCCAAAAATAAAAATAACTAAGTGAATTTGTTAAAAACTTCAAGACTTATTAATAAACAATGCCTCTTCGATTTTCCATTAAAACAATTGCCGTATCGCGAGTGGAAACAAAACGGCAACAATCCAAACTTAAAATTAAAAATTAGAAATGCGTTCGAGATTTTGGAAAATTGTAAAAAATAGAAATAACTAAGGGAATTTGTTAAAAACCTCAAGACTTGTTAATAAACGATGCCTCTTTGATTTTCCATTAAAACAATTGTCATATCATAAGTGGAAACAAAACGGCAACAATCCAAACTTAAAATTAAAAATTAGAAATGCGTTCGAGATTTTGGAAAATTGTAAAAAATAGAAATAACTAAGGGAATTTGTTAAAAACCTCAAGACTTGTTAATAAACGATGCCTCTTTGATTTTCCATTAAAACAATTGTCATATCATAAGTGGAAACAAAACGGCAACAATCCAAACTTAAAATTAAAAATTAGAAATGCGTTCGAGATTTTGGAAAATTGTAAAAAATAGAAATAACTAATGTAATTTGTTAAAAACCTCAAGATTTATTAACAAACGATGCCTCTTTGATTTTCCATTAAAACAATTGCCGTATCGTGAGCAGAAACAAAACGGCAACAATCCAAACTTAAAATTAAAAATTAAAAATGCGTTCGGCGATTTGAAAAATTGTAAAAAATAGAAATAACTAAGGGAATTTGTTAAAAGCCTTAAGACTTATTAATAAACAACGCCTCTTTGATTTTCCATTAAAACAATTGCCATATCATGAGTGGAAACAAAACGGCAACAATCCAAACTTAAAATTAAAAAGCATACGGCGATTTGAAAAATTGTAAAAAATAGAAATAACTAAGGGGATTTGTTAAAAACCTCAAAATTTATTAATAAACAATGCCTCTTTGATTTTCCGTCAAAACAATTGCAATATCATGAGTAGAAACAAAACAGCAACAGTCCAAACTTAAAATTAAAAAATTAAAATTGCGATTTTGAAAAATTGTAAAAAATAGAAATAACTAAGGGAATTTGTTAAAAGCCTTAACACTTATTAATAAACAATCCCTCTTTGATTTTCCATTAGAACAATTGCTATACCATGAGTAGAAACAAAACGGCAACGATCCAAACTTAAAATTAAAAAAAATTAAAAATTCATTCGGCGATTTGAAAAATTGTAAAAAATAGAAATAACTAAGCGAATTTGTTAAAAACCTCAAGACTTTTTAATAAACAATACCTCGTTGATTTTTCATTAAAACAATTGCAATATCATGAGTGAAAACAAAACGGCAACAATCCAAATTTAAAAATGCATTCGGCGATTTGAAAAATTGTAAAAAATAGAAATAACTAAGAGAATTCGTTAAAAACCTCAAGATTTGTTAATAAACAATGCCTCTTTGATTTTCCATTAAAACAATTGCCGTATCGTGAGTAGAAACAAAACGGCAACAATCCAAACTTAAAATAAAAAAATTTAAAAAATGCATTCGGCGATTTGAAAATTAGTAAAAAATACAAATAATTAGGAGAATTTGTTAAAAACCTCAATTTTTATTAATAAACAATGCCTCTTTGATTTTCCATTAAAACAATTGCCGTATCGTGAGTAGAAACAAAACGGCAACAGTCCAAACTTAAAATAAGAAAATTAAAAAAATGCATTCGGCGATTTAAAAAATTGTAAAAAATAGAAATAATTTAGGAAATTTCTTTAAAAGCTCAAGATACATTAACAAATGATGCATCTTTGATTTTCCGTTAAAACAATTGCCAAATCGTGAGTAGAAACAAAACGGCAACAATCCAAACTTGAAATAAAAAAATTAAAAATGCATTCGGCGATTTGAAAAATTGCAAAAAATAGAAATAATCAAGGGAATAACTTGAAAAGCTCAAGATTCATCAACAAACAATACATCTTTGATTTTCCATATTCATGCAACGCGTTCTGGTTTTAGAACCATGCACGGGCACGACCAATACGTAACCGGACATGGTTGCTTTACAACCGTGTTCGGGTACGATCAGTACGTAGCCTGATATGGTTTTAAAGCCTGTATTTTTTTGTAATAGTACCCGTAACTGTCGCGAGATGGCACTACCAGCACAATTTCGGCTAAAAACTGATTTACACTAGATTGATCGGCAACAAGTTAAAGTGATGCAAATTCCGGCGCGAAAAAAAAAAATTCGGTCGATTACGCTTAAGCCCGTTTCAGAGAAAGATTAGCAATTCAAAAATGCTACGCGGCCGAGTGTGAATTTGCGACCGCCAGAGCGGACGAATCGAATTTGCGTCAAGTATTAGCGATTCATCGATGTTCATCGCTAATAAACTGCGAACGACGGCCCATGCGGAAATTTCCATTAAACAAACGGCGCGATCTCATTAAGCCGTCCGTCATAATTCCAGATCGGAAAATGCATCTGGGACTGATAACCGGGGGGAGGTCCGATTTCCCCTCCCCCCCTCCCCAGCACACATGCAAATAAATCGAGCGCGAGGGTAATTGCGATTCCGGGCAGGAATTTGCGGGCAGGGCGTACGTGAAACTTGTGCAGCGGGGGCTAACGTACTCGTAAAAAGGTGTGTGGGGGGGGGGAGAAGGGGGGTAGGTACGTAGATTAAGGGGGGGCGCCTAAATTACGACCCTCTCTCGCCGAGCGATGCATCTTTAATGCAGGGCCTGCACCTGATCTTGATCGTCCCCCTTGCGATCCGTAACTGCCGGACCTTCATAAATTATTCAGTTCGATATCCGCAGCCGACTAAGACCTTAAATTGTAAACAGAAACGTGTATTTGAAGGCAACACTGAAGACCGTTCTAGTTCCCGGCGCGTCCACCGTAAGTTTCAATACGTAACCTGACACGGTTATATCTCCTGTGCTTCACAACCGTGTTCGGTTACGATATGGTTTTAAAGTCTGTATTTTTGAAGGATTGCAGCTTCTTTTTTAATAGTAAACATATTCATCATTTAATTCACAAATGAGCTCATTTTAGTTGTCTATAAACTTTTGACGCTCACATTTTTCTAGTAATATTTCCGAAAGTTGGTATCCCGTTAAAAAGAATTTACGTTGCCCGCAGAGGAGACAATAAATTCGGGCTTTACCGCTGCGGATTCGTCTCTTGCCAATAACTGGAGATAAATTTCACACTGCGTCGCGCCGGAAGTTGCGACCTTAAATTTAACTGTTCCACTTAAACAAAAACGTAACTACGTTGCCAAAGTTTGTCTGGTAGTAAGAGAAATTTAAAATCAAGTTACAGACGCATAACGCACAGGTGTTAGAACCGTGTCAGGTTACCTATTGTTCGTACCCGAACATGGTTTTAAAAACCGTATCGAACGTAATTAAAACCGTAACAGGTTACGAGTTTATCGTACCTGAATACAGGAGCGAGAACCGTGTCAGGTTACCTATGGATCGTACCCGAACATGGTTTTAAAAACCGTATTGAACGTGCCCATTAAAACCGTAACAGGTTACGAATTTATCGTACCCCCGAACATAGACGTGAGAACCGTGTCAGGTTACGTATTGATCGTGCCCGTGCTCGGTTCTGAAACCATAACGGGTTGCGTGAATAGGGAAAATCAAAGATGTATTGTTCGTTGATGGCTCTTGAGCTTTTTGAGTTATTCCCTTCATTATTTATATTTTTTACAATTTTTCAAATCTCCGAATGTATTTTTCAATTTCTCATTTTAAGTTTCGATTGTTGCTGTTTTGTTTCTACTCACGATACGGCAATTGTTTTAACTAAAAATCAAAGATGCATTGTTTGTTGATGTATTCTGAGCTTTTTACGAAATTTCCTCAATTATTTCTATTTTTTACAATTTTTCAAATCTCCGAATGCATTTTTAATTTTTTCATTTTAAGTTTAGATTGTTGCCGTTTTGTTTCTACTCACGATTTGGCAATTGTTTTAATGGAAAATCAAAGATGCATCATTTGTTAATGTATCTTGAGCTTTTTACGAAATTTCCTCAATTATTTCCATTTTTTACAATTTTTCAAATCTCCGATTGCATTTTTAATTTTCTCATTTTAAATTCAAATTGTTGCCGTTTTGTTTCTACTCACGATACGGCAATTGTTTTAACGGAAAATCAAAGATGCATCATTTGTTAATGTATCTTTAGCTTTTTACGAAATTTCCTCAATTATTTCTATTTTTTACAATTTTTAAAATCGCCGAATGTATTTTTTAATTTCTCATTTTAAGTTTCGATTGTTGCCGTTTTGTTTCTACTTACGATACGGCAATTGTTTTAACGGAAAATCAATTATGCATCATTTGTTAATGTATCTTGAGCTTTTTACGAAATTTCCTCAATTATTTCCATTTTTTACAATTTTTCAAATCTCCGATTGCATTTTTAATTTTCTCATTTTAAATTCAAATTGTTGCCGTTTTGTTTCTACTCACGATACGGCAATTGTTTTAACGGAAAATCAAAGATGCATCATTTGTTAATGTATCTTGAGCTTTTTACGAAATTTCCTCAATTATTTCTATTTTTTACAATTTTTCAAATCTCCGAATGTATTTTTTAATTTCTCATTTTAAGTTTCGATTGTTGCCGTTTTGTTTCTTCTCACGATACGGCAATTGTTTTAACGGAAAATCAAAGATGCATCATTTGTTAATGTATCTTGAGCTTTTTACAAAATTTCCTCAATTATTTCTATTTTTTACAATTTTTCAAATCTCCGAATGTATTTTTTAATTTCTCATTTTAAGTTTGGATTGTTGCCGTTTTATTTCTACTCACGATACGGCAATTGTTTTAACGGAAAATCAAAGATGCATCATTTGTTAATGTATCTTGAGCTTTTTACAAAATTTCCTCAATTATTTCTATTTTTTACAATTTTTCAAATCTCCGAATGTATTTTTTAATTTCTCATTTTAAGTTCGGATTGTTGCCGTTTTGTTTCTACTCACGATACGGCAATTGTTTTAATGGAAAATCAAAGTTGCATTGTTTGTTGATGAATCTTGAGCTTTCTACGAAATTTCCTCAATTATTTCTATTTTTTACAATTTTTAAAATCTTCGAATGCATTTTTCAATTTCTGATTGTTGCCGTTTTGTTTCTACTCATGATTTAGCAATTGTTTTAACGGAAAATCAAAGATGGATTGTTTGTTGATGTATCTTGAGCTTTTTACGAAATTTCCTCAATTATTTCTATTTTTTACAATTTTTCAAATCGCCGAATGTATTTTTTAATTTCTCATTTTAAGTTTGGATTGTTGCCGTTTTGTTTTTACTCACGATACGACAATTGTTTTAACGGAAAATCAATAATGCATCATTTGTTAATGTATCTTGAGCTTTTTACGAAATTTCCTCAATTATTTCCATTTTTTACAATTTTTCAAATCTCCAATTACATTTTTGATTTTCTCATTTTAAATTTAAATTGTTGCCGTTTTGTTTCTACTCACGATACGGCAATTGTTTTAACGGAAAATCAAAGATGCATCCTTTGTTAATGTATCTTTAGCTTTTTACGAAATTTCCTCAATTATTTCTATTTTTTACAATTTTTCAAATCTCCGAATGTATTTTTTAATTTCTCATTTTAAGTTTGGATTGTTGCCGTTTTGTTTCTTCTCACGATACGGCAATTGTTTTAATGGAAAATCAAAGATGCATCATTTGTTAATGTATCTTGAGCTTTTTACGAAATTTCTTCAATTATTTCTATTTTTTACAATTTTTCAAATCTCCGAATGTATTTTTCAATTTCTCATTTTAAGTTTGGATTGTTGCCGTTTTGTTTCTTCTCACGATACGGCAATTGTTTTAATGGAAAATCAAAGATGCATCACTTGTTAATGTATCTTGCGCTTTTTACGAAATTTCTTCAATTATTTCTATTTTTTACAATTTTTCAAATCTCCGAATGTATTTTTCAATTCCTCATTTTAAGTTTGGATTGTTGCCGTTTTGTTTCTTCTCACGATACGGCAATTGTTTTAATGGAAAATCAAAGATGCATCACTTGTTAATGTATCTTGCGCTTTTTACGAAATTTCTTCAATTATTTCTATTTTTTACAATTTTTCAAATCTCCGAATGTATTTTTCAATTTCTCATTTTAAGTTTGGATTGTTGCCGTTTTGTTTCTTCTCACGATACGGCAATTGTTTTAATGGAAAATCAAAGATGCATCACTTGTTAATGTATCTTGAGCTTTTTACGAAATTTCTTCAATTATTTCTATTTTTTACAATTTTTCAAATCTCCGAATGTATTTTTCAATTTCTCATTTTAAGTTTGGATTGTTGCCGTTTTGTTTCTTCTCACGATACGGCAATTGTTTTAATGGAAAATCAAAGATGCATCACTTGTTAATGTATCTTGCGCTTTTTACGAAATTTCTTCAATTATTTCTATTTTTTACAATTTTTCAAATCTCCGAATGTATTTTTCAATTTCTCATTTTAAGTTTGGATTGTTGCCGTTTTGTTTCTTCTCACGATACGTCAATTGTTTTAATGGAAAATCAAAGATGCATCATTTGTTAATGTATCTTGAGCTTTTTACAAAATTTCCTCAATTATTTCTATTTTTTACAATTTTTCAAATCTCCGAATGTATTTTTTAATTTATCATTTTAAGTTTGGATTGTTGCCGTTTTGTTTCTACTCACGATACGGCAATTGTTTTAATGGAAAATCAAAGTTGCATTGTTTGTTGATGAATCTTGAGCTTTCTACGAAATTTCCTCAATTATTTCTATTTTTTACAATTTTTAAAATCTTCGAATGCCTTTTTCAATTTCTGATTGTTGCCGTTTTGTTTCTACTCATGATTTAGCAATTGTTTTAACGGAAAATCAAAGATGGATTGTTTGTTGATGTATCTTGAGCTTTTTACGAAATTTCCTCAATTATTTCTATTTTTTACAATTTTTCAAATCGCCGAATGTATTTTTTAATTTCTCATTGTAAGTTTCGATTGTTGCCGTTTTGTTTCTACTCACGATACGGCAATTGTTTTAACGGAAAATCAAAGATGCATCATTTGTTAGTGTATCTTGAGCTTTTTACGAAATTTCCTCAATTATTTCCATTTTTTACAATTTTTCAAATCTCCGAATGTATTTTTCACCTTCTCATTTTAAGTTTCGATTGTTGCCGTTTTGTTTCTACTCACGATACGGCAATTGTTTTAACGGAAAATCAAAGATGCATCATTTGTTAGTGTATCTTGAGCTTTTTACGAAATTTCCTCAATTATTTCCATTTTTTACAATTTTTCAAATCTCCGAATGTATTTTTCACCTTCTCATTTTAAGTTTCGATTGTTGCCGTTTTGTTTCTACTCACGATACGGCAATTGTTTTAACGGAAAATCAATGATGCATCATTTGTTAACGTATCTTGAGCTTTTTACGAAATTTCTTCAATTATTTCTATTTTTTACAATTTTTCAAATCTCCGAATGTATTTTTTAATTTCTCATTTTAAGTTTCGATTGTTGCCGTTTTGTTTCTACTCACGATACGGCAATTATTTTAACGGAAAATCAATGATGCATCATTTGTTAACGTATCTTGAGCTTTTTACGAAATTTCTTCAATTATTTCTATTTTTTACAATTTTTCAAATCGCCGAATGTATTTTTTAATTTCTCATTTTAAGTTTCGATTGTTGCCGTTTTGTTTCTACTCACGATACGGCAATTATTTTAACGGAAAATCAAAGATGCATCATTTGTTAGTGTATCTTGAGCTTTTTACGAAATTTCCTCAATTATTTCCATTTTTTACAATTTTTCAAATCTCCGAATGTATTTTTCACCTTCTCATTTTAAGTTTCGATTGTTGCCGTTTTGTTTCTACTCACGATACGGCAATTGTTTTAACGGAAAATCAATGATGCATCATTTGTTAACGTATCTTGAGCTTTTTACGAAATTTCTTCAATTATTTCTATTTTTTACAATTTTTCAAATCTCCGAATGTATTTTTTAATTTCTCATTTTAAGTTTCGATTGTTGCCGTTTTGTTTCTACTCACGATACGGCAATTATTTTAACGGAAAATCAATGATGCATCATTTGTTAACGTATCTTGAGCTTTTTACGAAATTTCTTCAATTATTTCTATTTTTTACAATTTTTCAAATCTCCGAATGTATTTTTTAATTTCTCATTTTAAGTTTCGATTGTTGCCGTTTTGTTTCTACTCACGATACGGCAATTATTTTAACGGAAAATCAATGATGCATCATTTGTTAACGTATCTTGAGCTTTTTACGAAATTTCTTCAATTATTTCTATTTTTTACAATTTTTCAAATCTCCGAATGTATTTTTTAATTTCTCATTTTAAGTTTCGATTGTTGCCGTTTTGTTTCTACTCACGATACGGCAATTATTTTAACGGAAAATCAATGATGCATCATTTGTTAACGTATCTTGAGCTTTTTACGAAATTTCTTCAATTATTTCTATTTTTTACAATTTTTCAAATCTCCGAATGTATTTTTTAATTTCTCATTTTAAGTTTCGATTGTTGCCGTTTTGTTTCTTCTCACGATACGGCAATTGTTTTAGCGGAAAATCAAAGATGCATCATTTGTTAATGTATCTTGAGCTTTTTACGAAATTTCCTCAATTATTTCCATTTTTTACAATTTTTCAAATCTCCAATTACATTTTTGATTTTCTCATTTTAAATTTAAATTGTTGCCGTTTTGTTTCTACTCACGATACGGCAATTGTTTTAACGGAAAATCAAAGATGCATCCTTTGTTAATGTATCTTTAGCTTTTTACGAAATTTCCTCAATTATTTCTATTTTTTACAATTTTTCAAATCTCCGAATGTATTTTTTAATTTCTCATTTTAAGTTTGGATTGTTGCCGTTTTGTTTCTTCTCACGATACGGCAATTGTTTTAATGGAAAATCAAAGATGCATCATTTGTTAATGTATCTTGAGCTTTTTACGAAATTTCTTCAATTATTTCTATTTTTTACAATTTTTCAAATCTCCGAATGTATTTTTCAATTTCTCATTTTAAGTTTGGATTGTTGCCGTTTTATTTCTACTCACGATACGGCAATTGTTTTAACGGAAAATCAAAGATGCATTGTTTGTTGATGTATCTTGAGGTTTTTACGAAATTTCCTTAATTATTTCTATTTTTTACAATTTTTCAAATCTTCGAGTGCATTTTTTTAATTTTCTCATTTTAAGTTTCGATTGTTGCCGTTTTGTTTCCACTCACGATACGGCAATTGTTTTAACGGAAAATCAAAGATGCATCCTTTGTTAATGTATCTTGAGCTTTTTACGAAATTTCCTCAATTATTTCTATTTTTTACAATTTTTCAAATCTCCGAATGTATTTTTTAATTTCTCATTTTAAGTTTCGATTGTTGCCGTTTTGTTCCTACTCACGATACGGCAATTGTTTTAACGGAAAACCAAAGATGCATCACTTGTTAATGTATCTTGAGCGTTTTAAGAAATTTACTCAATTATTTCTATTTTTTACAATTTTTCAAATCGCCGAATGTATTTTTCAATTTCTCATTTTAAGTTTCGATTGTTGCCGTTTTGTTTCTACTCACGATACGGCAATTGTTTTAACGGAAAATCAAAGATGCATCCTTTGTTAATGTATCTTTAGCTTTTTACGAAATTTCCTCAATTATTTCTATTTTTTACAATTTTTCAAATCTCCGAATGTATTTTTTAATTTCTCATTTTAAGTTTCGATTGTTGCCGTTTTGTTTCTTCTCACGATACGGCAATTGTTTTAACGGAAAATCAAAGATGCATCACTTGTTAATGTATCTTGAGCTTTTTACGAAATTCCCTTAATTAATTATATTTTTTACAATTTTTCAAATCTCCGAATGCATTTTTAATTTTCTAATTTTAAGTTTAGATTGTTGCCGTTTTGTTTCTACTCACGCTATAGCAATTGTTTTAATGAAAAATCAAAGATGCATTGTTTGTTGACTAATCTTAAGCTTTTTAAGTAATTCCCTTAATTAATTATATTTTTTACAATTTTTCAAATCGCCGAATGCATTTTTAATTTTTTTAATTTTAAGTTCAGATTGTTGCCGTTTTGTTTGTACTCACGATACGGCAATTGTTTTAATCGTAGAAACGCGTCTATGGATGGGAAAGTGACATCCGGAAGGATTTACGTTTCCACATTCGAACCGATCGATTTTTCCTTCCACTCGCAGTATAAATAATTCGCGGCGAAAAAAAAACGTACTAAAACAAAAATCCCCACATTTTCGTTCCGTTGTTCCGACAGGCATTGTATACATGCGGTCAACAGGGAAATCTATTTCCGGAGTTCCAGACGCGCGGTGCAACACTTTTATTGCTCGCTCGTTCCTTCCACCCACCCTCTCACGCTCTCTCACATTCAATAAACACCGGAATAACTGAAATATTCATTACGGAAAAATGTTGCGCTGCAAACTCGGGAGAATGTACGGCAGGACGTGTTGCAAGTGTAAATTCCTTAAATGTTGCATTGTGTGAATGATAAATGCGACTAACGGCACGTACTTGCGTTTGAAATGTTCTCCTGGAGAAATCACCGGTTGTATTCGTGGTTTCTACGTGTTACTGTGAAGATCTCGTCGCGACGCTTCGGAAAATGTGCTTGCGCAACAAGAAATGACGATTTGCGGCCGGTGGCGCGTCCGCAAAAAATGGAAAAAATCGAAAAAATCAACTTTTTTAATAATCATCGTAGACCTTTATGTTATACCTTTTTTTTCATCAGAAGAACGAGGTGAATCGATTGGCGTTAAAAATTTTATGTGAAAAAAATTGTATTTTTTTTTTAAAACGGCCGTAGCGGCTAAACGAAGAATCCAAATGGAACGCGGTTTTCAAATCCGTGCTCCTTGGGTGCCAATTAGTCGGATTTAATTAAAATTGTCGATTTTTAATTTTTGACGAAAACTTGAAAAACCACCCGGTAGCTCAAAAATTGGCTCAAAATGATTTTCTGAAGAAACCACGGGGTTTCTATACGTCACTGGAAAGATCGCTTCAATACGCACTCGCGCAAGAAGAAAAGTCAATTTGCGACCGGCGGCGCGTCCGCAAAATAAAAAAATTTAAAATCGTAAAAATCAATTTTTTTAATCATCGATTATTTTAAGCCTTGGGAGATTAGTCCGTGTCGCTTACAACCTTATAATTAGTTATGCTAAATAATTACACTCCAAGGTGAATATTTCTTCCATCCAATTACAAACTGAGGCGAACGTAAATTCGACTCTCAGGGTCTTCCATAAATAATAACGTTATCATAATCAATTCATTTCATTGTTGATAAAAGAATACAATAAGTGTAAACGAAAACTACGCCGCGACGAATATTGATTTAGATAACCAATATTTCAGACATGTAAATGTATTTGTTTTCGTAGATTACGAAGAAGCATAATTCCATTATTATCAAAATCAACATTTGTTTATTTGTTTTCGTGGATTACGAAGAATCGAATTTTCATTTATTATCAAAATCAACAAAGAACGCTCGACATATTTATCGCAGTCTCAATTAAACAACAAATTGCGAAGCACCTCCTAGTTATCTAACGGCCGACAAAGTTCAATCGCGCGATGATTGAATAGATTCACAAATTGCTCGTTATTATATAACAAACAGCAACATCAAGGTTGCGCGGAGTGGCTCAGCTCGCCTAACCAACCGAGAGTACATTTTAAATTGGCCTCTTGCATCGTGCAAACGATTCCTCGCTCGACAATACGCGCGGTGCGCAAAGTGGAAATGTTTAACGAAATCGTGCTGATGGTGCTCTTCGCCTGCGGAGCGAACTCCGCGAATATTTTGGGGATCACCACGCTATTGAGCCACAGCCATCACATTTGGCACGAAATTCTGGCGATGGGATTGGTGCAGAGAGGGCACAACGTTACGCTGCTCTCGCACGATCCGGCTAAGAGGATACACGCGAATTATACAGTCCTAGAAATGAAAGGTAAAAAAAATAATCAAAATTCGTCATCTCCCATAAAAAAAATTTCAACAAATATTGCTTCCGCATGCATTAAACTACGCTTTAAACAAATATAATACACATTTCCCAACCAACACCAACACTCAGACCGCGAAAATCATTTTTTTTCAAAATTCGTCATCTCTCATAAAAAAATTTTATCAAGAAATATTGCTTCCGCATGCATTAAACTACGATTTAAACAAATTTAATATACATTTCCCAACCAACACCAACACTCAGACCGTGAAAATCAAAATATTTCAAAATTCGTCATCTCCCATAAAAAAAAAATTATCAACAAATATCGCTTCCGCATGCATTAAACTACGCTTAAAACAAATTTAATATACATTTCCCAACCAACACCAACACTCAGACCGCGAAAATCAAAATATTTCAAAATTCGTCATCCCTCATAAAAAAAATTATCAACAAATATCGCTTCCGCATGCATTAAACTACGCTTTAAACAAATTTAATATACATTTCCCAACGAACACCAACACTCAGACCGCGAAAATCATTTTTTTTTCAAAATTCGTCATCTCTCATAAAAAATTTTTATCAACAAATATCGTTTCCGCATGCATTAAACTACGATTCAAACAAATTTAATATACATTTCCCAACCAACACCAACACTCAGACCGCGAAAATCAAAAATTTTCAAAATTCGTCATCTCCCATAAAAAAAATTGTCAACAACTAATGCTTCCGCGTACATTAAACTACGATTTAAACAAATTTAATTAACATTTCCCAACAAACACCAACACAGACCGCGAAAATCATTTTTTTTCAAAATTCGTCATCTCTCATAAAAAATTTTTATCAAAAAATATTGCTTCAGCATGCATTAAACTACGATTTAAACTAATTTAATGTACATTTCCCAACCAACACTAACACTCAGACCGCGAAAATCAAAAAAATTCAAAATTCGTCATCTCCCATAAAAAAAAATATCAACAAATATTGCTTCCGCATGCATTAAACTACGATTTAAACAAATTTAATATTTATTTCCCAACCAACACCAACACTCAGACCGCGAAAATCAAAAAATTTCAAAATTCGTCATCCCTCATAAAAAAAATTATCAACAAATATCGCTTCCGCATGCATTAAACTACGTTTTAAACAAATTTAATTTACATTTCCCAACCAACACCAACACTCAGACCGCGAAAATCAAAATATTTCAAAATTCGTCATCTCCCATAAAAAAAATTATCGACAAATATTGCTTCCGCATGCATTAAACTACGATTTAAACAAATTTAATATACATTTCCCAACCAACACCAACACTCAGATCGCGAAAATAAAAAAAAATCAAAATTCGTCATCTCCCATAAAAAAAAATCATCAACAAATATTGCTTCCGCATGCATTAAACTACGATTTAAACAAATTTAATATACATTTCCCAACCAACACCAACACTCAGACCGCGAAAATCAAAAAATTTCAAAATTCGTCATCCCTCATAAAAAAAATGTATCAACAAATATCGCTCCCGCATGCATTAAACTAGGATTTAAACTAATTTAATTTACATTTCCCAACCAACACCAACACTCAGACCGCGAAAATCAAAATATTTCAAAATTCGTCATCCCTCATAAAAAAAATTATCAACAAATATCGCTTCCGCATGCATTAAACTACGTTTTAAACAAATTTAATGTGCATTTCCCAACCAACACCAACACTCAGATCGCGAAAATCAAAAAATTTCAAAATTCGTCATCTCTCATAAAATTTTTTTTTTTACAAATATTGCTTCCGCATGCATTAAACTACGATTTAGACTAATTTAACATACATTTCCCAACCAACACCAACAATCAGATCGTGATTATAAAAAAAAAATCAAAATTCGTCATCTCCCTTAAAAAAAAAAAATTAACAATTATCATTTTATATAGGCGCTTATGAAAAAACTGAAGCGGGTTACGAACTCGAGAGTTATTCAGAAAACGATTTACAAATAACAGCCGCCGCATTCTGGGATTACATGACCATCTCCTGCGCCCATGACGTACACTCCGACGCAATCAAAACCCTCATGGATTACCCGAAAAATTTCAAATTCGATCTCGTCATCTGGGACATGGGCAGCGGCGAGTGCCTCTTTCCGCTGATCAAACGTTTCGGCAACCCTCCCATCATCGGAACCTCCCCGTTCGGCATACAGCCCTACACCTCGCAGATCATGGGAAGCCACACCTTCAACTACATCCCCTTCTGCATGTCCCATCCCAGCGATAAAGTCAACTTTTGGCAGAGGCTGGAGAACACCGTCAACATCGCGCGTTTGCTCCACGGCAGGAAGTACGTCTATTTGCCGAAAGTTAGGGAATACGCGGTGGAGTTGTTCGGGGAGGATATCGAGGATTTCGGTGAGGTTGAGAAGAGGATCAGCGTGGCTCTGGTCAATACAGATCCGGTCTTGGATTTTCCTCAATTATTACCGCCGAATATTATTGCCGTTGGTGGATTGCAGGCGACGAAGGCTAAACCCCTACCGACTGTAAGTAAAACAGTCGATTTTTATTCCGGAAGTGGTTTTGACCTTGACCCGGAAGTGACCCTCATTGAATAAACGTCTTCTTTAATATCTCAAACACACGCCAGTGGAGAAAATGGGGATGTTAACGTGTTTTAAGCGAATTCTTATTCCGGAAGTGGCTTTGACCTTGACCCGGAAGTGATTTTGACTGAATAAACGTGTTCTAGATTATCTCAAACACACGCTAGTAGAGAAAATTGGGGATGTTAACGTGTTTTAAGTCAATTCTTATTCCGGACGTGTCTTTAAACTTGACCCGGAAGTGATCGTCATTGAATAAACGTCTTCTTTAATATCTCAAACACACGCCAGTGGAGAAAATGGGGTTGTTAACGTGTTTTAAGTCAATTCTTATTCCGAAAGTGTCTTCATCCTTGACCCGGAAGTGACCCTCGTTGAATAAATGTCTTCTTTATTATCACAAACACACGCCAGTACAGAAAATGGGGATATTAACGTGTTGTAAGTCAATTCTTATTCCGGAAGTGTCTTTGAACTTGACCCGGAAGTGACCCTCATTGAATGAACGTCTTCTTGATTATCTCAAACATCTCAAACACACGCCGGTAGAAAAAATGGGGGCGGTAACGTGTTTTAAGTCAATTCTTATTCCGGAAGTGTTTTTGAACTTGACCTGGAAGTGACCCTCATTGAATAAACGTCTTCTATTATATTTCAAACACACGCCAGTAGAGAAAATGGGGATGTTAACGTGTTTAAAGTCGATTCTTATTCCGGAAATGTCTTTGGCCTTGACCCGAAAGTGACCCTTATTGAATAAATGTGTTCTTTAATATCTCAAACACACGCCGGTAGAGAAAATGGGGATGTTAACGTGTTTTAAGTCAATTATTATTCCGGAAGTGTCTTTGAACTTGACGCGGAAGTGACCCTCATTGCATAAACGTCTTCTATATCATCTCAAACGCACGCCTGTAGAGAAAAAGGGGGTGGTAACGTGTTTTAAGTCAATTCTTATTCTGGAAGTGTCTTTGAACTTGACCCGGAAGTGATTTTGTCTGAATAAACATGTTCTAGATTATCTCAAACACACGCCAGTGGAGAAAATGGGGATGTTAACGTGTTTTAAGTCAATTATTATTCCGGAAGTGTCTTTGATGTTGACCCGGAAGTGACCCTCATTGAATAAACGTCTTCTATATTATCTCAAACACACGCCAGTAGAGAAAATGGGGATGTTAACGTGTTTTAAGCGAATTCTTATTCCGGAAGTGGCTTTGACTTTGACCCGGAAGTGATTTTGACTGAATAAACGTGTTCTAGATTATCTCAAACACACGCTAGTAGAGAAAATTGGGGATGTTAACGTGTTTTAAGTCAATTCTTATTCCGGACGTGTCGTTGAACTTGACCCGGAAGTGACCCTCATTTAATAAACGCCTTCTATATTACCTCAAACACACGCCAGTGGAGAAAATGGGGATGTTAACGTGTTTTAAGTCAATTATTATTCCGGAAGTGTCTTTGAACTTGACCCGGAAGTGACCCTCATTGAATAAACGTCTTCTATATTACCTCAAACACACGCCAGTGGAGAAAATGGGGGATGGTAACGTGTTTTAAGTCAATTCTTATTCCGGAAGTGTCTTTGACCTTGACCCGGAAGTGATTTTGTCTGAATAAACATGTTCTAGATTATCTCAAACACACGCCAGTAGAGATAATGGGGATGGTAACGTGTTTTAAGTCAATTCTTATTCCGGAAGTGTCTTTGAACTTGACCCGGAAGTGATTTTGTCTGAATAAACATGTTCTAGATTATCTCAAACGCACGCCAGTGGAGAAAATGGGGATGTTAACGTATTTTAAGTCAATTCTTATTCCGGAAGTGTCGTTGAACTTGACCCGGAAGTGACCCTCATTGAATAAACGCCTTCTTTATTATCTCAAACACACGCCAGTGGACAAAATGGGGATGTTAACTCGTTTTAAGTCAATTCTTATTCCGGACGTGTCTTTAAACTTGATCCGGAAGTGACCCTCATTGAATAAACGTCTTCTATATTATCTCAAACACACGCCAGTAGAGAAAATGAGAATGTTAAGGTGTTTTAAGTCAATTTTTATTCCGGAAGTGTCTTTGAACTTGACTCGGAAGTGACCCTCGTTGAATAAACGTCTTCTATATTACCTCAAACATACGCCAGTGGAGAAAATGGGGATGTTAACGTGTTTTAAGTCAATTAATATTCGGGAAGTGTCGTTGAACTTGACCCGGAAGTGACCCTCATTGAATAAACGTCTTCTATATTATCTCAAACACACGCCAGTAGAGAAAATGGGGATTGTAACGTGTTTTAAGTCAATTCTTATTCCGGAAGTGTCTTTGAACTTGACCCGGAAGTGACCCTCATTGAATGAACGTCTTCTTTATTATCTCAAACAGACGCCAGTGGAGAAAATGGGGATGTTAACGTGTTTTAAGTCAATTCTTATTCCGGAAGTGTCTTTGACCTTGACCCGGAAGTGACCCTCATTGAATAAACGTCTTCTATATTATCTCAAACACACGCCAGTAGAGAAAATGGGGGTGTTAACGTGTTTTACGTCAATTCTTATTCTGGAAGTTTTTCTGAACTTGACCCGGAAGTGACCCTCATTGAATAAACGTCTTCTATATTATCTCAAACACACGCCAGTAGAGAAAATGGGGGTGTTAACGTGTTTTAAGTCAATTCTTATTCCGGAAATGTCTTTGAACTTGACCCGGAAGTGACCCTCATTGAATTATCGTCTTCTATAATATCTCAAACACACGCCGGTAGAGAAAATGGGGATGTTAACGTGTTTTAAGTCAATTATTATTCCGGAAGTTTCTTTGGAATTGACCCGGAAGTGACCATTATTGAATGAACGTCTTCTATAATATCTCAAAGACACGCCAGTAGAAAAAATGGGGATGTTAACGTGTTTTAAGTCAATTCTTATTCCGGAAGTATCTTTGACCTTGACCCGGAAGTGATCCTGATTGAATAAAGGTCTTCAATATTGCCTCAAACACACGGTAGTGGAGAGTATGAGGATATCGGCGGATTCTAAGTCCTTGACCTTAACCCCGGAAGTGACCTTGACCGATAAAATGAGTTTTTGCAATTTAAGGACTTGAAGAAAATTTTGGACGACGCGAAAAATGGAGCGATATTCTTTTCTTTGGGTACCAACGTTAAATCGGAGAAGATGGGCGAACGGTTCTTCAAGGCTTTCAACGAATGTTTCGCGAAGTTGCCGTACACGGTTTTATGGAAAATTGACGCCAAAGATCGCACGTACCCCAAGAATGTATTCACGAGGAGTTGGATGCCGCAGAATGACATTTTGGGTAACTAATTATTGATGATGTCGATGAAATAAAACGGGGAATTTTCAGCTCATCCGAACGTAAAACTTTTCATAACCCACGGAGGTGCTTTGAGCACGCAAGAGGCGATGTCTCGGGGAGTGCCAGTGGTCGGTTTGCCGGTGTTCCTCGATCAGATCATCAACATTAACAAAATCGCGACGAGGGGTTTGGGCCGGAAATTGGTGATGGGCGAGCTCGCCGAAGAAACAGTTTGCGGGGCCATCAATGAAGTCATTGATAATAAAAGGTGAGGGCTGATTGCCTGTTGAGGTCATTTGTAAAAGTGTTTCAATAAATGTATTGTCTCTCTAAAAGGTAAAGTACAGTCTACAAAAAAAAAACTGTCTCTCTAATAGGTAAAGTACAGTCTACAAAAAAAAAACTGTCTCTCTGGAAGGTAAAGTACAGTCTACAAAAAAAACTGTCTCTCTAGAAGATAAAGTACAGTCTACAAAAAAACTGTCTCTCTAATAGGTAAAGTACAGTCTACAAAAAAAAAACTGTCTCTCTGGAAGGTAAAGTACAGTCTACAAAAAAAGCTGTCTCTCTAGAAGATAAAGTACAGTCTACAAAAAAACTGTCTCTCTAATAGGTAAAGTACAGTACAAAAAAAAACTGTCTCTCTAATAGGTAAAGTACCGTCTACAAAAAAAACTGTCTCTTTAGAAGGTAAAGTACAGTCTACAAAAAAAACTGTCTCTCTAATAGGTAAAGTACAGTCTACAAAAAAAAACTGTTTTTCTAAAAGCTAAATTCATAAATAATGTCTACGAAACGAAAAATCCTATTTTTTTGGCTAACAACAACACAAGACGCGTTATCTTGATCGAAATCAATTTAATCATTAATAACTCCCAAATAAATTCGTAAATTTGAGGTTGCAACTTTTTTTTGTTTTAGTTATAAGGAGAAGATGCAGTTGATTTCTGAAAGATTTAACGATCAAGAGAATACGCCCCTGGAAAGGGCGGTATTTTGGGCGGAATACGTTTTGAGGCACGGAACGGGGGAGCATTTGAGTCCCGCCTCCAGAAATATGTCTTTTGTAGAAACTCTAAACTTGGATATAATTTTATTACTCGTGGCGTTGGTCGGTGCACCGATTTTGCTGCTGATTGCGTGCTGTTGTTGGTGTTGCAGGTCGAACAAAACTACAAAACTGAAGGCGAATTAATGCCAAAGCACGATGATGAAGATCATGAGACAGTCTTATGATCCTCATTTCATTATTTAAGTTTTATTAAATTAATATAAATTTATTTATAGATGTGTTAGTTGAATAACAAAGAGAAATATTTTTTATTTTCCTACAATAAATTTTACCCACCACTCCACCTAATGTGATTTTCCAGCAGGATGGGGCACCACCCTACCTTGCTATACACGTGCGTGAGTTTTTAAACAACGCAGGTAATCAAAAATGCGACTTACGAAACAAATTTTACTCATTACTCCACCAAAAATGATTTTCTAGCAGGATGGGGCATCACCCTATCGTGTGATACACACGTGCGTGAGTTTTTAAACGATGCAGGTAATCAAAAATGCGACTTGTAAAACAAATTTTACACATTACTCCACCAAAAATGATTTTCCAGCAGGATGGGGCACCATCCTATCATGTGATACACACGTGCGTGAGTTTTTAAACAATGCTGGTAATAAAAAATGCGACTTACGAAACAAATTTCACCCACTATTCCACCAAAAATGATTTTCCAGCAGAATGGGGCAACCCCTACCGTGTGATACACACGTGCGTGAGTTTTTAAACAATGCAGGTAATCAAAAATGCGACTTGCAAAACAAATTTCACCCACCACTCCACCAAAAATGATTTTCCAGCAGGATGGGGCATCACCCTACCGCGTGATACACACGTGCGTGAGTTTTTAGACGATGCAGCTAACCAAAAATGTAATTTACTAAACAAATTTACATTTTATTTTAAATGTTTTGATGCCCCCAGAAAAAAAAAACGTCGTAACTTTGCGCTTCGGTAGATGACGCTAGTGTTCACGTTACGAATAGGAAAGAAATAAATTCGGCATCGTTTGTGATTAAAGACGATAATTTTTTTAAATTTATGTTGTTTCAACAAGCCCTTAACGATTTTCCAACAGTAAATTTTACCCACCACTCCACCTAATATGATTTTCCAGCAGGATGGGGCACCACCCTACCATGCGATACACATGCGTGAACTCTTAGATAATGCAGCAAATAAAAAAATGTGATTTACAAAACAAATTTAACCATTACTCCGCCAAAAATGATTTTCCAGCAGGATGGGGTACCACCCTTGAATATTTACCAGAAATTTCATCAAATTTCATCGAGGGGTTTCCATGAAAATAAAAATTTAGGCGAAAATGCGCATTTTCCATAACTTTGATTTTGCATGGAAAATTCCGGAAAAACTAGTGATGACCCATTTTTGTTTTATTCCTTTGTTTTGTAGCTACAGATGTCTAGAATATTTTCAAAAAATTTCATCAAATTTCATCGAGGGGTTTTCATGAAAATTGAAATTTAGGCGAAAATGCGCATTTTCCATAACTTTGATATTGCGTGGAAAATTCTGGAAAAACTAATGATAACCCGTTTTTGTTTTATTCCTTTGTTTTGTAGCTACAGATGTCTAGAATATTTACCAAAAATTTCATCAAATTTCATCGAGGGGTTTTCATGAAAATTAAAATTTAGGCGAAAATGCGCGTTTTTCATAACTTTTATTTTGAATGGAAATTTCTGGAAAAACTAGTGATAACCCATTTTTGTTTTATTCCTTTGTTTTGTAGCTACAGATGTCTAGAATATTTTCCAAAAATTTCATCAAATTTCATCGCGGGGTTTTCATGAAAATAAAAATTTAGGCGAAAATGCGTATTTTCCATTACTTCGATTTTGCATGGAAATTTCTGGAAAAACTAGTGATGACCCATTTTTGTTTTATTCCTTTGTTTTGTAGCTACAGATGTCTAGAATATTTACCAAAAATTTCATCAAATTTCATTGAGGGGTTTTCATGAAAATTAAAATTTAGGCGAAAATGCGCATTTTCCATAACTTTGATTTTGCGTGGAAAATTCTGGAAAAACTAGTGATGACCCATTTTTGTTTTATTCCTTTGTTTTATAGCTACGCATGTTTAGAATATTTTCCAAAAATTTCATCAAATTTCATCGAGGGGTTTTCATGAAAATTAAAATTTAGGCGAAAATGCGCGTTTTTCATAACTTTTATTTTGAATGGAAATTTCTGGAAAAACTAGTGATAACCCATTTTTGTTTTATAGCTACACATGTCTAGAATATTTTCCAAAAATTTCATCAAATTTCATCGAGGGGTTTTCGTGAAAATTAAAATTTAGGCGAAAATGCGCATTTTCCATAACTTCGATTTTGCATGGAAAATTCTGGAAAAACTAGTGATAACCCATTTTTGTTTTATTCCTTTGTTTTGTAGCTACAGATGTCTAGAATATTTTCCAAAAATTTCATCAAATTTCATCGAGGGATTTTCATGAAAATTAAAATTTAGGCGAAAATGCGCATTTTCCATAACTTCGATTTTGCATGGAAAATTCTGGAAAAACTAGTGATAACCCATTTTTGTTTTATTCCTTTGTTTTGTAGCTACAGATGTCTAGAATATTTTCCAAAAATTTCATCAAATTTCATCGAGGGATTTTCATGAAAATTAAAATTTAGGCGAAAATGCGCATTTTCCATAACTTCGATTTTGCATGGAAATTTCTGGAAAAACTAGTGATAACCCATTTTTGTTTTATTCCTTTGTTTTGTAGCTACACGTGTCTAGAATATTTTCCAGAAATTTCATCAAATTTCATCGAGGGGTTTTCATGAAAATTAAAATTTAGGCGAAAATGCGCATTTTCCATAACTTCGATTTTGCATGGAAAATTCTGGAAAAACTAGTGATAACCCATTTTTGTATTATTCCTTTGTTTTGTAGCTACAGATGTCTGGAATATTTTCCAAAAATTTCATCAAATTTCATCGAGGGGTTTTCGTGAAAATTAAAATTTAGGTGAAAATGCGCATTTTCCATAACTTCGATTTTGCTTGGAAATTTCTGGAAAAACTAGTGATAACCCATTTTTGTTTTATTTCTTTGTTTTGTAGCTACACATGTCTAGAATATTTTCCAGAAATTTCATCAAATTTCATCGAGGGATTTTCATGAAAATTAAAATTTAGGCGAAAATGCGCATTTTCCATAACTTCGATTTTGCATGGAAAATTCTGGAAAACCCAGTGATAACCCATTTTTGTTTTATTCCTTTGTTTTGTAGCTACAGATGTCTGGAATATTTTCCAAAAATTTCATCAAATTTCATCGAGGAGTTTTCGTGAAAATTAAAATTTAGGCGAAAATGCGCATTTTCCATAACTTCGATTTTGCATGGAAAATTCTGGAAAAACTAGTGATAACCCATTTTTGTATTATTCCTTTGTTTTGTAGCTACAGATGTCTGGAATATTTTCCAAAAATTTCATCAAATTTCATCGAGGGGTTTTCGTGAAAATTAAAATTTAGGTGAAAATGCGCATTTTCCATAACTTCGATTTTGCATGGAAAATTCTGGAAAAACTAGTGATAACCCATTTTTGTATTATTCCTTTGTTTTGTAGCTACAGATGTCTGGAATATTTTCCAAAAATTTCATCAAATTTCATCGAGGAGTTTTCGTGAAAATTAAAATTTAGGCGAAAATGCGCATTTTCCATAACTTCGATTTTGCATGGAAAATTCTGGAAAAACTAGTGATAACCCATTTTTGTATTATTCCTTTGTTTTGTAGCTACAGATGTCTGGAATATTTTCCAAAAATTTCATCAAATTTCATCGAGGGGTTTTCGTGAAAATTAAAATTTAGGCGAAAATGCGCATTTTCCATAACTTCGATTTTGCATGGAAAATTCTGGAAAAACTAGTGATAACCCATTTTTGTATTATTCCTTTGTTTTGTAGCTACAGATGTCTGGAATATTTTCCAAAAATTTCATCAAATTTCATCGAGGGATTTTCATGAAAATTAAAATTTAGGCGAAAATGCGCATTTTCCATAACTTCGATTTTGCATGGAAATTTTTGGAAAAACCAGTGATAACCCATTTTTGTTTTATAGCTACACATGTCTAGAATATTTTCCAAAAATTTCATCAAATTTCATCGAGGGGTTTTTTTGAAAATTAAAATTTAGGCGAAAATGCGCATTTTCCATAACATCGATTTTGCATGGAAATTTTTGGAAAAACTAGCGACAACCCATTTTTGTTTTATTCCTTTGTTTTATAGCTACAGATGTTTAGAATATTTCCCAGAAATTTCATCAAATTTCATTGAGGGGTTTTCGTGAAAATTAAAATTTAGGCGAAAATGCGCATTTTCCATAACTTTGATTTTGCATGGATATTTCTGGAAAAACTAGTGATAATCCATTTTTGTTTTATTTCTTTGTTTTGTAGCTACACATGTCTAGAATATTTTCCAGAAATTTCATCAAATTTCATCGAGGGGTTTTCGTGAAAATTAAAATTTAGTCGAAAATGCGAATTTTTCATAACTTTGATTTTGCATGGAAAATTCCGGAAAAACTAGTGATAACCCATTTTTGTTTTATTCCTTGGTTTTATAGCTACACATGTCTAGAATATTTTCTAGAAATTTTATCAAGGAATTTTCGTGAAAATGGTCACAAATGGTCACAAATTTTACTCACTACTCCACCAAATACAATTTTTCAGCAGGATGGGGCACTACCCTACTGATCGATTAATGTGCGTTTGTTAATAAAAAATGCAATTTACAAATTCTATAACAGTTACAGCACTATGGTAACAAATATCACCCACTACTCCACCTAATATGATTTTCCAGCACGATGGGGCACCACCTTATTTGTAGATGCATGTGCGTTTGTTAATAAAAAAATGTAATTTACAAATTTTATAACAGTTATAGCACTATAGTAACAAATTTCACCCACTACTCCACCTAATATGATTTCCCAGCAGGATGGTGCACCACCCTACTGATCGATTAATGTGTGTGAGTTAACAAATAATGTAATTTGCAAATTCTATAACAGTTACAGCGCTACGGTAACAAATTTTACTCACTACTCCACCAAATATGTTTTTCCAGCAGGATGAGGGTGGTGCCCCGTCCTGCTGGAAAAACATATTTGGTGGAGTAGTGGTAGCTGTGTCGATACATGTCCGTGGGGTAATGAAAAATGTTATTTAGAAATTATACAGCAAGTAAAGACTTATTACAGCACTTTATCTAGTGGTGGTGAAAACAAAAAAAAAACAAATGAAAGATTTATTACGTCGCAAACAACGTATCATACAGCATTAAACAAGCCGCCACCCTTTACAACCCAATCATCCGAGTAACGAGTGCGTAAAAACTAATGGAAGGGAACGAATAAAAAAAAACTACCCCGGTATAAGGGACCGGCATTAAAGTTACGGCCGCAATTTTTGACATTAAACTCGTCCGGGATTTATACGTACCTCGTGACGACGCGACGGTACGTACGTTTTGCATACATCGACAAGAACAACACGGCGGAACGATCGTAAAGTCTTGGACGCTGACGGTCGTAAAGTGTCGCGTCGAGTCTTGGACTCTCGGTGTTAAAGCTTTAATCCGGAATGCAAATCTCCGGACGCATTAAACGTATGCAAATTGAAAGAGGTAAATGACAACACTGCGGAATTTATAATTTTAATTATAAAAAAATGTTACAGATTACAGTGTATGCCGTGGAAAGTTGAAATTTCAAATTCGGAAAAAGTAAAAATAACACACATTTCTCGTATAAGACTGTAAAATCGCGTTCCTTTTTTTTAATTAGATAAAATGGTTTCCTTAAAAAAAAAAAAACGTACGTTTCGCGGAGAATTTTTAATCGGGCAAGATTAACGAGATTCTCCCGGAGAAAAGAAGGGAAAAAGAAACAGAAAACGGCAATCACTCACCTGACACACAGCTGCAGGAAAACACCGACAACCCAAGTGATCTCCAGGAGGAAGAGCAGCGCGCCGCCCCCTCTGAAACAAACGACAATCGTTTATATTCCTGGGCTGTCACGGCCCACTGGATCTTCGGGGCGATGCACCGCTTCCCGCGCGGAACTAAAATCCACTAAATAAACGGAAAACGAGTTTTACTCACTACTCCACCAAATATGTTTTTCCAGCAGGATGAGGGTGGTGCCCCGTCCTGCTGGAAAAACATATTTGGTGGAGTAGTGGTGGCTGTGTCGATACATGTCCGTGGGGTAATAAAAAATGTTATTTAGAAAGACGAAAACGTACACCGTTATTGCATAAGAATGAGCTCTTTCACTATTGTTTTTTTTTTTTTGTAACCACTCATTTAACTCCGCCATTGCCTGGTCCTAAGTCCGGGAGGAAAAAAAAAAGACCTGGTTATCCTACACATAAAAACCGACCAAAGAATCGATTGGCGTTACAATGAAATAATTTGCAAAATTTGGCTTATCCCAAAAAAAAAAAAAAAACATTTAAAGACATGATTTTTTTGGTCCTGTGCATTTATTCGATGAGTACAATACTTCTCAGGAGGAATTTTTAAAATCGGTAATTTTGTTCACAAATTATCTTCTCAAAACCACAAAAAATTACCTCGTTACCGCCCCTCCCCCTGACTTAGTGACCAAAATTTTACCCACTTTTTAAACTTTAAAAATCTCAAATTCCATTTAAAAAATTGCCGATGACGTCACACACGCCACACGCTATACTCGGCGCACCGAATCCGTGGTATGATGGATTTGCATGATTTTCGCGTGAAGTGAAACTAAGTTTATGCATAGTGTGCTGTGCCAGAAATGATTTGGCTCCAATTGTAGGTTAGGTTAGGTTGGGTTAGGTTAGGTTAGAACTCAAAGATTCTATAAATAAATTCTTCTATCGACGCAACGATAAACCGTTTGATTCTTCTCTTATCATCGATTAATTAACAATTGTAAAACCCTCGTTTATGTTCCAGGAATTATAGGATAGGATAGGGCCCACCCACCCCCCTGATTTCCACTTTAACCTAACCAAGAAAACACTGTTTGAGTAAAGGAATTTCCCCGTTAAATCACCGGAATTTTAAAAGTTGCAAAACCGACAATAAAGAGAGTTGCCTGCTTAAGTTAAAGTGAAAATTAAGGGTGGTGGATGGGCCCTATCCTATCCTCCAATGTTATGATAACAAGCGACTGTTACACAACTGTAAATTTGTTGATACGCACTCCAAAGTTTAAACGTTTGATTCTTTCTTCTCCTATCAATTGACAATTGCAAAACCCTCGTTTATGTTCGGAAAATTGGAGGGTGGGATAGGGCCCACCCACCGCCCTGAGTTTCCCCTTTAACCTAACCAAGAAAACACTGTTTGAGTAAAGGAATTTCCTCGTCAAATCACCGGAATTTCGAAAGTTGCAAAGCCTACAATAAAAAGGATCGCTGGGTTAAGTTAAAGTGGAAACGAAGGGTGGTGGGTGGGCCCTATCCTACTCTCCAATCCGCCGAACACACCCCAAAGTTTCTATAAATAAATTATTTTGCTAAATCATGAATTAGTTTGCTCTACATAACGAGCCGCCCCTGATCTTAAGTATGTGAAAAATCGTAAAAATCAACTTTTTTCATAATCGTCGTTGACCATTATGTTATACCTTTTTTTCATCAGAAGAACGAGAGAAATCGATTGCCGTTGGAAATTTCTCCTGCAATTTTTTTTTTTTTTTTATATTTAATTATAACTAATCATGTCATTGGCCACTTGTAGACGCTTTTTGAGATTCATCATCTGTCAATTGACAGTTGACACATGTCAATTGTCAATTGATATGTGTCAAGTGTCAATTGATAATTGACATGTGATTTAATGATGTAAATATTAGATTTTTTATTAAGATTTTGATTTTATGATGTCAGTATTGGATTTTATTATCTTAATGCTGGATTTTATATCAAAATATTGGGTTTTATGTTAAAATATTGGATTTTATGATAAAAATATTGGATTTTATTATCTAAACATTGGATTTTGGATCAAAATATGCGTTATAATGTTCTCAGTATTGGATTTTATAATCTAAATATTGGATTTTATGATCTAAACATTGGATTTTATAATCTAAACATTGGATTTTTTGATCTAAACATTGGATTTTATTATCTAAATTCTGGATTTTATATCAAAATATTGGGTTTTATGTTAAAATATTGGATTTTATGATAAAAATATTGGATTTTATTATCTAAACATTGGATTTTGGATCAAAATATGCGTTATTATGTTCTCAGTATTGGATTTTATAATCTAAATATTGGATTTTATGATCTAAACATTGGATTTTATAATCTAAACATTGGATTTTTTAATCTAGACATTGGATTTTATTATCTAAATTCTGGATTTTATATCAAAATATTGGGTTTTATGTTAAAATATCGGATTTTATGATAAAAATATTGGATTTTATTATCTAAACATTGGATTTTGGATCAAAATATGCGTTAATATGTTCTCAGTATTGGATTTTATAATCTAAACATTGGATTTTATTATCTAAATTCTGGATTTTATATCAAAATATTGAGTTTTATGTTAAAATATTGGATTTTATTATCTAAACATTGGATTTTGGATCAAAATATGCGTTATTATGTTCTCAGTATTGGATTTTATAATCTAAATATTGGATTTTATTATCTAAATTCTGGATTTTATATCAAAATATTGAGTTTTATGTTAAAATATTGGATTTTATGATAAAAATATTGGATTTTATTATCTAAACATTGGATTTTGGATCAAAATATGCGTTATTATGTTCTCAGTATTGGATTTTATAATCTAAATATTGGATTTTATGACCTAAACATTGGATTTTATGATCTAAACATTGGATTTTTTGATCTAAACATTGGATTTTATTATCTAAATTTTGGATTTTATATCAAAATATTGGGTTTTATGTTAAAATATCGGATTTTATGATAAAAATATTGGATTTTATTATCTAAACATTGGATTTTGGATCAAAATATGCGTTAATATGTTCTCAGTATTGGATTTTATAATCTAAATATTGGATTTTATGATCTAAACATTGGATTTTATGATCTAAACATTGGATTTTTTGATCTAAACATTGGATTTTATTATCTAAATTCTGCATTTTATATCAAAATATTGGGTTTTATGTTAAAAAATTGGATTTTATGATAAAAATATTGGATTTTATTATCTAAACATTGGATTTTTGATCAAAATATGCGTTATTATGTTCTCAGTATTGGATTTTATAATCTAAATATTGGATTTTATGACCTAAACATTGGATTTTATGATCTAAATATTGGATTTTTTTATCTAAACATTGGATTTTATTATCTAAATTCTGGATTTTATATCAAAATATTGGGTTTTATGTTAAAATATTGGATTTTATGATAAAAATATTGGATTTTATTATCTAAAAATTGGATTTTGGATAAAAATATGCGTTATTATGTTCTCAGTATTGGATTTTATAATCTAAATATTGGATTTTATGATCTAAACATTGGATTTTATGATCTAAACATTGGATTTTTTTATCTAAACATTGGATTTAATTATCTAAATTCTGGATTTTATATCAAAATATTGGGTTTTATGTTAAAATATTGGATTTTATGATAAAAATATTGGATTTTATTATCTAAAAATTGGATTTTGGATAAAAATATGCGTTATTATGTTCTCAGTATTGGATTTTATAATCTAAATATTGGATTTTATGATCTAAACATTGGATTTTTTGATCTAAACATTGGATTTAATTATCTAAATTCTGGATTTTATATCAAAATATTGGGTTTTATGTTAAAATATTGGATTTTATTATCTAAACATTGGATTTTGGATCAAAATATGCGTTATTATGTTCTCAGTATTGGATTTTATAATCTAAATATTGGATTTTATGATCTAAACATTGGATTTTATGATCTAAACATTGGATTTTTTGATGTAAACATTGGATTTTATTATCTAAATTCTGGATTTTATATCAAAATATTGAGTTTTATGTTAAAATATTGGATTTTATGATAAAAATATTGGATTTTATTATCTAAAAATTGGATTTTGGATAAAAATATGCGTTATTATGTTCTCAGTATTGGATTTTATAATCTAAATATTGGATTTTATGATCTAAACATTGGATTTTTTGATCTAAACATTGGATTTAATTATCTAAATTCTGGATTTTATATCAAAATATTGGGTTTTATGTTAAAATATTGGATTTTATTATCTAAACATTGGATTTTGGATCAAAATATGCGTTATTATGTTCTCAGTATTGGATTTTATAATCTAAATATTGGATTTTATGATCTAAACATTGGATTTTATGATCTAAACATTGGATTTTTTGATGTAAACATTGGATTTTATTATCTAAATTCTGGATTTTATATCAAAATATTGGGTTTTATGTTAAAATATTGGATTTTATGATAAAAATATTGGATTTTATTATCTAAAAATTGGATTTTGGATCAAAATATGCGTTATTATGTTCTCAGTATTGGATTTTATAATCTAAATATAGGATTTTATGATCTAAACATTAGATTTCCCTTACATAAAGTGGGGATGTAGGACGTTACTGCAGCAAAGCGGATAAAATGAGACGTTATTAGATGCAATAATAATAATCGGGGAGGGGGGTGGGGGTGTTCCCTCGCTTCCACTTCCTTCCCCCACAATAAAATTCCACTGAACGCGAGGGGCGGCACTGAAATTTTATCGCGACAATAAACCCCCGATTTTGTTATCATATCTTTAACAATATCCGGCGTCACCTTTTCACGTCTCTCACACTATCAATTTTTCAAATGATGGAAAATTAACTTCACACCTAAGAGGCTCTCAATTGCTTGAATACGGTATTCAGACTTTTGAATTCCATCGGAAATTGCTCGAAGACGCATTCGTCGTTTATTTAACGACTCCATCGAAGTGAAAAATCGGACAATTAAAAATGGCACAATTAACTTCACACATAAGAAGCTGTCAATTGCAATTTTTCAAATTATTGAAATTACCTTCACAGTCAAGCAATTAAGAGCTTGAAAATTATTGAAAATTAACTTCACACATAAAAAGCTGTCAATTGCAATTTTTCAAATTTTTTAAATTACCTTCACACCTAAGCGATTAAGAGCTTGAAAATTACCTTCACACACAAAAAGCTCTTAATTGCAATTTTTCAAATTATTAAAATTACCTTCACACCTAAGCAATTGAGTGCTTGAAAATTATTGAAAATTAACTTCACATATAAAAAGCTCTCAATTGCAAATTTTCAAATTTTTGAAATTACCTTCACACCTAAGCAATTGAAAGCTTGAAAATTATTGAAAATTAACTTCACACATAAGAAGCTCACAATTGCAATTTTTTAAATTTTTGAAATTACCTTCACACCCAACCAGTTGAGAGCTTGAAAATGATTGAAAATTATCTTCACACATAAAAAGCTCTCAATTGCAATTTATCAAATTTTTAAAATTGCCTTCACACCTAAGCATTTGAGTGCTCGAAAATTATCGAAAATTAACTTCAATCTCTCAAATCTCTCAATTGCTCTTTTTTGAGATCCCATAAAAAAAATTGCTTCATTTATTTAAGACTCCATCGAATCGGAAAATCGGATCGCCCCCCCCCCCTCCATTTAAATATTCCACCCCTTAGACAAGAAAGAAAAAAAACATACCGAGTCGATCGAGTTTAAAAAAAAAAAAACCCGACACGCCAATAAACATAAATCGGAGTATAAGCAATAAAACGGAAGGGCAGAACTATCACGACCCTAAAGAATAATTTCCTCGCGTTTATATATCCAATCCGCCCTACACGCTCACTCTGCATCCCGAAAAAAAAGGGGGCGAGCGCCCCCCGTCCACGATTTATGGTGCAGTTTAAGGATGGTCCGGGATCAATCCTCTTATATTAATTTCACCGCAATAAAAGCGGAAAAGTTCCACATAACTTATCCGAAAAAAGGGCAACCCGTTCCGAATTCCAAAAAAAGAGATATTTTAACTTCTATTCAAAACTTTTTTCTCTAAAGTGGATATTTACTGAGCTATACGGGATATTCCATACTTTTCGGACACCCTGTATAAATTAATTTTTTTTTGTTGTTATTATTAACGAATACTAATTACGCCAACGAATTCTTCCGCGACGGTGTCGATCGGTGTTTCGTCCCAACACAATTCATAACACGTCCACATGTAATCTTTTCCGACCGTTACAGCGGACGCAAAAAAATTATTATTTTCGCCATTAATTTCTTTCCGCGACCAACAATGGAAACTTCGGTCTGAAACATCAATCATCCGCGCTAATTGCGCGGTTTAAAAATCTTTCCTTCGTGCATCATCGTAATTCATGGATGTGACAAAGGCAAGGGCTTTTAATAAATCTCGTGTCCCTTGCGGTTGTTAGTTGGAGTTCAAGAATCGAATCATAAAGTTTATTATAATCCCGCTGGTGCTTTATCTTTATTTCGTGTAATCGCAAGAGGCGGGATATCCCGTCGTGGTTATCGATCACGTGGTCTAATCAATTATTAAAAAAGTTGCATTTTTTAACAAAATTTCCAAGGGGTTTGGTCATGTTTTTTTTCACGATTTCATCAAAAATTAAAAATCTCTAATCCGACTAATTGACTTACGAGGAGCTCAGATTTGCAAACCGCGTTCAATTTGGAGTTTTCGTTTAGCCGCTATGGCCGATCAAAGTCTGAAAAATCAATTATTTTCTGAAAATTTCCTAAAATGTTCACTGTGACTGACTAACTTTTTTGCTATTGAAGATAGCTGAAATTTTTTAACGGCAATCAATTTCTCTCGTCTTTCTGATGAAAATAAAGTTAAATTCAATAGTCTACGATGATTATTAAAGAAGTTGCATTTTTTCGATTTTTTCCATTTTCGAATTTTCTTTGCTGACGTGTCACGGGCCTCAATTTGACATTTGTTCTTGCGAAAGTACATTTTCCGAAGCGTCTCGAAGGGATCTTTCCAGTGGTGTATAGAAACCCGGAATCGAACTAGTGGTTTCTTCAGGAAATTATTCCAAAGCCAATTTTTGAGAAAAAGTAAGAAGGGGGTACCCTTGGGTAAATTTTCAAGTTTTCGTCAAAAATTAAAAATCTCTAATTTTAATTGGATCCTACTAATTGACGTACGAGGAGCTCAGATTTGCAAACCGCGTTCAATTTGGAGTTTTCGTTTGGCCGCTACGGCCGATCAAAGTCTGAAAAATCAATTATTTTCTAAAATTTCCTAAAATGTTCACTGTGACTGACTAACTTTTTTGCTATTGAAGATAGCTGAAATTTTTTAACGGCAATCAATTTCTCTCGTCTTTCTGATGAAAATAAAGTTAAATTCAATAGTCTACGATGATTTTTAAGAAAGTTGCATTTTTTTACAAATTTTCCAAGGGGGTTAGTCATGTTTTTTTTCACGAATTCATCAAAAATTAAAAATCTCTAATCCGACTAATTGACGTACGAGGAGCTCAGATTTGCAAACCGCGTTCAATTTGGAGTTTTCGTTTGGCCGCTACGGCCGATCAAAGTCTGAAAAATCAATTATTTTCTAAAATTTCCTAAAATGTTCACTGTGACTGACTAACTTTTTGCTATTGAAGATAGCTGAAATTTTTTAACGGCAATCAATTTCTCTCGTCTTTCTGATCAAAATAAAGTTAAATTCAATAGTCTACGATGATTATTAAAGAAGTTGCATTTTTTCGATTTTTTCCATTTTCGAATTTTCTTTGCTGACGTGTCACGGGCCTCAATTTGACATTTGTTCTTGCGAAAGTACATTTTCCGAAGCGTCTCGAAGGGATCTTTCCAGTGGTGTATAGAAACCCGGAATCGAACCAGTGGTTTCTTCAGGAAATTATTCCAAAGCCAATTTTTGAGAAAAAGTAAGAAGGGGGTACCCTTGGGTAAATTTTCAAGTTTTCGTCAAAAATTAAAAATCTCTAATTTTAATTGGATCCTACTAATTGACGTACGAGGAGCTCAGATTTGCAAACCGCGTTCAATTTGGAGTTTTCGTTTGGCCGCTACGGCCGATCAAAGTCTGAAAAATCAATTATTTTCTAAAATTTCCTAAAATGTTCATGGTGACTGACTAACTTTTTTTGCTATTGAAGATAGCTGAAATTTTTTAACGGCAATCAATTTCTCTCGTCTTTCTGATCAAAATAAAGGTAAATTCAATAGTCTACGATGATTTTTAAGAAAGTTGCATTTTTTTACAATTTTTCCAAGGGGGTTAGTCATGTATTTTTTCACGATTTCATCAAAAATTTAAAATCTCTAATCCGATCAATTGACGTACGAGGAGCTCAGATTTGCAAACCGCGTTCAATTTGGAGTTTTCGTTTAGCCGCTATGGCCGATCAAAGTCTGAAAAATCAATTATTTTCTAAAATTTACTAAAATGTTCACTGTGACTGACTAACTTTTTTGCTATTGAAGTTAGCTGAAATTTTTTAACGGCAATCAATTTCTCTCGTCTTTCTGATGAAAATAAAGTTAAATTCAATAGTCTACGATGATTATTAAAGAAGTTGCATTTTTTCGATTTTTTCCATTTTCGAATTTTCTTTGCTGACGTGTCACGGGCCTCAATTTGACATTTGTTCTTGCGAAAGTACATTTTCCGAAGCGTCTCGAAGGGATCTTTCCAGTGGTGTATAGAAACCCGGAATCAACCTAGTGGTTTCTTCAGGAAATTATTCCAAAGCCAATTTTTGAGAAAAAGTAAGAAGGGGGTACCCTTGGGTAAATTTTCAAGTTTTCGTCAAAAATTAAAAATCTCTAATTTTAATTGGATCCTACTAATTGACGTACGAGGAGCTCAGATTTGCAAACCGCGTTCAATTTGGAGTTTTCGTTTGGCCGCTATGGCCGATCAAAGTCTGAAAAATCAATTATTTTCTAAAATTTCCTAAAATGTTCATGGTGACTGACTAACTTTTTTGCTATTGAAGATAGCTGAAATTTTTTAACGGCAATCAATTTCTCTCGTCTTTCTGATCAAAATAAAGTTAAATTCAATAGTCTACGATGATTTTTAAGAAAGTTGCATTTTTTTACAAATTTTCCAAGGGGGTTAGTCATGTATTTTTTCACGATTTCATCAAAAATTTAAAATCTCTAATCCGATCAATTGACGTACGAGGAGCTCAGATTTGCAAACCGCGTTCAATTTGGAGTTTTCGTTTGGCCGCTATGGCCGATCAAAGTCTGAAAAATCAATTATTTTCTAAAATTTCCTAAAATGTTCATGGTGACTGACTAACTTTTTTGCTATTGAAGATAGCTGAAATTTTTTAACGGCAATCAATTTCTCTCGTCTTTCTGATCAAAATAAAGTTAAATTCAATAGTCTACGATGATTTTTAAGAAAGTTGCATTTTTTTACAAATTTTCCAAGGGGGTTAGTCATGTATTTTTTCACGATTTCATCAAAAATTTAAAATCTCTAATCCGATCAATTGACGTACGAGGAGCTCAGATTTGCAAACCGCGTTCAATTTGGAGTTTTCGTTTAGCCGCTACGGCCGATCAAAGTCTGAAAAATCAATTATTTTCTAAAATTTCCTAAAATGTTCACTGTGACTGACTAACTTTTTTGCTATTGAAGATAGCTGAAATTTTTTAACGGCAATCAATTTCTCTCGTCTTTCTGATCAAAATAAAGTTAAATTCAATAGTCTACGATGATTATTAAAGAAGTTGCATTTTTTCGATTTTTTCCATTTTCGAATTTTCTTTGCTGACGTGTCACGGGCCTCAATTTGACATTTGTTCTTGCGAAAGTACATTTTCCGAAGCGTCTCGAAGGGATCTTTCCAGTGGTGTATAGAAACCCGGAATCGAACTAGTGGTTTCTTCAGGAAATTATTCCAAAGCCAATTTTTGAGAAAAAGTAAGAAGGGGGTACCCTTGGGTAAATTTTCAAGTTTTCGTCAAAAATTAAAAATCTCTAATTTTAATTGGATCCTACTAATTGACGTACGAGGAGCTCAGATTTGCAAACCGCGTTCAATTTGGAGTTTTCGTTTGGCCGCTACGGCCGATCAAAGTCTGAAAAATCAATTATTTTCTAAAATTTCCTAAAATGTTCATGGTGACTGACTAACTTTTTTGCTATTGAAGATAGCTGAAATTTTTTAACGGCAATCAATTTCTCTCGTCTTTCTGATGAAAATAAAGTTAAATTCAATAGTCTACGATGATTTTTAAGAAAGTTGCATTTTTTTACAAATCTTCCAAGGGGGTTAGTCATGTATTTTTTCACGATTTCATCAAAAATTTAAAATCTCTAATCCGATCAATTGACGTACGAGGAGCTCAGATTTGCAAACCGCGTTCAATTTGGAGTTTTCGTTTGGCCGCTACGGCCGATCAAAGTCTGAAAAATCAATTATTTTCTAAAATTTCCTAAAATGTTCACTGTGACTGACTAACTTTTTTGCTATTGAAGATAGCTGAAATTTTTTAACGGCAATCAATTTCTCTCGTCTTTCTGATGAAAATAAAGTTAAATTCAATAGTCTACGATGATTTTTAAGAAAGTTGCATTTTTTTACAAATTTTCCAAGGGGGTTAGTCATGTATTTTTTCACGATTTCATCAAAAATTTAAAATCTCTAATCCGATCAATTGACGTACGAGGAGCTCAGATTTGCAAACCGCGTTCAATTTGGAGTTTTCGTTTGGCCGCTACGGCCGATCAAAGTCTGAAAAATCAATTATTTTCTAAAATTTCCTAAAATGTTCATGGCGACTGACTATTTTTTTTGCTATTGAAGTTAGCTGAAATTTTTTAACGGCAATCGATTTCTCTCGTCTTTCTGATGAAAATAAAGTTAAATTCAATAGTCTACGATGATTTTTAAGAAAGTTGCATTTTTTAACAAATTTTCCAAGGGGGTTAGTCATGTATTTTTTCACGATTTCATCAAAAATTTAAAATCTCTAATCCGACTAATTGACGTACGAGGAGCTCATATTTGCAAACCGCGTTCAATTTGGAGTTTTCGTTTGGCCGCTACGGCCGATCAAAGTCTGAAAAATCAATTATTTTCTAAAATTTCCTAAAATGTTCACTGTGACTGACGAACTTTTTTGCTATTGAAGTTAGCTGAAATTTTTTAACGGCAATCAATTTCTCTCGTCTTTCTGATGAAAATAAAGTTAAATTCAATAGTCTACGATGATTATTAAAAAAGTTGCATTTTTTCGATTTTTTCCATTTTCGAATTTTCTTTGCTGACGCGTCACGGGCCTCACTTTGACATTTGTTCTTGCGAAAGTACATTTTCCGAAGCGTCTCGAAGGGATCTTTCCAGTGGTGTGTAGAAACCCGGAATCGAACCAGTGGTTTCTTCAGGAAATTATTCCAAAGCCAATTTTTGAGAAAAAGTAAGAAGGGGGTACCCTTGGGTAAATTTTCAAGTTTTCGTCAAAAATTAAAAATCTCTAATTTTAATTGGATCCTACTAATTGACGTACGAGGAGCTCAGATTTGCAAACCGCGTTCAATTTGGAGTTTTCGTTTGGCCGCTACGGCCGATCAAAGTCTGAAAAATCAATTATTTTCTAAAATTTCCTAAAATGTTCACTGTGACTGACTAACTTTTTTGCTATTGAAGATAGCTGAAATTTTTTAACGGCAATCAATTTCTCTCGTCTTTCTGATCAAGATAAAGTTAAATTCAATAGTCTACGATGATTTTTAAGAAAGTTGCATTTTTTTACAATTTTTCCAAGGGGGTTAGTCATGTATTTTTTCACGATTTCATCAAAAATTCAAAATCTCTAATCCGACTAATTGACGTACGAGAAGCTCAGATTTGCAAACCGCGTTCAATTTGGAGTTTTCGTTTGGCCGCTACGGCCGATCAAAGTCTGAAAAATCAATTATTTTCTAAAATTTCCTAAAATGTTCATGGTGACTGACTAACTTTTTTGCTATTGAAGTTAGCTGAAATTTTTTAACGGCAATCAATTTCTCTCGTCTTTCTGATGAAAATAAAGTTAAATTCAATAGTCTACGATGATTATTAAAAAAGTTGCATTTTTTCGATTTTTTCCATTTTCGAATTTTCTTTGCTGACGCGTCACGGGCCTCACTTTGACATTTGTTCTTGCGAAAGTACATTTTCCGAAGCGTCTCGAAGGGATCTTTCCAGTGGTGTGTAGAAACCCGGAATCGAACCAGTGGTTTCTTCAGGAAATTATTCCAAAGCCAATTTTTGAGAAAAAGTAAGAAGGGGGTACCCTTGGGTAAATTTTCAAGTTTTCGTCAAAAATTAAAAATCTCTAATTTTAATTGGATCCTACTAATTGACGTACGAGGAGCTCAGATTTGCAAACCGCGTTCAATTTGGAGTTTTCGTTTGGCCGCTACGGCCGATCAAAGTCTGAAAAATCAATTATTTTCTGAAAATTTCCTAAAATGTTCACTGTGACTGACTAACTTTTTTGCTATTGAAGATAGCTGAAATTTTTTAACGGCAATCAATTTCTCTCGTCTTTCTGATGAAAATAAAGTTAAATTCAATAGTCTACGATGATTTTTAAGAAAGTTGCATTTTTTTACAAATTTTCCAAGGGGGTTAGTCATGTTTTTTTTCACGATTTCATCAAAAATTAAAAATCTCTAATCCGACTAATTGACGTACGAGGAGCTCAGATTTGCAAACCGCGTTCAATTTGGAGTTTTCGTTTGGCCGCTACGGCCGATCAAAGTCTGAAAAATCAATTATTTTCTGAAAATTTCCTAAAATGTTCACTGTGACTGACTAATTTTTTTGCTATTGAAGATAGCTGAAATTTTTTAACGGCAATCAATTTCTCTCGTCTTTCTGATGAAAATAAAGTTAAATTCAATAGTCTACGATGATTTTTAAGAAAGTTGCATTTTTTTACAATTTTTCCAAGGGGGTTAGTCATGTATTTTTTCACGATTTCATCAAAAATTCAAAATCTCTAATCCTACTAATTGACGTACGAGGAGCTCAGATTTGCAAACCGCGTTCAATTTGGAGTTTTCGTTTGGCCGCTACGGCCGATCAAAGTCTGAAAAATCAATTATTTTCTAAAATTTCCTAAAATGTTCATGGTGACTGACTAACTTTTTTGCTATTGAAGATAGCTGAAATTTTTTAACGGCAATCAATTTCTCTCGTCTTTCTGATGAAAATAAAGTTAAATTCAATAGTCTACGATGATTTTTAAGAAAGTTGCATTTTTTTACAATTTTTCCAAGGGGGTTAGTCATGTATTTTTTCACGATTTCATCAAAAATTTAAAATCTCTAATCCGATCAATTGACGTACGAGGAGCTCAGATTTGCAAACCGCGTTCAATTTGGAGTTTTCGTTTGGCCGCTACGGCCGATCAAAGTCTGAAAAATCAATTATTTTCTAAAATTTCCTAAAATGTTCATGGTGACTGACTAACTTTTTTGCTATTGAAGATAGCTGAAATTTTTTAACGGCAATCAATTTCTCTCGTCTTTCTGATGAAAATAAAGTTAAATTCAATAGTCTACGATGATTTTTAAGAAAGTTGCATTTTTTTACAAATTTTCCAAGGGGGTTAGTCATGTATTTTTTCACGATTTCATCAAAAATTTAAAATCTCTAATCCGATCAATTGACGTACGAGGAGCTCAGATTTGCAAACCGCGTTCAATTTGGAGTTTTCGTTTGGCCGCTACGGCCGATCAAAGTCTGAAAAATCAATTATTTTCTAAAATTTCCTAAAATGTTCATGGTGACTGACTAATTTTTTTTGCTATTGAAGATAGCTGAAATTTTTTAACGGCAATCAATTTCTCTCGTCTTTCTGATGAAAATAAAGTTAAATTCAATAGTCTACGATGATTTTTAAGAAAGTTGCATTTTTTTACAATTTTTCCAAGGGGGGTTAGTCATGTATTTTTTCACGATTTCATCAAAAATTTAAAATCTCTAATCCGATCAATTGACGTACGAGGAGCTCAGATTTGCAAACCGCGTTCAATTTGGAGTTTTCGTTTGGCCGCTACGGCCGATCAAAGTCTGAAAAATCAATTATTTTCTAAAATTTCCTAAAATGTTCATGGTGACTGACTAACTTTTTTGCTATTGAAGATAGCTGAAATTTTTAACGGCAATCAATTTCTCTCGTCTTTCTGATGAAAAATAAGTTAAATTCAATAGTCTACCGATGATTTTTAAGAAAGTTGCATTTTTTTACAATTTTTCCAAGGGGGTAGTCATGTATTTTTTCACGATTTCATCAAAAATTTAAAATCTCTAATCCGATCAATTGACGTACGAGGAGCTCAGATTTGCAAACCGCGTTCAATTGGAGTTTTCGTTGGCCGCTACGGCCGATCAAAGTCTGAAAAATCAATTATTTTCTAAAATTCCTAAAATGTTCATGGTGACTGACTAACTTTTTTGCTATTGAAGATAGCTGAAATTTTTTAACGGCAATCAATTTCTCTCGTCTTTCTGATGAAAATAAAGTTAAATTCAATAGTCTACGATGATTTTTAAGAAAGTTGCATTTTTTTACAATTTTTCCAAGGGGGTTAGTCATGTATTTTTTCACGATTTCATCAAAAATTTAAAATCTCTAATCCGATCAATTGACGTACGAGGAGCTCAGATTTGCAAACCGCGTTCAATTTGGAGTTTTCGTTTGCCGCTACGGCCGATCAAAGTCTGAAAAATCAATTATTTCTAAAATTTCCTAAATATGTTCTTGGTGACTGACTAATTTTTTTTGCTATTGAAGATAGCTGAAATTTTTTAACGGCAATCAATTTCTCTCGTCTTTCTGATGAAAATAAAGTTAAATTCAATAGTCTACGATGATTTTTAAGAAAGTTGCATTTTTTTACAATTTTTCCAAGGGGGTTAGTCATGTATTTTTCACGATTTCATCAAAATTTAAAATCTCTAATCCGATCAATTGACGTACGAGGAGCTCAGATTTGCAAACCGCGTTCAATTTGGAGTTTTCGTTTGGCCGCTACGGCCGATCAAAGTCTGAAAAATCAATTATTTCTAAAATTTCCTAAAATGTTCATGGTGACTGACTAACTTTTTTGCTATTGAAGATAGCTGAAATTTTTAACGGCAATCAATTTCTCATCGTCTTTCTGATGAAAATAAAGTTAAATTCAATAGTCTACGATGATTTTTAAGAAAGTTGCATTTTTTTACAATTTTTCCAAGGGGGTTAGTCATGTATTTTTTCACGATTTCATCAAAAATTAAAAATCTCTAATCCGACTAATTGACGTACGAGAAGCTCAGATTTGCAAACCGCGTTCAATTTGGAGTTTTCGTTGGCCGCTACGGCCGATCAAGTCTGAAAAATCAATTATTTTCTAAAATTTCCTAAATGTTCACTGTGACTGACTAACTTTTTGCTATTGAAGATAGCTGAAATTTTTTAACCGGCAATCAATTTCTCTCGTCTTTCTGATCAAAATAAAGTTAAATTCAATAGTCTACGATGATTATTAAAGAAGTTGCATTTTTTCGATTTTTTCCATTTCTCTGCTGACGTGTCACGCGGCCTCAATTTGACATTTGTTCTTGCGAAAGTACATTTTCCGAAGCGTCTCGAAGGGATCTTTCCAGTGGTGTATAGAAACCCGGAATCGAACCAGTGGTTTCTTCAGGAAATTATTCCAAAGCCCAATTTTGAGAAAAGTAAGAAGGGGGGTACCCTTGGGTAAAATTTCAAGTTTTCGTCAAAATTAAAATCTCTAATTTTAATTGGATCCTACTATTGACGTACGAGGAGCTCAGATTTGCAAACCGCGTTCAGTTGGAGTTTTCGTTTGGCCGCTACGGCCGATCAAAGTCTGAAAATCAATTATTTTCTAAAATTTCCTAAAATGTTCATGG